>SSNP01000044.1:3304263-3324555 GCA_006937955.1 Pachypanchax playfairii
GGGGGGGGGGGGGGGGGGGGGGGGGGGGGTGCTGGAAGCATTGTGAAGCCAAGCCCAAACTGCCTACAACATCAACATGATCTTCAGTCATTTGAAAGTTTGTACTGAGAACAGGTGAGATATTATCTGCAGTTTCATCAGCAGTGACATAAAAAATACAGCAGAAAACAGACCAAAAGAAAAAAGTGACTGGGGTTGGTCAAGAGTCCAGAGATCAGTGATCAATGATTCATTCGATCGACTCCCAGTAAAGAAAGATTTTTATGAGCAACAGAAGCAGCTGAAGTTCCTGTATGTGACCGACTACAGTGAAGAATGACAGAATCAGGACAACCACCCATGAAGAGTCCAGTTAGTCGACCGCCGCTACATGCACAAGCTCCTCATGCACTTACAGACATTCAGACACAGTGAATAACTTGGCTACATGCCGGGTTCTCCCATACCAGGAGTCCTAGAGCCAAGCTATTCCAGACCCCGAACACTCCCACCCATAAACAAAATGCAACACTGTGCAGCAGTGACATGCAGAAGCTCCATCAATAACACAGTGCTGTAGAATGGTGAAGCAAAGATGAAATAAAACACACCCTCAGTGATCTGGAGGGACATTACAGCATCAGAGGAATGAATCCTTCTTGAGGCAATGAGATGGGAAATATCTCCAGGTGCTTGAGATGTTGGATCCTTGGATGCAGTCTGCTTGAGTAAATAATCACTTTGTCCTATTTGTACTTTTTCCAGACCTAGAAAAGGCTGAGATTCTCTAAACATAGTGACTCTGAACATGCAGATGTAAAAACACCAAGAACAAACTAAAAGGTCAAACTCTGAGGATGTTCAACCTTTTAAAGACAAACAGAATCAACTGGTGACGTGGAGGATTGATGATGTATCTAATGAGATGATCT
The DNA here is from genome assembly GCA_006937955.1 of Pachypanchax playfairii. NCBI lineage: Eukaryota > Metazoa > Chordata > Actinopteri > Cyprinodontiformes > Aplocheilidae > Pachypanchax > Pachypanchax playfairii. Next base: position 3,305,175 of record SSNP01000044.1, read on the forward strand.
AGTTCACAGAAACCTTTTCAAATTAGCTGAAAGTAAATTGCTGATGGAATTTTAGGACGTTAATGGAAAGAATTGTTCAGGAAAAACATTTCAGATCCTAACAGGTGTGTGTGTTATACAGATATAACACACAGAGTGAGAACGTTTGTGTTTGCTCAAGTGTTTCTTTGTTGAACAAAGTTTCTTGGCAGTAAATCTTTTATTTCCCTTTAAATGGAGCCGTGTTAGTGGGTTGAGCAGCAGAGTACGTGGGTCGCATCCATGAGAACGATGCTGTTCATGCCAGTGTGACTGACATCCACACTGACTTGTAACAAATGCTTGTAGAATGAGACGCCGTCCCACAGCAGCGTGACCAGCATGAGGGGGCGGAGCCAGGCTGCATCTTCACTTGCTACTGAGGGCCATGTTTGTTGAACCACTCAACTGTTTATTCACCAATGTGTCTCTTTTCTTCAGACTTCAAGAGTTCAGATAAAAGTCAGTAACAGAATCAGCTGTTTGGCTGAAACACTCAGCTCAGCCCCGCCCACATTTTCCTTCTGAATGTGATACTGTGTTAAGTTGTTACAAGAAAGAAATGATCAGATGTTTCACTTCTTTTTTGTTAAAGGAGAACGCCCGTTTTTTGCAATTGGGGCCTTATTTATTCTGTGAGATGTGTTTTACTCGTCATCAGTGGTACTTTTTTGCGATTCGGATTCGTCTCGGAGATTTTTGATTCACACGGCAAACACCTAAACGCCAGTAAACGAGAGTCGGTTGGGCCTGCGTTCGCCGACCCTAAATCGGTTAAAATCAGTTCAAATCCGTTATTTTCTTAATCTGGCCATTTAGATACTCTATTGTTTATTCCGTTCCAGTGCCATCTTGAATCCTGCGCTCATAGAAATGATATTTTTTACAGTGACGGGAGAGTGATGTCATCTCTCCGTGCCCACTCACGTATTACCTGTAAGGAAGTTGTTTGAAACTGCTACTCCTTAGCTATTAGTAGCAACACACAAATCGGAACTCTTGTTTTCAGTGTAGAAAAAATGGGTCGATTTTGCGCATATCCTGGGTGCAACAGCAAAATGAGGAATGAGATTAAAAAAATAACGGATTTGAACTGATTTTAAACCGATTTAGGGTCGGCGAACGCAGGCCCAACCGACTCTCGTTTATTGGCGTTTAGGTGTTTGCCGTGTGAATCAAAAATCTCCGAGACGAATCCGAATCGCAAAAAAGTACCACTGATGACGAGTAAAACACATCTCACAGAATAAATAAGGCCCCAATTGCAAAAAACGGGCGTTCTCCTTTAAGTTTATACATATAAACACAGTGTTCAGTCTGAAAGCACCAGATCTCAGCTGGAGGAAAAGAAAAATCTTGCTCTTCCACCAACAGCAGAGTGTCAGGAGATAGCAGAGAAGGAGGGGGTGGGGCTAGTGGATGACAGAAGTTTGGACCCAGGTTGGGTCAGATGCTCATCACAATCGGCATCCCAAACATCTGTGCTAAGGGTGCCTAAGGCAGCCATGTTGGATCCCAAACCCCAGCCACAGAATGATTTTAAAGCCTCGCTCAGAGAAGCTTCTCTATAGAAAGTTGGACGGACCTAAACAACATCCCAGAGATGTTCTACTGGAGCTTGGTCAGGAGAACATGGAGGCCAACTCCTTCCACCAGCCACAGATCAAATCAGACTGAGGAGGAATCTACATACAACCATCACGCATGTTAAAGAGAAACGATCCAGCGAGCAGCAGCTGTGTTGAAGTGCCTTGATGTCGGAGAAGAGTGGGTCGATTCAAGATGATGGAACAGTGACAGTAGCTGAAACAATCAGTGTAGTGTGTTGAAGACACATCAAACAGGAACCACACACTGCTGTTAGCTGCTACAGGAAACTGGACAGCAGACTGGAGAAGCCTTGTGTGGATTTCAGCTGGTCGGGTCAGAACACGACCATCTCGTATCAACGTTCAGGTTGATGGGAGTCTAACATGTGGCAGAGATTCTCTGGAGACAGTCTGGGACTCGTTATGGGGTCACAGCTGACCTGAGTGCAGATGCTGACCACGTCTGTTTCTTTGTGACCAGTGTACCATCTTCTAATCATCACCTTCAGCAGGGTCAGACACCGCGTCACAAAACTCAAATCCCTCAAAGTTCTTTATTATTTTATCCACTTCCCTCCACAGTCACAAGAAGTGTGAAACAACTTAACCGTACAGTAAGAATACATCATGTTCAAAAATCTCATCTTTATTTAAATTTAAGGTTCAGTGCTCCAAAGAATGGACAAAATATTGGGTACAATTTAAAGTGCAAAAAGCCTGGAATAAAAAAATCATTTATCGTGAAAGAGCAAAAAAAAAAAAAAAACACACTTTATTAGCTTTGTAGATTCTAAAAGACTGTGATAAACACACAGAAGCACGTTAGCAAACCAGTCACATCATGCCACTCCAGAGATATTCTGCATAAAAACACAAATCAAACCTCAGGAACAGGTTTTAAAAAGGTTGATGGAACACTATTGCACATACAGGAGATGAAGCCATACGCTCATTATAGCATCTTGTTATTGATGGGGAGGGGGGGGGGGCCCCTTCCCTCTGATTATTTCCTTTATTTTTGCTGTTTTTACTTTTTGTTGAACTTTTATTTGAATCCAACCCCAGACATTTCAAGACAAGCACTAACACAATGTGACCAGGGTCAGAAGACAGTTATAAGGGACAGTTAGGGACATTAACAGCTATACGTTACCTGCAAAAGAGTCCTCAGTCCTTTTACAGACAGGAGAGCCCAGAGGCTGAACATCTGGAGGTTCCTCTAGTTTCTGATCTGATGAGGGATCCAAGGTTTCTTCTGATGAACGTACTTCCTTCTTGACATGCTCAGGCGCCTCCGATTCCTGCTTCTCAAACTCATTTTGCTGATCAGCGTCGTGTTGGTGGATCTGAGGCTCGTGAGTGAAACCCGACTCCTTCGGATCCTCGTGAAGTTCCTCCAGGGAGAAGATGCAGCTCTCTCCTGTGGACTGAGCGTTGGAGTTTGAAGTGGTGGTGACATTTTCAAAATCACAGGATGTCAGTGAGGCAGCAGAAGGTGGAGTGACCGCTTCACCTGCCCCCCCTTCTACCTCCCCACTCTCACCCTCCTCCCTCTCCTCCACCATGGACAGACTGCGCTGGGGGGGCAGTATGTAGTTAAAGGTAGTGTTTAAAAGTTCTGGACACTCTAAGGTATTTAATTGAGTTTCTCCCTCTGTGTCACTCGCCTCATCTTCAGTTACGGACGTTGAGGAAGGGTTGGACATGGGGGCAGTTACAGGACCTTCAAGAACTTCATCAGCAGGCAGAGTTTCTGGTTCAGCCTCTTCCTCCGTCTCCTCGTCTCCTCTCTCTCTGCTCAGATCCTCGCAGTCAGCTTCAGGCTGTGGAGAACGCGCCACGACTTGCTGGACACAAGGCTGGACCTCTGTCAAACACCCCGAGCTGTGAGAACAGCATGCCTGAAGTCCAAGGTGACCACAGTCCATCTCTGGAGCAGAGACAGAAGCTGGATCTTGGGTCTCCACCGTTGCTTGGGTGGACTGATCAGCATCCAGCTGGACTTGTGTATTTTGAGGTCGGCTTGCGTCGGATGAGTGATGTTTTTCTGGAGAAACGGGTTTTGATACTTGTTCTGCACAGACCTGGGCTGGACTTTGAGTCAGGGTCTCAGAATCTACCTGCAGAGTGTCTCTTGAAGGACTTCCTGCAGCTGTTCCTGCATCCTGTGCAGAATGAAGAGGTTCTGCCCATGGATCAGCAAAGGGGTTTGGTTGGTCCCACTGAGCAGCTGGAGCAGAAGGTAACACAGGTGGAGGTGGGGGGGGCTGGGCAAACCTGTTTAAGTTATCCAGCCTTTCATCCTCCGCAAAGTCATCCTCATCTGCATTTCCGTAGCTTTCCAGCCCGCTTTCTGTCACTCCCTCGCTCGCCATCTCTACGTCGTCATCATCATCCTCATCTACATCATTGTCATGCCTGAGTCTCTGGGGCCCATCGGTTCGCTCCGAACCCACATCCATGTCACACACTCGATCGCTGTCATCCTCATCATCATCAAAGTCATTAACAGGTATGTCAGGAACCTTCTCAAAATCAGGTGAACCTGCGGAGGCTCCTTCCATGTCAATAGCTCCTTTGAGGCTGCCGTCTCCCAGATCATCCGTGCTCTCCGTGCCCTCCAGAACACCAGGAGCACTCAGTTCTGAAGCACCCTGCTGACTGCAGCTCACCTCCTCAGAGTCCAGCTCAGAGAGCAAAATGCCACCCGCTCTTAAAGCCGAGCCCCCCACTGGTCCACCAGACCCAGGACGAGACTCCTCTGTGAGCTGCGTGGTTCCACTCATTTCAGACACAGAAACCTGCTGGCTTCCCTCCCGTTCTTCATCATCTTCCTCGTTTAGATTGGCAGGAGCAGCAGCCTGCGTGACGGGACTCGCTGCTGCAGTAGATCTGGAAGGACTTTTCTCTGTTAACAAGCCGAGATTTACCTCAAGCAAATCAGCAGGAGAAGCTACGTGTGTTGAAGGCTTATCAGGGGAAGACTCATGTTCTACCGCGGGTCCTGAGGGAGAACGTTGTTCCAACTGTTCCACACTATAAGAAGCTTGAGGCTCAGTTATTCTGACCGGACTCTGTGCTGGACAGGAAGCTGCTTCATTCATATGAGTTACATTCTGTGTTTCCACCTCAGTGATAAGCTGAGTGGAGCAAACCTCTGCAGAGGGAACAGGGGCTGATTCTTGCAGTAAGACCTCAGCAGCTTCTTGTGTTAATCCAACAGCTGCAGCAGCTGTTATAGAACTACCCGCCTTCTGCATTTCTCTAGCAGGTGCAGGAGCCTTTTTATCTTCCTTCTTCTTGGTGTGAGTGAAAGGTGTGACAACCTGAGTGGGTACAGTTCCACGTTTTGTGACAGGGGAACCGTGGCTGACAGGTTTACTGACTGAAGAGGGGGTCTGTGTTCGGGCCAGAGTCGCTTTGTTGGTTGGGGGGAGCCGCGCAGCAGCAGCAGGTTTCTTTTTGGGAACAGGTTTTGCAGGTTGAGGTTTGGACAGTGACACTTTGGCATCCACCGTCTTCGTGGTTGTGGATCCTTTGGGAGCAGAGTTGAGTTTGGACTTTGAAGGTTCGTGTTTTTTGGTAGCAAGTGACACAGGAGTTGCTGTGAGTTTCTTGGCCACAGCTGCAGAAGGTGACTGACCAACATCTGGTACAAAGAAAAAAGAACATGTGAAATCTGTTTATGCAAATCTAAAACTGAAGATCATGTGCACGTGAAGCATTTTCACCTCTCTTAGCAGCAGCAGGCGGTGGCTTCTTAGGAGTCAGTACTGTTGGAGTCCTGCCAGCAGATGGTGCTGTGGCGACTCTAGAAGGAGGAGCCATTTTTGAAGTTGTTGTGTTGGAAGGTTTTGTTGCTGCAGTCTTGGATGTGCTGGCTGTCACTCGAGATGTTGAGGGACCTGCAGCAGCCCTGGAAACAAATACAGATACAACAAAGATGATAAATAACCAAATGAGCAGCTGCTGTTTGGTCTGACTGTCCTGTTGGATTTTATTAACAAAGATCCAAACAGCTACAAGCATAAAACCTGTTAAATATACACTGAAAAGTAAATATGAACATTATAAAACAAGTTAACAGGAAGAAGAAACATGGTAATGGTAAAAATATAAAATGAGGGTTAACAAAATACAGTCAAGACAAACAAATAATGAGGAAACAATATGGGATACAGGATAATGTAACATCTTAAAGACTATCCTGTTAAAGCTGTAGTGCGTAACTTTTACATGTCCGTGAATGTCCGTTTCAGCCAAGCCACTATCAGAGGAGATGACACAATGCAGATTAAGCCGATCGGCTCCTCAAACATCTCACGGTATTTTTCAATATATATAATTTTTACTTTGCGTGTCGGGTGCGACATTCCCGCGCTGTCGCACATGAAATTACGTCTTTTATGTCACAACAAGAAAAATAATAAGAAATAGAACGCAGTGTCTCGTAGCAGCCGGCAGAACGGGAAGGTCGACATGGCGGAGAATCCAAATAAACAGCCGAGAGACACTTATCGGGAAGTGGATCCTACCACGGAAAAAAATAATTCCTGGACGTTCGGCAGAGGGACTATTGGCTAAGAAGGAAAGTGACCGAAGGAGAAGGCAAACGCGAATTTGTATCGGCGTCGCTTTTCCTCGGTGGAGAGAAGAGATCGGGCTGATGTTCAGGGGTGCACATAAGTGGTCCGCAGGTCCGCACACACTGTCAAAATATAAAATGCGCACCAGATGAAACCCAGAGCGCCGAAGTTCCAGCTGATCAGCTGATTCTGTCTCTATCTGTGTCAGTTTGTGTCTGTCAGTTTGTGTCTGTCAGTTTACCAGTGTAACGGTTTTTCAGTCAGTCAGATCAGTGCAGCTGACTGCAGGATTCTGCATCGTGTCAAAACTGAAAAAATTCACTGAATAAGACAAATAGATCATTGTGGCCCTCAACAGCTGACTAATAAATTTCAACACCAAACTGTTAAATGTAGATTAAAGTGAACAATCAAACCTGTAAACAATCCAACCTGAACTCTGAAGGTTTTTTTACCAGTATTTTTATATTTTACTGGTTTCTCTTGATTTTTTCAACAATGAAATGATATTTATTGAAACAAATATAGAGCCAGGTAAAGTAAACAGACTGAATTTGAAGCTTGATTAAGACAGATACCGATTGGAATAACAACGGCAGAGATAAAGCGGTGGCAGTTGGGCTTACGTCATATGGAAGCGCCAGCTTTATTGTTGTAATGACGCAAAAATTCCGCTAGGGGGCGACAGAAGTTACGCACTATGGCTTTAAGATTCGGTTCTAGACGAGGATTAGAAGTCTGAACTCACACCGTCTGACTCGAGCAGACAGATTATCTGAAGTGTGTAAGTTCACTTCATAGATCTACATTTCCTCAGTTATTGATGACCGACCGTCTGCTAAGCACATTTAGACACAGACTGCACTCTGCAACACTTTGATGTAAATCATGTTTAAATGTTTCAAATGAAACAGATCTGATCACTTAGAAGAATCTGTATTCGGTTGAAATTACAGTCAGTTTAAAATCAATTGCTCAATAATTTCACCAGCTGTACATTCAAATCCATTCTTTGAACTGGATTCATTAAATATCAGTTTGTGTATTTCACACATTGGATCATGAACTTGTTTCAGTGGAGAACTGAGTGCAGTTTGTTTTACTGCTGGTGGTTTTTCTGAGAAGACGCCAGTAAAACGAGGCGCCACTCGGGATTTTACCTTTCATCTCTGACTTTGATGAGATTCAGATTCCCTCATTACAAGGACCATTTGTTTTACCAGGGTTAGACAAACACTGTGTACAGGCAAGAAGCTCGAGTTGAAGCATTGTGTAATATGTGCATCTCAAATTCTGAGAAGTTCACCACCGTCTTCAGCATATAAAAGGTTAATGATCAACAGCAGACAAAAATTAAAACATGAAAGTAGAAAACACTAACTTAATATTAGGAAAAAATAGTTTGTACAACATTCTTATATAATCCTGGATCAAAGCAGACAGCCGGAGTAAAGACAGGGTTCAGGAAGACTTTAAAACCCTCCAGAAGACTGATGACTCAAACAGAAAGACTAATGCCTGCACTCCACACACAAACACCACCTGTGGGCGGTGGCTCAGTTCTGTTTGTGTATTACATTTCCTGCCAACACCAAGTTGAAATCAATACAAACCTCAGATATAAAGATGAGGCACTACACAGCTTCATGTATTTTTAATGAGTCTTCAAACATTAACAGCAGAAACCGGAGCCTCCGTTAGTTTCCAGTAGACAAGCGTTTACAACAGATACGATACGTCCACACATTATCAAACAAACATTTTGTTTACCAAATATTTAAAAGGATCATTCTTTAAATCAGTCAACATGGTCTCTGCAGCACCTGGTGGGTCTTCTACTGTAACCTGTTTCAAACTGTTCAAGATGGTATCTGGTTTTAAGAGCTGATTATTTGAGTCTCTTAAACACATGTGTTCATTATCCTCTGACATCAACAAGGCAGTTTCATCCCCACAACTGTCACTCAACTATATCTGTAAAACTAAGAGCTGGTTGAGCATGAAAATCCAAGCAGAAGTTGGAAATACTTAAACAGGCCATTTCATACAAATTTCAGGACTTTGTGGTTATTTCTTAAGTTTTAACCAGTAATATGAAACATTTTATATCTAAAAAACATCAGGAAACACTGATTAACAGACCTTTCAATCTGTCTGCATTAAAATTTGGGTGGTTCCGGCTCGTTCTGTCAACAGCTTGTTCATATTCAAAATTGCTGGACTCAGATTGGCTAACAAACTAGCCTATGAGAGCAAGGTATACTGTTTCCTGCCCCGCTGTACATGGCAACGTCAAACGTTCTCTTTTCCTGTTTGCTACGTCTTATGCTAACAGCTTTTAGCCAGCAGCATGCTAGGTGTGGTTTCAACTGCGAGAGCTGCTGAATACTAACGAGTAAAAGAGTTGTGATGAAACAGATACAGGCCGTTCGGACTCGGGAGAACTCGGGTTTTATCACCACCTGAGTAGTTTAAGAGATTAAAACTGAAAGAGAAGTTGTTGACCTGTTTTCACACCCACTATGAAGGTAAGAACACCTGTGGAGCTAAAATATTCAACAGAAACCTCAGAAAAACTGTTTTTAATGGAAGGGTCTCTTTGACATAAGTTCCTAAAAACTTAAACCAGCCCGTTTGGCACCGACAACCAAGTCACTTAAATCCCTTTTCCTCCACGTTCATTGTGTTTTTATGTGAAGAAGCTTAAACACACATCGGACCATGTTACTGGTAACAGTGAATCAGCCAAACAATTGAACAGATATACCTAATAAAGTGGCCCGAGTGTATATAAACCAACCAATGTGATACTTTGCAGATACACAAAACAGCACTACAGTAGTAACATACAGAGAACAATAATATACACAATTTCCAAACAAAAGTGTCCTCAAGGAAAACTAGATTACTGCAATCATTCAATAATTTAAAGTGCAACTCGCCCCTTGCCAGAGTATAACCCCGCCCACATTTCCTGTTTCAAAAATGCCTCAAAAACAGGACAGTGAACACTTGGGGGGGGGGACGACATGTTGCAGCGGCACAGAGAGAAGCAATTTGGAGGTTGAAGATTTCCCTCTACCTCCTTCACCAGAGGAAGCAGAGGAAAGGCAGGGAGGTCCTGAGCTGGATCATATCAAGCTGATAGCTCGCGAGCTGCGCGGGACAACAGATGCTGAGCCTGCAGCAGCATCGCAACACAGAATGAGGCCCGTCTGAGTGGTACATTGTTGTTGGCCAAAGCTAAAGCAAAATTTAGATTAGCTCGAGTAATATTGTGTGACTGACTCAACAGGTACAGCTGCACATGGCCGCTGCACGTCAGTGTCTGTAACAGAAAACGTCTTGCAGAGCGGTGTTCAAGGTACAGATCAAAATGTCCCAGAATGAAGACAAAATCATTCAGTAATGTATAAAAAGCATGTTTTCAAACAGTCACAAACATTACACTAAAATGAACTCTGATAAACACCTTAAATACTTGCTATTCCAACTCCACTTTGTTCTGAAGGTGTAGCTGAGACAGAGCTTCTTTTATACGCAGCAGAATGCTGATGTCACATATAGAGAAAATAAGGTCTCAGCCAATAGCAATGTCTCAGTTAAATATGAGTGCAGTGTGACCTTTTAACCTGAAGAGGGCGCTCCACTAACAGTTTTTGGTAGAAAATTAATCGTTTTATTAAAATGTGCTAAAATACCAAAAACAAGACCCAGAAGTGTAGGTAGCACTATTAAACACCATCAGCAAAAAAAGTTGATTTGGGGGTAAATTGCACTTTAAAAATGCTAAAAACTTAAATTCACTGCAACTCTTAATCTTATAAACAGCTTTGTAGATTTAACTGATTTAACTATAAGTTGGTACTTTGTGGGTGGCAAGTCCACACGGTCCCTGGTTGGGGAACCTCAGGGTCCATGAATGACGTGGTTTTGGACGTCTTCAAGAGAAACTGTACCAGTTTTATGAAGCCGTGACTGTAACAAGGTGTGTCTGCATGTTATGATGGGATGTATCTGTGTAGCCGTAAAGTGAAGACACATCAGCAGCCTGATCTTTGGATCTCTAGTAACTGATAGGAAAATGTAGCTCATCTTATGGAAATGGCTTGTATTTTTAAAGCACTTTTCTTACATCTTACTGACCACTCAAAGCACTTTGACACTACAAGGTACTTTCACCAACTCTCTCACACACATGCAGATCTGAACCTTCAGACAGGCAGCTGCTCTTTATGTTGAGCCACAGCTGCCCCAAATTTACTAAAGATACTTAGTGATCCATTTATTTTAGAAGAGAAAGGAGATTTAAAGCAGTGAAATACGACTGAAATGAGCCTGTACTGCTCATGATGCTGGAGCTCAGGCTGGAAAACTGTTTCTCTCTAAATTGAATAAGTGATGTGAGAGGAGAAGCAAGTGGGTGCAGAATTTAATAAAGTCTCTCAGTACAGAACATCACATCCTGTGGAAAGATACTCAAATTGCTAACCATGGAACACATTTGCTACAAAGCTGAAAGATCAGCATCTATACAAGATGACTTCCCATTCATCAAGAAAAATATATATAACCACATACTGTAAAAACCTTAATGCTCCATTTACTCATTATTACACAGCTCAAATTTAAAGGAACTTTAAAAACATCCGATTTTAACTGGAACATATTCAAACCCGTATAAAATGAGAATAACTGATTATTTGATGAAGATAAAGACAGTTTGATTCAAAACCACCAAGAAATTTAAACTGCAGCTGCAGGTCAGACCCATTTCTCACTGCAGCAACTCTACATACACTCACCGGCCACTTTATTAGGTACACCTGTCCAACTGCTCGTTAACACTTAATTTCTAATCAGCCAATCACATGGCGGCAACTCAGTGCATTTAGGCATGTACACATGGTCAAGACAATCTCCTGCAGTTCAAACCGAGCATCAGTAGAGGAAGAAAGGTGATTTGAGTGACTATGAACGTGGCATGGTTGTTGGTGGCAGAATGGCTGGTCTGAGTATTTCAGAAACTGCTGATCTACTGGGATTTTCACGCACAACCATCTCTAGGGTTTACAGAGAATGGTCCGAAAAAGAAAAAATATCCAGTGAGCGGCAGTTCTGTGGGCGGAAATGCCTTGTTGATGCCAGAGGTCAGAGGAGAATGGCCAGACTGGTTCGAGCTGATAGAAAGGCAACAGTGACTCAAATAACCACTCGTTACAACCAAGGTAGGCAGAAGAGCATCTCTGAAAGCACAGTACGTCAAACTTTGAGGCAGATGGGCTACAGCAGCAGAAGACCACGCCGGGTGCCACTCCTTTCAGCTAAGAACAGGAAACTGAGGCTACAATTTGCACAAGCTCATCGAAATTGGACAATAGAAGATTGGAAAAACGTTGCCTGGTCTGATGAGTCTTGATTTCTGCTGCGACATTCGGATGGTAGGGTCAGAATTTGGCGTCAACAACATGAAAGCATGGATCCATCCTGCCTTGTATCAACGGTTCAGGCTGGTGGTGGTGGTGTAATGGTGTGGGGAATATTTTCTTGGCACTCTTTGGGCCCCTTGGTACCAATTGAGCATCGTTACAACGCCACAGCCTACCTGAGTATTGTTGCTGACCATGTCCATCCCTTTATGACCACAATGTACCCAACTTCTGATGGCTACTTTCAGCAGGATAATGCGCCATGTCATAAAGCTGGAATCATCTCGGACTGGTTTCTTGAACATGACAATGAGTTCACTGTACTCAAATGGCCTCCACAGTCACCAGATCTCAATCCAATAGAGCATCTTTGGGATGTGGTGGAACGGGAGATTCGCATCATGGATGTGCAGCCGACAAATCTGCGCCAACTGTGTGATGCCATCATGTCAATATGGACCAAACTCTCTGAGGAATGCTTCCAGCACCTTGTGGAATCTATGCCACGAAGAATTGAGGCAGTTCTGAAGGCAAAAGGGGGTCCAACCCGTTACTAGCATGGTGTACCTAATAAAGTGGCCGGTGAGTGTAGTTCTCTGTAGTCTGTTCTGACTGACAATATCTTGCATGCACCTAAAGAGATGATGGATGGTGTCCTGGAGTATCTCCTCCCAGATCCTAATCAGAGCATCACAGAGCTCCTGGACAGTCTGAGGTGTAACCTGGAGGTGTTGGATGGACTTAGATCCAGCGAGCGTGGAGGACAGTGGTATCGTTTCTTTCATTCTCGAAGAACTGCCTCCATATTCTTACCACATGAGGCTGGAAATCATGTCCCAGCAAAGGGTCTAAGGATTTCATCCTGATACCTAATGGTAGTCAGGGTACCATCATGTATCCTGTACAGGTCTTTGTGTCTCTCCATGAAGTCTGTTTTTAATGGAAAGTCCCACCAGTGACCTGCTGATGTGACCTTGAGAACTTTAGAGCAGTCCATTCAAAACAATGACCCATTATATGAAGGAAATGATCCAAGTCAACAGCCATCTGCCCTGCGGTGATCCTCCCCCACCCCCCAGCAGAAACCAGACCTATTTGGAACAAAGTTTTAGCTCAGTGTCACCAGTTGTCTCTCAAGACCTTCTTTACTGGGTCATTTCTGATAATATAACTGACTTGACTAGGGCTGCAGTTATCAAATATTTTAGTAATCGAGTATTTTTATCGAATATCCCGATCGATTAATCGAGTAATCAAATAAAAACACACTTTTGTTAATTAAGGTTCAACTATATAAAACAGACGGACTACTTAAAAATGAAAACACGATTTTTAAAATCTTAAGTATAAAATACATTTTATTGCATTCATATCCTACAAAATAGTAATTGTGTTTCTTAAAAACAAGGAAAACTAAAATTACTTCTAACTTAGCATTAACATCGAAATGAACATTAAATTGTGCCTTTAACACTGTCTTTGAACTGCGCAACTTTATATTAAGAAACAACGTGTATGATAGGAACTTTACACACACTCATGCTTCCTTGTGCTGCAACATCGAACTGGTGCAAACTGGTTTGTGAGCTCCACTTTACAATGTTTGCAAACTGAAGTGTTACTTGAGTAATTGTTGCAGCCCTACTTGAAGCAGATCTATGATTGATCCAAAACATTGCAGATGTTTGTCTCACTATTCTTCAGGCATAAAGACCAACTTTAGTTTGAAATTGATAACTCCATCTCATCTTCCACAGAGACGTTAGAAATGTTTCTAACATTTTAAGGATGAGATTCATCACCTCTGGTTGCTTGATAACACATTTAGGTGTTAAAGTTATGGGAAGGACTTCAGTATGATCAATACATCAACCAAAAACTCTATACAATTCATCCCACTTTGTATCTCTAGTTTTTTTTTCTAGTGACATTAGATGCCAATTTGTGTTAAAATAATTTGACCTGCTGAGATCTGAATTAACAAAAATAATAACAGCTTCATCAAAAACATTTTCCTGTTAAACACCCCATATTAGAGCTGATCAAAGTGTCTGTAGTTAAAAGGACATGTATCTCGGGTGGTTATGGTTCCTATAATCCTGATCTTAATTCAGAAACACCAGTAAATTATCTATATAAAATTCGCCCTTCAAAAAACTTGTTTTCTGCAGATTCTTGTCTACCTCATTTCCTCCAAGGCTCTGGCAATAAGACCCATTTCAGATCATATTGGTTAGATACTGATGTCCATTACCTGCAGCCACGTGTGTGTGTGTGTGTGTGTGTGTGTGTGTGTGTGTGTGGGTTTGTATTTCTGACCTCCCGAGGACCCGTTTCCTGACTTTTACTATCTTTCTGGGGTCCGAGGGTTCTTGTGGGGACCGAAGCCTGGTCCCCATGAGGGGGACTCCCCTTTTTAGGGTTAGGGGTTAGGTTTATAGGTATGGTGTGAATAGAGTTTTAGTTAGTCTTAGGGTTAGTTATAGATCAGTAATGGTTAAGGTTAGGAAAAGGGTTTGGGTTAGGTATAAATCTAGTTACTAAAATCAATGGAAGTCAATGGACGGTCCCCATAAGGATAACAAAACAAACGTGTGTGTGTGTGTGTGGAGAAGTACAGGTCTCAGCTGATTGTTGTCACTACTTTCAGCTTCTTTCTGGCACTGAGAGCAGAGTGGACATATCTGTGGCTTGGCCGGTGATGCTTGACGAGCATGATATGTTGAGTCACACCTGTGTACACACTACCTGTTACTGATAACAGTTCAAAGTCAACCATCCTAAAGATAGTGTAAAACAATATAATTCTCACAAAGCCCTTAATCAGCAGAGTAAGAACCTGTTCTCAGCAACATCATGACAGCTTTTACCACCTTCACCAGTCTGAGAGATCTTAACTCATTCAGTGTCATTTTCAGATTTCATATCCCCTCAGTACCAAAGATATTTAGCATTTTTACTGATTTTTGAAGACCCACATAATATTTTCTCCTATGACTGTGAATTCTGAAACCATCAGCGCAAAATTTAGTCTCTTCTTTCGAAAGCAAAAAAAAAAAATGTTTCTACCGCTTTCTGTTATTTAGTAATTTGCAGTACAAAAGAGGAACTTATTAAAATCCACACGTTTCAGGACTAAAAGCTGAGATAAAGAGTGTTTTGTGTAAAAGAGGTTTTTCAAGCAGATCAGTGACTTTGATGTAAATATTTCATGTTTCAATGATTTATGCAACATCTGAACTATGTTTTACTTATATGAAAGTGAAAAATCAACAGTAATTTTGTTTAAAAAGAGTCATTTATAGACAATTTCAACATTTGAATAAAATAAGAAAAAAAGCAGCAGATTTTCTGATTCAGATACTTTGTGTGTGCGCATGTGCACGTGTGACTGGCGCGACTCCCCCCCCAACGGCCATTCCTTTGTTTATGAACACTTACTCTGTATTTTATGCGGTGAATCGTTCTTTATTTTGCTTCCTGCTGCCTTCAGAAGATCCTAACAGGAGATACTAGTCGGATAAATCCCCCTCAGCTTCACTAGAATCACCAGAAGAACCTCAACGTCAGGCTGAAGACATCACAAGTCCGAAATGACGAGCTGGATCAAAAACCGTGCCACCTTCGACATGATACCGGATCTACCGGGAACGAGTAGACATGCTGGAGGGATTTTATTCATGTAATAAACTCCACCACCTTAATTCCATCAGTTCTATACTAGTTTGTAGGGATGGGTACCGAACCCCGGTATTAAATTAGCCCCGGGGCTGATTCTGACGGTCTACCCGGAACGATAAGCTTCAGCCTTATCGGTCCTCTTAACTGTAAATCAACGTCCTTTTGCGGGAGATATAAACACAAGCCAAACAATGTATTGGCAGCCCGCTCCTCCTTAAAAAGAACACATGCCATGGGGACTGATGGTGGGAGGGGGGACAGCTGTGCGCTCCCGTGTTCGCCTCATGCTCTCACTAGAAGCTCCGCTCACCAGCAGATACACGCAGGTACGATGGCAGAGCAAACGAAAAGATCCCAAATTTGGCTTCCTTTTACAAAAATAGAGACAGACAATGCACGCTGTCACAAATGCAATAAAGGCTTTTGCTTGTAAAGGCGGGAACACGAGTAATTTGACCAAACAACTCGGTAAAATACTCCTAAAAACAAACAAAGATAAACAGTGTTTGACTGAGTGCTGCAGCAACAACAACAAGCCCTGAATCAGAGGGCTTATTTTGCACTACACACTTTAACGTTCAAATTCTTTCATTTTGGGTCTTAATTACACTGTTTGATGGGAAAGTTATGTTTGATATTTTTTATTTGAATACCTTAAAAATTTTAAAATAGTATTTTTGGTTTTTGATATATAAAATAAGTTGTTTATATAGTGTTTTTATTAACTAATTCATTTTGTACTTATTATGTAGTTATTTTTTTTCTCCATGCTTTGCTGTTCCAATGGTTAAAAAAAAATAGAATAATTAACCGGCTCGATAAGGAGTATCGTTAAGAGTAGTAGTACCGATAAATCCTTAACGATACCCATCCCTACTAGTTTGTAATAACTCTGAACAATGAGATCACTTCCCAGACGCTTCACAGACTCTGAATCTCTTCCTCATTCACCGTCTGTCTCGTCCTGAGTGTCTGGCTCCTCCCCCGCTCCACACGGCATTATTACACGGTAAATAAGGGTGATCTCACCCAGAGAAGTGCACCACTGCCCCCTCCTGGATCATATACAGCTTGTAATGAGTTAAAATTCAGTGAGCAGCTGCCCCAGAATGCTTTGCAGAATTTAAGCCAATAAAAGCTGTAGAGACGTCAAGACGTCTATGGCACCGAGCGTTCAGATTCAGTTTGACGTCTATAGAGTTCAGAGCTAATCAAGCTAGCCAGAATGTGCTGGTGGAGTTCTGCTGTTTCTCACAGGAAGAAAGCAAGAATGAGCAGGAAGTGGTCAGTTCATTGGATAAAACAACAAGGATCCCCCAAACACAGCTCAACTGGTCTGTCCCAGAAAGATATGATGTCATTGTTGGTTCTAAAGTTGTTCATACGGAGATGATTCCCATAGTGAATAGTGTAACGAAATACATGCTGGCATTATCAGGAATTGATTTTAAAATGTTAAAAATTACGTCTATTAATAATAACACAATGTTGAGGATCCCAAGAAGCAGAATTCTAAAATACAGAAGTCCAGCGCTCTGACAGTCTATTGGTGCAGATACTGACACAAGATGGCCGAGTGATGTATACGACCAGCACCTTCAACACTGAAGACAAGCATTTGGAGGTAATTTGGCTAATATAACTTTGTTTAGTTTATCCAGGTCCCTTTTCCATGCAAAGTGTTATTTTAGTAGGAATTTAAATTTCACCATCAGCTAAAACCGACTCTGCATGTGACCTCATTGGCTCAACTGCTGCTAAACTAGAGACAACAACAATGTCTGGAGGTTTTAATCACCTCTCTTTCTTCTACACTTCCAACATTTTTATAGTTTGTCAGCTGCTCCACAAGAGAAAACAAAACACTGGACTTGTTCTATACAAATATCAGGGATGCATACAGGTCCTTTTGCACCACCTGCTCTTATCAAGACATACCATAATCTAGTCTGTGTATAAACTAGGGATGCAGTGAAAAGAAAATTCTTGACCGAAACCAAAAATGAGGAAACCAAGGCTGAAAACTGAAACGCCGAAAGAAATGATCATCAATTAACAAAGCATAACAAAACTTCTAGCTTTAAAAAAAAAAAAGTAACTGCGATATCTCAAAAAGACTAAATTAAGAGACAATATTTTTGTTTGTCGTTATACGACTTTGTGAAATAAGTAGGGCATATCATTTTCAGTGTTTTTGGTAGAAGTTTTAAATGTCCTACATTCTTAAATGTTGCTTGAATGCACCAGGTCTGCATGCAGCTAGTGCTAGCTGCTAGCACTAGCTGCTAGCGCAGGTACAAGCTTCTGCGACAAGAAAGAACAAACCAGGTCTGTAATTTGCAGAGAATATCAGCAACAATCTCACCAGATTTATTGTTAGGCACTTTTTAGAGAAAAACTAATCAAGGAGGTCTGGAAATTTAGATAGAAATAGCGAAGTTGGCAACACTGGTTTGGTGCAGGGTCATGCGCTGATTTCAGAATTGTGTATGAACACCATTGTTGCTGTGTTTGTCTAGTTTAACTGCAGTTAAATCTTGACTATTGAGCACAAACGGTACTGAAAGTATTTATTTATCCCCAAAACTGAGTGCTGCAGCCCATTTTATGGTGACACTGTTCACTCACGAAGTCACGCGTTTCGACCGTGTTGTTTCGGTGATTTAGGTCTTTTAGCTGAAAACCAAAAATGCACTTTTGGGTCATTTTCGGCCAAAATTTTTCGGTGGCCGAAAATTCGGTGCATCCCCAGTATAAACCCATTATTCAGAGGCAAACTGTGATCAAAACAACTGAGTTCATAAGAAGCTGAAGATACTCAAGATGTTTGAGCAAGTCACCAAAAAAAAAAAGCTGGTTCTTGAGGTGACTGTACATCCTTTATCAGAACACAGAACCCTCTACAGGAGATCCTTCCCGTCCACAGCTAGAACCCTCTACAGGAGATCCATCCCGTCCACAGCTAGAACCCTCTACAGGAGATCCATGCCGTCCACAGCTAGAACCCTCTACAGGAGATCCTTCCCGTCTACAGCTAGAACCCTCTACAGGAGATCCTTCCCGTCTACAGCTAGAACCCTCTACAGGAGATCCTTCTTGTCCACAGCTAGAACCCTTTACAGGAGATCCTTCCTGTCCACAGCTAGAACCCTCTACAGGAGATCCTTCCCGTCTACAGCTAGAACCCTCTACAGGAGATCCTTCTTGTCTACAGCTAGAACCCTCTACAGGAGATCCTTCCTGTCTACAGCTAGAACCCTCTACAGGAGATCCTTCCCGCCCACAGCTAGACCCCTCTACAGGAGATCCTTCCCGTCCACAGCTAGAACCCTCTACAGGAGATCCTTCCTGTCCACAGCTAGAACCCTCTACAGGAGATCCTTCCCGTCTACAGCTAGAACCCTCTACAGGAGATCCTTCTTGTCCACAGCTAGAACCCTCTACAGGAGATCCTTCCTGTCTACAGCTAGAACCCTCTACAGGAGATCCTTCCTGTCCACAGCTAGAACCCTCTACAGGAGATCCTTCCTGTCTACAGCTAGAACCCTCTACAGGAGATCCTTCCCGTCTACAGCTAGAACCCTCTACAGGAGATCCTTCTTGTCCACAGTTAGAACCCTCTACAGGAGATCCTTCCTGTCCACAGCTAGAACCCTCTACAGGAGATCCTTCCCGTCCACAGCTAGAACCCTCTACAGGAGATCCTTCCCGTCTACAGCTAGAACCCTCTACAGGAGATCCTTCCCGTCCACAGCTAGAACCCTCTACAGGAGATCCTTCTTGTCCACAGCTAGAACCCTCTACAGGAGATCCTTCTTGTCCACAGCGAGAACCCTCTACAGGAGATCCTTCCTGTCTACAGCTAGAACCCTTTACAGGAGATCCTTCCCGTCTACAGCTAGAACCCTCTACAGGAGATCCTTCTTGTCCACAGCTAGAACCCTCTACAGGAGATCCTTCTTGTCCACAGCTAGAACCCTCTACAGGAGACCCCTCCTGTCTACAGCTAGAACCCTTTACAGGAGATCCTTCCCGTCTACAGCTAGAACCCTCGACAGGAGATCCTTCTTGTCCACAG
>SSNP01000044.1:3324606-3364621 GCA_006937955.1 Pachypanchax playfairii
TAGAACCCACTACAGGAGATCCATCCTGTCCACAGCTAGAACCCTCTACAGGAGATCCTTCCCGTCTACAGCTAGAACCCTCTACAGGAGATCCTTCCCGTCCACAGCTAGAACCCTCTACAGGAGATCCTTCTTGTCCACAGCTAGAACCCTCTACAGGAGATCCTTCCCGTCCACAGCTAGAACCCTCTACAGGAGATCCTTCCCGTCCACAGCTAGAACCCTCTACAGGAGATCCTTCCCGTCCACAGCTAGAACCCTCTACAGGAGATCCTTCCTGTCTACAGCTAGAACCCTCTACAGGAGATCCTTCCCGTCCACAGCTAGAACCCTCTACAGGAGATCCTTCCCATCCACAGTTAGAACCCTCTACAGGAGATCCTTCCTGTCCACAGCTAGAACCCTCTACAGGAGATCCTTCCTGTCCACAGCTAGAACCCTCTACAGGAGATCCTTCCTGTCCACAGCTAGAACCCTCTACAGGAGATCCTTCCTGTCCACAGCTAGAACCTTCTAGAATGACTGTGTGTTTCTTTATTAATCTCCCAGGGAAATTTAAGCATTTGTGAACTGAAATTTAATCCAGAGCGAAGGTGATTAAGGAGTGAAGCAGAGCCATTCAGTACAATAATAAAACAAACAGTATTGACACGAGGACACACAGTGATCATTAGGCAAGAACATTTCTAGCACATAGTGAGAAGAATTCATAACGTACCTAGTGGTTTTAGAAGAGGCAGTATGAGGTCTTGTTGTTGAAGTGTTGGGCTTTGGAGCTGTTGAAGTTACTGTTCTGTTTGCTACAACTACAGACATAAAACACAAAGAGCAATTAAAACTCTATCAATGTCAAAATATTTATATTTCATGTTACTCATGTCAGACTCACCTGTGGTTTTGGGTCTAGCTTCATTACTAGCCTCTGATGCTGGTCTCTTAGAAGTGCTATTCACTGTTTTTGGTTTGGTACCATTTGTTACTGTGGTACTGGACAGAGAGGTAGTCCTGGCAGGTCCAGCAGGTCTCCCATCCAACACTTTAGTTTGGTTCCTAGTTGTTAAGGAAACTGCTGCTCCACCCACTGGTCTTTTAGGCACAGCTCCTGTTGCTTTTCGTGTAGTTGTTGCCATCTTGTCTCCACTTGCAGAAGAGGATTTGTCATGAACTGTGCGGTGTGGGGCAGCTCGCGCCCGTGAGCTGGATCCAGAAGCCCCTGCAGACGATGCAGACTGTGTTTTACTTCCATCTGCTTTTGGTTCGATTTTGGGGTCTGTTGCCAGGGGCTTGTCACTGGCCTTTGGAGAAGCCTCGGTTGCTACATCAGGTTGAGATGACACTTCCTCCGTCAAGTTTTGCTGCAATGAGGGCTCTTCTAGCGCAGCAGCTTCAGTAGGTTCTGTGGTCTCCATAGTAACCCCATCCGGCTTCATTACCCTTCTGAGGTGTAGTAATCAGCTTTGTCTGATTGAAGAGTGTCAGCTGTTTTCAATGCACCAATTGCTCTTACAGTTTACTGTTCTGCAAAAAAAAAAAAAAAAAGAAAGAATCTACAGGTTATACAGATTGTCTACAATAGTCATAGACAGTAACGTGAGAACAAGGCATCATAAACAATGTTCACATAGTAAAACTTCACAATAAAAGAACTGGGTTGGGGTAGGAGGATGTTAGAAGAATGAGCTGAAAAACTTTAAAAAAATATTTGACGGGACCAACCAGAGATTTGCTGCGCTACAGTATCGTTACGTCTAGGTGGGATTTAGATTTGGAGCCCCAGCATGAACAACACAGGCCTCATTTCATCTTCATACAAGTCAGATCACAAGCCATCCATTACCAACAATGAAGCAGTTTTACAACATGTTGCATAAACAAGTCACAAGTGAATAAAAGACTAAAGGAACTTAGACAAATCATTTAAGATTAGACGATTCTCAGGAGCGACGGGAGTGTTCCTTCTGATTAATGTTTGTCCCGACAACAACAAATAAACCTGGACTCTCAGATCTGACGGAGGCTTTCAGATGAAAACTGATACGGATTCAGGAAGTAGGACAATGATTACTCAACATATCTGGATGTCAGTAGTAAAGATAAAGATGGTGTTTACGTTGGGTAAAATAGAACATTGATAAAGATTTTGGTAAAATATTATTAAAGAAGAATTTATATTAATCCACTCAAAACTGGTATAAATGTGTTGATTATACTGCAGGTGCTAAAGCGCAGAGTTAAACACAAACAAATAAAACATTAAAAATATAAATTAAAAGCAAGATGTAAATTAACAAGGATTAATCTACTAATTTACTAATAAAGATTCAATGCAGCCTGCTGGTTTGATTAGATAATGTTTTTACTGATGGGAATTTTAAAACCACTGAAACAGGTGTTACAATGATTTGGCTGGACCAACTGTGTAAAGTTTTAAATCTGGATTTCTCACTTCTGTATCAGGCTCAGACGTTATTTTTATTGTGAATTAGTGCCATGTAAAAAAAATAATTAAATCACTTCAAGCATTAAGAACTTCTGCATAATGTCCAACATGTTTAAAGTAACAAATCAATGTACTAGGTGCAAAACCAATCTGTTAAATTATTTTTTTGGAAAGATGAATATTTTAAACTGTTGTGACAACGTCTGGAAAACTGTTCCATTAAATCCATATAAAGCCAAACCATAACGTGAATCATAAATGTGCATTGTTTTATCCCGTTTGCCTTAAATGGACTCAAGATGTAAACATCCTGGAATGAACAGACATCTTATTCTAACCAAATCTATAGGAGATAAAGACTCACACTGTGTGAATTTAAGACTCCCAATAAGGCCATTAAATCTGATATACCTGATTTTAAATTGCCTAGCTTAGACTGCCAAAGCCACAGAACTCTCAGCCCCTCCCATCGGGTAGAATTCCTAAGCCACGCCCCCCCCAGGTTTGGAAACACACGTAGAAGACGACCAAGTGTAAGACACTGGTCCTCAGTTCATTCAAGTACCGTAACATGGCGGAATCACCGGTAAGTGAAACAATATAACAACCAACAACTGACATTAATTGTTACTTTGTCCTGAACCTGACGTAGAACCAGCCGGCGGCTGTTTCTCCTGCTGTGACCTGGTAGAGCGGTGAACACTCCCAGCAGTGGTGTGCTGCAGTAATATGTCTCAGTTTTTTAGGAGCACAGAAGCCAAATAAATGTGGAAGTCCGTATGACTGGAGAGACTGTCCAATCATTCCTTTCAGACCGAACCATTTGATTGGTTGATGTTTTTAGACAAATACAGGAGAATCACTTAATTATTTTTTTCCTTCACAGCATATTTTTCTCCGTGTGTTAAAACGTTTTTAATGGGCATAAAAAAAAACATGTTAAGCTAATTTGTTATGTAAATTAAGTATAGCAGCTTTAAGTAGCAGGTGGTTGAGTGAATCCATGAGTTATACAGAAAACAGATAATTTCTGTGCAGAGAAATAGGTTACAGTCCATTCTGACCTCCACTGTGTGACCTACTAACAAAAACACTACAAGCTGGTACAAAAAGGACTGAAATTACAATTTTACCAAAAGGCTTCTGGGACACCAAACAAATTGCAAATCATATTTAAATTTGTAAAAAAGAAAAGTGTGGTAAAGATATTTTTTCCAGCTTCATACTAAAAACCAACAGGCTGCAAACAAACTGGTGGAGCGTCAATATAATCCTGACTTTCCTCTGGACCAGATCCATCACCAAACCTGTGACGGAGCAGAAACAGTCCAGAAGGACGTCCCATTCCAGACCTCACCTGCAAGTCTCGCTTCAAAAACCACTGACACACCAAACAATGAACATATGAACAACAGACTTCCATATATTCAACCCAACCTTGTCTAAAAACACACACACACCCTCGTGTTCTAAAACACACGAGGTCAACGCCAGACAAAACGTTCTATTATTTACAGCTCTACAAACAAGGACGGTCCATTATAATCTTGATGAGGGCAGATAAATAATTCTTAGCAGTATTATTCATATTACATTTACTAAAATCTGATTTTCAGATTTAAAAAAAAAGGGAAGAAAATTGAACAAACAGGATTTTATATAGTTGAAATACTCATTAATTCCAGCACACAGAGCCTGAACTCTCAGTCTCAGGCCAAGTGCTTAAAAAAATGCAGCACCAGCACCAGTTTATCCAGATGGCCAGCAGAGAGCCAGCCACCAAAACTCTGACGACATTTACAGCAGTGCAACATTCCTCAATCCCACAGCAGGAAAAACCACTGACAGATAAACCAGACTGGACATGTGGGTTTCCTCTGCTATGAGATCTGATCTACAGGAAGAGTCTGTGCACATGTAACATACAGTAACACGTGCGTGACATCAGCACTGTCTCTGTTCTAACATCTTAACAAGTCTGTGCTCTGCACCAGTAAAACAACGAATCCCAATTTGTTTTCTGAAATGTTCCTAATGAAACTGAGAAATCATTTCATTGAGCAATTGTTCTGTACTGGCTTACCTGTGCTGCTCACCTGTGGAAGACCAGAAACAGGACTAAATAAATCCACCTGCCTAAAGGAGGAGACTTTCCCTGCCTGTACACTGGCCCAGGATCAGCTCCACCCATTTAATATTCTTTAATATAAAAACTTAAAACACTGCATGTCTCAACAGCTGAGATTCATCAGTTAAAATAATGTCTTACTCTATTAAGTGTTTCAGTTTCTGCTTTAAAAATAATGAAATAAATGAAAACCAACTACATGGAGCCTGTCCAGGTACCCAAGAGCCTGGATGAGACATTAAATTACATTTATTTGAGTTCCTCTGATTTGTAAATAAAGGTGTGCGTGTATTAAAAACAGCAGTATCCCATTTCAGAGGAATCAGTCTGAACACACCCAAAAACCTAAAAGACTCGTACAAGCTTCCTCTTGTTTGAGAATTTTGATTAAGAAGACTAAAAAAAAAAAATGTAATAAGAATTTTATGTTTAATATAAATTCTGAAGAAGATACCCAGCAGTTCTCTGAGGACTGTCCTGCAT
The DNA here is from genome assembly GCA_006937955.1 of Pachypanchax playfairii. Classification (NCBI taxonomy): domain Eukaryota; kingdom Metazoa; phylum Chordata; class Actinopteri; order Cyprinodontiformes; family Aplocheilidae; genus Pachypanchax; species Pachypanchax playfairii. Next base: position 3,329,658 of record SSNP01000044.1, read on the forward strand.
GTTTTAGGTGTTCTCCTGCTTGAAAAGATCTGATGCAGAAGAACCCTGTTAAATCAACTGAAACCAGGTGTGTTGAAACCTGCAGGCCAGTGGTTCTTGAAGACCAGGACTGAGAAACACTGACAACTTTTGTAGATTTCACTTCTTTTCTTCAAATTAAGAAGCGATTGGTTTAGTTTGAATCAGGATTTCAACTGCCAACAAAACAATAAGTGAATCTACGAGTCCTTAGAATTTAAGCAGAATAATCATGATGAGGATGTAAATTCACATACTGATAAAGAGCAGAGGTTAGAAACAGAAAACACACACCCATCCATGGTCTTTGTGTCTGTAACCAGGCAGAGTTTCTACTTGTAAATCTAAATCTGGTCAACCACACCCATCAAGTCCAAAACACAGCAATTATGTAATGAAAAGTCTGAGCCAAAAGCAGCTTCTCTCCATCACTGATCTGCAATCTGCTTTTATTCAACAATGAGATCAGTGTGCAGCGATGAAAACATGCACAATCTTTGCACAGCTGTCATGTCACTACTTCTGGCAGCTTTACACATCAATACCGTATTTAGGCTTTTTAGTAAACTTATGTAAAACTGGGTTACACATTTTAAACAGTAAAAGAACAAGTAAGTGCTTAAATACATGAATATTGTTTTAAAGCTCCAGTTTTGTCTCCAGCCCTGAATTAAGGCTTTAATAATCCCATTTGTCTCTGGTAACAACCAGGCTGATGTCCCCCCGTTCAGGCCCACTTCAGCCTCACAGAACAATAGCGATAAACCTCGAGGGAGAAGCACATAAAATAAGACGAACTGAACCTGAAACTGCACCGGACCGCGCGAACGGACCCAGACACACATGTCGCCGAACTGAAACCACCAGCCGCTCTTTAAACAGATTGTCTGGGATTTAAAACAAACAGGATTTAACCGTAAAATTAAAAATGAAAGTCTCTTTAAAAACAGAGCTCATTTTAATATGAAAATAGCGACTACAAGGTGACCAGGCGTGTCTAGAATGAAACTGTTACCGTTTTGGTCGTCGACCCTGGTCAAGTGTCCCGCAGAAGACAGACGGGCTGGCGGGGACTTAATACGTCGATAAAAGTGATAAATGTCACCAACCTAACAATGAAGCCGCGCGCTCTCACGCGGGAGACCCTCCGTTCATCACGTTCGAACGTCGACAGGCTGCTCTGCCTCTTGAAAGATGGACCCGGGCGGGTAGGAGGAGGACTGAGATTACCAGGCCAGGCCAGCTGTCGAACAAGGATGAAGCGTGGACCCTGTCCAATCACGTCCGCGAGGCTGCTGATTATGCAAAGCAGGCGTGACGTCAGAGAGAGTGTAAACCAATAACATGTAGCTGCAGAGCGCCACCCCGAGGCCAAACGCGCTGCGTGGTTCACGCATGCGCAAACGACAACAAGCTGGAACTCAGTATCCTTCGATATTTGAGTTGTTCCACATATAAACACTCAGGAGTTACAGAAGGTTTATCTATATTGTAAATAACGTAGCGATGCCAAAACTGTTTTAATGCCTCACTGTAGGGGAGCGCTTATAAACAGATAAACAAATTAATAAAATAAGATCAAAATTAAGCCAAATTGTTTAGCAAATAAAGCAAATCTGATTTCAGAAAATAAATTAAAGATACAGAGGTGAGTATCAGTTTTGTAACTAAAGAGACAAACATTTAGGTCTCAGTGTATCTCAGATATCTACAGAAGGTTGTTAACAGACATGCAGAATTTGCTGACATTATGAGGAGGTAATTAAATCATTTCAATCAGGTGTGTTGGGGATGAAAACATCTAAAACTCGCAGGATAGTGGCTCTCGAGGACTGGAGTTTGACTCCTGTGATTTATGCTTCAGAGGGAAGAGGGAAAATCTTTAGTTTTAATCCTGTAGCAACAAAAAGTATTTTACTCTGGTTTTCTTTGACTACTTAGTTTATTCTTTCTATATATTTAACATAATTTGAGGCACCAAACTACAAGATGCACGGAGGAGTTTCTGTTCTTTAAAGGGTTGAAAGTTTTTATCCTGAGGTTGTGGAGGTTTATGTCGCTGGTCTTTCTGCACCCACAGTGTGATGTGCTTCTGTTTCTGTGGTACAATCCCACAGTGGACATGATGAATGCTTCGTGTTTGTATGTTGTCTCTTTGCAATGCAGCTGTAGGCTTCACAACATAAAGTAACAAAAGAAACATACAAAGACAACATCAGCAGAGAGAGTTAATGGATCAGTATAAACAGAAGACTCGATCCATCAGTACTACTGTCGTACTATGAGTTGGGAGTTTGTCCTGATACCAACATGGAAACTGGGTTTTTTGAAGAAAAAGGACTAAAGTTTATGTATTAGTAATATCAATAAATCATAATCATATTTATTTGGTCCAGTATGTTACACATACAAGGAATTTGGTTCTGGCTCATTTTCACTTGCACAGACAGACATACAGTATAAGATAATATACAGTGTTAGACATACACTCACCGGCCACTTTATTAGGTACACCTGTCCAACTGCTCGTTAACACTTAATTTCTAATCAGCCAATCACATGGCGGCAACTCAGTGCATTTAGGCATGTACACATGGTCAAGACAATCTCCTGCAGTTCAAACCGAGCATCAGTATGGGGAAGAAAGGTGATTTGAGTGACTTTGAACGTGGCATGGTTGTTGGTGCCAGAATGGCTGGTCTGAGTATTTCAGAAACTGCTGATCTACTGGGATTTTCACGCACAACCATCTCTAGGGTTTACAGAGAATGGTCCGAAAAAGAAAAAATATCCAGTGAGCGGCAGTTCTGTGGGCGGAAATGCCTTGTTGATGCCAGAGGTCAGAGGAGAATGGCCAGACTGGTTCGAGCTGATAGAAAGGCAACAGTGACTCAAATAACCACTCGTTACAACCAAGGTAGGCAGAAGAGCATCTCTGAACGCACAGTACGTCGAACTTTGAGGCAGATGGGCTACAGCAGCAGAAGACCACGCCGGGTGCCACTCCTTTCAGCTAAGAACAGGAAACTGAGGCTACAATTTGCACAAGCTCATCGAAATTGGACAATAGAAGATTGGAAAAACGTTGCCTGGTCTGATGAGTCTCGATTTCTGCTGCGACATTCGGATGGTAGGGTCAGAATTTGGCATCAACAACATGAAAGCATGGATCCATCCTGCCTTGTATCAACGGTTCAGGCTGGTGGTGGTGGTGTAACGGTGTGGGGAATATTTTCTTGGCACTCTTTGGGCCCCTTGGTACCAATTGAGCATCGTTACAACGCCACAGCCTACCTGAGTATTGTTGCTGACCATGTCCATCCCTTTATGACCACAATGTACCCAACTTCTGATGGCTACTTTCAGCAGGATAATGCGCCATGTCATAAAGCTGGAATCATCTCGGACTGGTTTCTTGAACATGACAATGAGTTCACTGTACTCAAATGGCCTCCACAGTCACCAGATCTCAATCCAATAGAGCATCTTTGGGATGTGGTGGAACGGGAGATTCGCATCATGTATGTGCAGCCGACAAATCTGCGCCAACTGTGTGATGCCATCATGTCAATATGGACCAAACTCTCTGAGGAATGCTTCCAGCACCTTGTTGAATCTATGCCACGAAGAATTGAGGCAGTTCTGAAGGCAAAAGGGGGTCCAACCCGGTACTAGCATGGTGTACCTAATAAAGTGGCCGGTGAGTGTAGAACACAGAACACACACCAGATACATTAGCAGCCTTTTACCACCATGAACGTTAAGTTGATGGTTTGAGGTCAGGTGGTACAGAGCAGGTATAGAACATGTTCTGTCCTTGTTAAGAGAGTTAAACATGTTTATTTAACATGGTGACTGTCTAGTGGTTTTTAGCGTGCAGAGATCTGTAGCGCCAACCTGAGGGGAGAGGAGAGGTGAGATCCTGGATGAGAAGGTCCCTGCTGATGCTTCCTGACTCTGAAGGAGTCCAGGCAGGTCCTGGATGGAGGGCTCAGAAACCTGAATGTGTCCACCATAGTTAGAGGTGTGTTGTGTATGATAATGGGTTCTTCCTGAAGTCCACTGTTATCTCAACAGTTTTTAGACTGTTGAGCTTTAGATGGTTCTGACTGCACCAGAGGACCAGCTGTTCCACTTCCTGTCTATGGACCAGCTGATGAGGACGATGACTGTCATGTCGGGGGCAGGACACGTCATGTTTATATCCAACTTCCTGGTGTTTATAACAACTCTTATTTCAGCGAACAATGACAATAATGGAGAACATGTCTGCAAATAAAATAACACAACCACTACAAAACAAAAGCTACTTACTTTTTTTTACTTCTTGCCTTGTTGGTTTTTAACCATTTTTATTTATTTTTTTGTTTTTCTTCTGCTGTTTTTAGACATGGATAAACTTTTCTGTAATTAATTAATAAAAGGAAAAAACACACAGACCTTCAATCGTTATAAACATATTTTCATTAAAAATGAAAGAGGTTTAATTCCATAATGAAGGTGCAGCACCTGAAACCGGACAGGACAGATTCCTCAACATCTGTCAAACAGCTGTGGTCAGTTAACTGGTTATGAATAACAGCAGCTGGACTGGAGGATATCTGAACGGGACGTGGTCTCATCCTGTGCTGCTGCGTTTCCTGATATGTTTGGAGAGACTCCAACCTGGACCCTGAGACAACAGGAAGTACCCTGGAACTGGACTGTCCTGGCCCCCTTCAAAATAAAATGCTTTGTCGATATTCAAAATAGCACAATGAAACACAGTTAAAAACAAATGGTAAATTGGTAGCACTGTTGCCTCGCAGTGAGAAGGTCCTGGGTTCAAAACCAGGACCGGACCTTTCTGCATGGAGTTCACATGTTCTTCTGGTGCATGTGTGGGTTTTGTCTGGGGACTTCAGCTTCCTCCCACAGACCAAAATATGCAGGAGGTTAATTGGTAAAACTAAATTGGCTCTAGTGTGTGTGTGAATGTTCGTCCATCTATATGTGGCTCTGTGATGGACTGGTGACCTGTCCAGGTGTGACCCCGCCTCTTGACCAATGATTGCTCCCTGTGACCCTCAACAGCAACAAGCAGGTAAAGAAAATGATGGACTGTAACTAAACTATGAAATTATGGTTCCTGTAAACCAGAAAACTACTGAAAAATAAAAGCTTTATGACAGAAACAACAGAACAGACTGTCAACATTTGAACCAAAGAGAAGAGAATCCCAAAATGGCAAAAGAGAAAAATTATGAACACAAACACAAGATGAAACTCGTGGCTCTCCAGTGGAGCAGCAGGGGGTTTGAACAGTTAATCAGTCCTCGTCTTGTACTCAGCCAACTCATTAATGAGGTCATCGTTCATCCAGGTGGTGGTGTCTGGTCTGACACTGTAAATAATATATAATTTATTCTGCCTTTATTGTTTTAAAAGTGCTTTATAAATAAAGTTTGAATTGATTTGTTCTGTTTCAGACACTGACATGAGGCAGAGCAGTAAATAAAGCACGATGACAGCAGGAAGGAGGATATAAACAGATGTGCTGCTTTAGCTGCCAAGTTCCATCTGAATAGGACCAAAAACAGGAAACATGCTGATCGTGTTAAAATACTCTGACAGAGACCAAGAATATGAATCCAGCCTCTGACCCGAGTAGAAATATGCAGAACTTTACAAGTCAGCATCAGTTTCTCTTAAACCTGAATGCAGCTGCAGACAGAAACCCTGCAGTGTTTAAGATGAACTGGTGTTAAAGGTCACGACCTTCTCACTCTGTTTACTAACATCAGGTTACATCACATTAAAGCACATTAGTCAGAAAATTATAAATGATGTTTTAATCTGAAACCAGTGAATCTTTCAGTACTTCATCAATTTACTTTATATGAGACACAGTACTTCTGCGTACTGCTTTCAAGTACCATACAAGTTCATTTAAACCAAAACTAGACAATAATCACACTGAAACAAATATTTAAAGAGCCACAGATACATTTGGCACATTTGTGATTGAATCCAGTATGAATGAGCATGTTCATGATGACGTGCTGCAGGACTGAGTACATAATGAAACATTTCTCTCATTTCAGCTTCATTAAACAACTTTTCTTGGACCAAAATTCATCTCACGTAAGTCTAGTGGAAATGGTGTGGAAGCCATTCATCTAACACTGTTCAGTTTTTAAACAAGTTCACTTCATTTGTTCTATTATTCAAACTAAAATACTTTTTTAAAACGTGTCATAAATAAAACTAGGAATAAAAATATAAAAGAAAAACAAATAAAATTTCATAAAACAGTCAGCACCATGTACGTTCTCATGAAATCTGTATCCAGTTGGTCTTTTACAAGCTTTGTGCACCAGTAAACAGAAAGACAACAATACTGCATTTTACTCTAAAAACTAACAGGAAGTAATAGATATTATAACTGTAATACTCTTGTAGTAGTCACCAGTGATGCTGCTCGGTCAGCCTTTTATCTGAGCTCAGATTCTCCTCCATAGACTGAAGACATGAAAACAAAATGAGCAGGAAGAAAACTGAACGCTGGTCCAGTTGATGGTTACCGTCTCATCGCTGCAGATGCAGATGCAGATGCAGATGCCGATGCCACATCTGGAGTGTGCAGCACTGGTCAACAGGAGACCAGTGAGGCATCTGAGGTCATGTTCAGTTCACAAGCAGAACATCTTCATATGTTGTTGTTCTGGGAAAAGTTAAAACAAACAAAGTGTTAAAATATTCTAAATCCAGAGGATTGTCTAATCTCAGGTATAACACACACACATATGGAGCAAAAATCCCAGGCAGAATCTTTCTAATGAAACACAAACTGTTTGTATTAAAGGTGGGATATGGAATATTTCATTAAAAGCAATATTTATAACAAAATAATACCTCCACGGGGTGTTTAGAGGGTTGTAGAATGAAAATACCGCATTTCTTTTAAAAATTATATTTGAAGTAAAATATTATAAAATATTAATTTTGACGGCACGACGTTGACATTTTGTTTACATCTACCAGCCAGTAGCTGGCAGAGCAGCGGGCACCATTTTGGATTGACTAATACCGTAAATAATCCAGCACAGTGAGGCTGGTACTGTGGAGTCTGCAGGTCAAGCAGTTGGAAGCACCATGTGGTGATTATATACCTTATTTACCTGCCATAGGTGATTCCTCTGGGGTTTCCCATGTGACGAGCAAGTTCTGTGTAGAAACGTTTTTCATTAGCTTCTAAGCTAACACGTAGCTACATGTTGCTGAAGTGGAGGAGCTTCAGGCCACTTTTTCAACTAGAAGACACACCACGGAGGATTTTATTGCTGTTTTATTGTATTGGATAAGTGGGGCATGCAGGATGGTGTGTGAGGAGGACAGAGGATCTTAGGAGGGACTGCAGGAAGTTTTGGAGCCGCGGTGCAACTATGAACTCTTTGCCACAAACTGAATCGATGACTGAGCTACAAACAGGTAGGAGCTGCTTTTATCAGAGTCAGTGTGTGATCAGCGGGGCTGGAGAGCATGATTAGTGAACTGAACTCATGATATTGTCCTGCTCAGATCGGGGATCAGAGTGGGTTTGGTGAGGAATATTGATCGACCTGAGCATTTGAGCGCACGTGGGGGGTTAACGAGCCTGGTACCCAGATGGCTGAAGGCTTTGTGCTGCGTTATTCTGTTCATATTACATATCCCACCTTTAATGTTTGTTTTTAACAGACATTGTTTACGTGTTGCATGAGCTGCTTCAACAGGAAGAAGTTATATTTCTTGTCAGACTAGATTCCTTCAAGTAAAACCATCCTGGACTCAATCATAAGAACCTAAACGGATGTTGCAGAAGTCACGTCTCTGACTCGCTTCTCAACTGCAGAAAAATCAGCTGGTGATGTTACAAAACCAAATGTTATTTCCTGATTTGATACTAAGTGACAGCAAGGGATCACGACCACTTGTTACAGATATAGAAAGCAGCAGCATCTCTGATGGTGAAGCTACTGTTATGTAAGTAATGGGAGGCGTTCTGTGTGATGCACTCACCTGTCACAGCAGCAGAAGAAGGAACAAGGAGACGTCTCCAGCCCTCTGAACTTCCCTGAGTTTGGTGCATCTGTACACTCTGCTATGAAGGCATGCAGGTCTGTGATGTGGATGGGTTCATGGGTTTGATGCTGTTGAGTTCATAAAACAACAGACACTGTTTGCATCCTGCAACATTTACTCTTTAACGATCATACAGTGATAGTTTGCAGTCACTTCCCACCTTGATAGTCTCATATGCTCCTGTAATGAGAGCGATAAACAGAGACAGCACCATGTAGATGAAGAGAGAGATGAAGGTGTAGAGGTAGAGCTGGCTGAAGAGCCACACCAACGGACTGCTCTCCTGCATTTCTGAGAATGTCACAAACATGTCGTCCCCGTTAATGAGGGAGAACAGGCACTCCGACACCATGGACAGAGAGCGGAACTGAAGAAACAGACGACACAAGTCAAAGATCCATCAGTGACAGAGGAAACAACCTGGAATCATTCAGACAGAGTAAACAGCTGATGTTCATCTCAGATTCAGAAACTCAAGAGGAAACTGGACGCTCACACCTCTTTAAATAAAACACAGACGCAGAATTAAATAAGGTTAACAAACAAACACTAAGACACAAATGATTTATTTTATTCATTATTCACAGAGAGAAATGCTCCTGGTGCCACGGGAGTCGCTCACATCAGGATCTGACAGGTTTCTGGGTGGATCTTTCATCTGATCTGATCAGGCTGTTTAAAACGTTCAGTTACAGTGGGGCAAAAAAGTATTTAGTCAGCCACCAATTGTGTAAGTTCTCCCACTTAAAAAGATCAGAGAGGCCTGTAATTTTCATCATAGGTATACCTCAACTATGAGAGACAAAATGAGAAAAAAAATCCAGAAAATCACATTGTCTGATTTTTAAAGAATTTATTTGCAAATTATAGTGGAAAATAAGTATTTGGTCAATAACAAAAGTTAATCTCAATACTTTGTTATATAGTCTTTGTTGGCAATGACAGAGGTCAAACGTTTTCTGTAAGTCTTCACAAGGTTTTCACACACTGTTGCTGGTATTTTGGCCCATTCCTCCATGCAGATCTCCTCTAGAGCAGTGATGTTTTGGGACTGACGCTGGGCAACACGGACTTTCAACTCCCTCCAGAGATTTTCTATGGGGTTGAGATCTGGAGACTGGCTAGGCCACTCCAGGACCTTGAAATGCTTCTTACGAAGCCACTCCTTCGTTGCCCGGGCGGTGTGTTTGGGATCATTGTCATGCTGAAAGACCCAGCCACGTCTCATTTTCAATGCCCTTGCTGATGGAAGGAGGTTTTCACTCAAAATCTTACGATACATGGCCCCATTCATTCTTTCCTTTACACGGATCAGTCGTCCTGGTCCCCTTGCAGAAAAACAGCCCCAAAGCATGATGTTTCCACCCCCATGCTTTACAGTAGGTATGATGTTCTTTGGATCCAACTCAGCATTCTTTCCCCTCCAAACACGACAAGTTGAGTTTCTACCAAAAAGTTCTATTTTGGTTTCATCTGACCATATGATGTTCTCCCAATCCTCTTCTGGATCATCCAAATGCTCTCTAGCAAACCGCAGACGGGCCTGGACGTGTCCTGGCTTCAGCAGGGGGACACGTCTGGCACTGCAGGATTTGAGTCCCTGGCGGCGTAGTGTGTTACTGATGGTAGCCTTTGTTACTTTGGTCCCAGCTCTCTGCAGGTTATTCACTAGGTCCCTCCGTGTGGTTCTGGGATTTTTGCTCACCGTTCTTGTGATTATTTTGACCCCACGGGGTGAGATCTTGCGTGGAGCCCCAGATCGAGGGAGATTATCAGTGGTCTTGTATGTCTTCCATTTTCTAATAATTGCTCCCACAGTTGATTTCTTCACACCAAGCTGCTTACCTATTGCAGATTCAGTCTTCCCAGCCTGGTGAAGGTCTACAATTTTGTTTCTGGTGTCCTTTGACAGCTCTTTGGTCTTGGCCATAGTGGAGTTTGGAGCGTGACTGTTTGAGGTTGTGGACAGGTGTCTTTTATACTGATAACGAGTTCACACAGGTGCCATTAATACAGGTAACGAGTGGAGGACCGAGGAGCCTCTTAAAGAAGTTACAGGTCTGTGAAAGCCAGAAATCTTACTTGTTTGTAGGTGACCAAATACTTATTTTCCACCATAATTTGCAAATAAATTCTTTAAAAATCAGACAATGTGATTTTCTGGATTTTTTTTCCTCATTTTGTCTCTCATAGTTGAGGTATACCTATGATGAAAATTACAGGCCTCTTTGATCTTTTTAAGTGGGAGAACTTACACAATTGGTGGCTGACTAAATACTTTTTTGCCCCACTGTACATCCACGATGACACTGAGACTGACTGTGTTTGAATCAGCAGAACTTGAAGCCTATTGAACTGATTTCAGCTCAAATATATTTGGCTGTAACTGGTTCTCTTCTCCTGAGTTGATTTCTCATTCAAAAAGAGACAAAAATACTCAGAAACAACAGATTCTTGATCTGATTCTACATTTTCTGCCCTAATAAATCACCTTGTTTATATCTCTAGTTCCTGTGTTTCATCACTTCCAGCTTTTACACATTGGCATTATTTTAGTTTAATAACTTTATGGTGAAAGCTGTCGTGTGTTTTTGTAAACTCGAAAACACCTTTGAATAGATTAAAATTTAAAGGCCAGACAACTTTACATAAAAACCCTTAAATTAAAAGGTGAACTTTCTTTTCCCATAACTGTAAATAAAAGTTTCAAAAGTGTTTTTTTCCTACAGACTCTGAAATATTTCCTAGTATACGCCAATGATCAAATCTAAAATTAGGACTTTAGATTTCTGTCAGTCCCCTAAAGGTCATAAATAAATGAATACCAGTCAGTCACCCACCTTCACGTGGTACGGTCCAAGGACAATCCAACCACAGAAGCAGTAGCCCAGATAGATGACAGCGACGCAGCAGCAGAAACGGATCACGTTGGGGAACGCTGCTCGCAGCGTGATGATTAGAATCTGCAGCACCACATCATAAGAAGCAGCAGAAAGTGAATCTGTTTCATTATTTCTACTTGTTTAAAGGAACATATTCTAAGTCTGTTCAGAAGTAATAAATCAGCAGTAAGTTGTATTAACAGACTAAGTTTTAACACAAAGAGAAACTCACGTTGTACTTCTGGAAAAATGTGAGGTAGCGAATGACTCCCACCCAAACCAAGAGAGTGGACGTCCCTAACAGGATTCCACAGAGATCGTAGGATGACAGAGTCTGCAGGGAGAAACCAAACATGCAGTTTTTTAATGATTCTATATGTAAACACTATGAAGTTAAAGTGAAACTGATTGTAGACCTTTGACTCGATGCCGATCTTGATGATGCTGCCTGTGATGGTAAAAATGTCGCTGATGATGAGGAGGATATACCAGCCGTTAATAAACTCAAGCCGGTCTGTCCAGCTGACTTTACGATCCAGAGTTGTACTGAAGTACTGCACAAACTCCTAAAAACAAAAGAAACATAAAAACTGTGCATATCAGCTGCTTCACACAACAAACAGAAACACACAAGAAAATATATTTAAAAATCTTCTATCCGGGTCAGATAAGGATTCATCTGCTCAGATTTCTCAGTCTGTTCTGCAACATGTTCCTACCAGCTGCAGCATGATTCCTCTCAGTATGGAGCGTCCGCACAGCACCAGAGAAAGCATGCACAACAGAGCCACCGCCACATCAAACGCCACACGCGTGTAGTTCTCAGCTGGGGGTTCAAAGGAAACCAGAGCTGAGGTTGTTTATTCAACGTCGGCTGATAAACATCCTTTTGTTTCAGCAGCTGTTCAGTAACATTCTGATGAAGTTCTCATGTGGACCATTAGAAGAACCAGAGCAGGTCAGATAAGCTTCTGGTTTTTAGCTTCTGGTTTGATGATTGTTTATCCATTTCAATCCAACTTATAGAGTATTATTATTATTATAGAATAATAAAAAATTTCTGCATTTGAGATTATTTCCTTTATGTTGAGTTTAGCAGCCGCTCTGCAGAGTATTTAACACTTTCCTCTTTTTACAAGTACCATAATTTATTATGATTCCATAATAATCATGTCCAGCAGTAAATGAATTGTCTCACCATGTCCGGAGACACTGTGGTCTCTACACTCCCTTAACGTTGCCTGGTTTTCTAACCAGATTTTCACCTTTCCACTGTGGGCCTTGTTGTCCAGAACAATCTAGAAGAAACAGGAAACAAACATGCAAATAATTAATTATCTGATTCACAGTTTAAAACTCTAATTATAGTGTTTCATGACATGAATAACACTGACTGGCAAGTAGCTGATTATTATTTTAAATTAAACAGTTTTAAAATCATTCTTATTAAACTGTGCTTGTGCACATACTGTATAATATATCAACTAGCCAGAAAAGCATTAGTTTAAAGTCAAATCTAAAATCTGAGGAATAAGTTTGTGTAGATTCTCAGTTATGCAGGACGCTGATTAAAAAGAAAATTAAAAAAAGAGATTGCAATTGTTTTTCTGCTTCTTTCAGGTTTCAGGTGTGTACAGGTATGTTGTTGTGAACAAAGTATGAAAGTTTGAAGTTTGAAGAGGCTCTTTAAAAGAGTCACTAGCTACGTTTACATGGGCACATTTAATCAGAATAAACGCCCAATCGGAACAAAAAGACGTCATGTAAACATGTCAATCAGAATGTTTTGATCCGATGCAGCCTGATCAGAATGAAATTTACTTCCGATCGAGAGGGGTGGTTTTGTCCGATCTTCATTCGGATAGACGTGCATGTATACACCCATTCGGAAAGAAAGGGTGAAAAGAGCCCTTTGCGCATGCGTACAACTTCAGCGTGACGTCTTTCCACTTTCGCAGACTCAAGTAGAAAACATAGCGGGAAGTAAACAGAAGTGGTCTGCTGGTGCAGTCATCCTGTCATCCTGCTCTCCTCTCCTGTGGAGGAGGAGCAGTAGCAATATGTATTCAGCCGCTAGCTTGGTTAATGCGACCAGTAAAAACCCAAACATAAAGGTAATCACCCGCAGAAGGTCCATATTGGGGATAACGTGAGTCAGATCGAGCACACGATGGGGCGGGAAAGACGTGCAGAAAGGACGGAGTTTGTTTACTTTTTTTCTTCCCCCGGAAAGACAACTCGCTGTGCGCATGCTCAACTCATTTAACCTGATCGAGTGCTTGGTGCATGTGTACTCATGACATGATCAGATCATTTCAGTTAGTGTCCATGTAAACAGGGATTTGGGAATTCAGATCAACCAAGATTTTAATCAGATTGGGGAAATTTGGCACATGTAAACGTAGCTAATGACACCTCTGACCCTCAGGAAAGATATTTATTACCTAAGACAGCCACCAGGTGGCGGCAGAGATTATATTTACCTCCACCAAGGAGGTAATGTTTTCATCAGGGTTTGTCTGTCTGTCTGTCTGTCTGTCTGTCTGTCTGTCTGTTAGCAGGACAACTCAAAAAGTTCTGGACGGATTTTGATTAAATTTTCAGGAAAGGTCAGAAATGATCCAATGAACAATCGGTTAGATTTTGGGGGTGATCCAGATTACCGTCTGGATCCAGGGATTTTTTTAAGGATACCGACATAGTACTTTCTACGATATGTCCTCTTGGTGGAAGTCTGCACTCTCCGAGTGCTTTTCTAGTTTCATCAGGTTCTGTGTGTCTGTCTACAAGATAACTCAAAAACTCCTGGAGGGATTTTGATTACATTTTCAGGATCGATCAGAAATAGTACAAGGACCAATAGATTAGATTTTGGCGATCACCATCTCAGTTTAGTCTAGTGGGGAAAGAGATTGTCCCTTGTTCGGAAGACCGGGGAAAGATCCTGAGTCCCAGCAGAGGCGTATGTGTAGAAGTGTCCTTGGACAAGATACTGAACCCTGAAACTGCCCCCCAGACGCCGTACTCACCCAAGAGGGAATAATAAAGTAAACATAATTGTTATTAAGTCACTTACTGTTATGTGGAAGGTGTAACAGTCAGGGATCTCATTGTTGATGATCGTCTGAATATTAATTGCCTTAAGCTGGAACTGTATAGTAACATTTATCAGCCTTGAAAAAAGAAAAGGCAAAAAGTTTTATCATTTTATCATGTGAACACTTTTCAGAAACACACTTGAGGCTAAAAAGCTCCACCGATGTGAATTAGTTTGTATTATTCAACCAACAGCTGTTGAAAGCAGGTGTCCTGTGTGGAACAGATAAGTGACTTGTTGAATGTTATCATATGTGAGTAGAAGACGGTGCCGTTGATGGCTGCCTCGGTGTGACGGTGCACCTTGTTTTTAGGTGTTTTCTGGGACATAACTACATATCAGGTACTAAACTGGGACTTTAGTATCTAAATTCTTCACACAACCAACAGAATTAACAGACATTTCAGTTAAAGGTGAGCACACCTTTACTCATGCAGTGAAACACAGGAGAGGAAACGTGCACGCACTCATGGAGTCCACACTCACCTGGAATTATTTATTTCTACATGCTACAGGAACAGTTTGTTCCGCTCTGCTACTGGCCTACTGAACAGGGCCCAGTAGAACTCTGTATATGGGTTACATAAACAATCACATACAGCCCCGCCCCGTCCCCCGCCCCGCCCCCCCAACCTAACTGACTCATTTGCACCTCACAGTTTTTTGAGAACTGCACAGACTTTTGCACTAACGAACAGATGGTTTGGACATAAATACAGCTGCTTTCTTATTTTTATGTTATTCTTTTATTGATTCTGTTCTCTGAGTAGCTTCACCCAGGACAAATTCTTTTAGTGTTGCAAATAATACTTGTCAATAAACCTGATTCTGATTTCAATACAGCAGTTAAGACAGAATGTTGTCAAGGAGATAAAAACAGGCTAATGTATGTTAAAATGAAGTCTTACTTGTGGAACTTCAGTGTGAAGTTTCTGTAATCGTTGGTGACTTGAGCTGAAGGAACAGAAAGAGGATTCACACCAATGCAATCTGAAAACAGAGGATCAAACAGAACAATGTCAAATTGAGTTAGATACACTACCACACATTTAAATCAGTTGATGTATATTACGAGTGAAGGGGAAAGTTGAAAAGTCTTGTCAGGCTCTAAAACACTGTTTAGTTTATGATAGTAGATGACGTGTGTTTCCACTGCTGATTGTTGGTGAATAAACACTCAAATGAGACAGTAGCTACGTTTACATGGGCACATTTAAAGGAGAACGCCCGTTTTTTGCAATTGGGGCCTTATTTATTCTGTGAGATGTGTTTTACTCGTCATCAGTGGTACTTTTTTGCGATTCGGATTCGTCTCGGAGATTTTTGATTCACACGGCAAACACCTAAACGCCAGTAAACGAGAGTCGGTTGGGCCTGCGTTCGCCGACCCTAAATCGGTTTAAAATCAGTTCAAATCCGTTATTTTTTTAATCTGGCCATTTAGATACTCTATTGTTTATTCCGTTCCAGTGCAATTTTGAATCCTGCGCTCATAGAAATGATATTTTTTACAGTGACGGGAGAGTGACGTCATCTCTCCGCGCGCCCATTCTATTGATGCAGTGTCTTAGCTTCCTTTGTTTACACTGGGATTCATTCAATGAATGAGGGATGGTATTTATTTATTGTAAAAACAGAGTCTGAGCAACAGAGATTCCCACTAACTCACCCAACACACAATGCTTCAAACTAAACTAAACTAAACTAAACTAAACTAAACTAAACTAGAATGCTGTCAAAAAAGATTTTTCTTAAATGTTTCCGACAACCTGAGTAAAAACCTAATGACGTCTTCAAATAATAATTTTATTTAAGAGGAAAATCAGCCCAAACTAGCCTGAACGCATTAAAATTTGTTTGATGATTTGAACCATTTAGATTAAATCTGTAGGGGGCAAATACTTTTTCACAGCCCCACAAAACTGTTTGCGTTCAATTAGATTTTTTTTTTTTAAAGAAACATTTATTGACATGGACTTTAAACATATACAGCAGCCAGCCACTGGGCGACTAGTCTTTTTGTTTTAGCTTCTACTTTCAGGAGAATGAGAGTTTGTCTAAACTTTTGACTGGTAGTGTATCATCATTAAAACAATGCAGTAACATGTACATCACAGTTCATGTACCTGTGATTATATGAGGGTCTATGCTGAAAGTGTCATTGGCTGGATCGATCCGTCCTTTCTTGTAGTACTGCTGACAAAGTGAGAGTGCGCTGCCATTCACACCCACATTGTAGACGTATGCATAGCGCCCCACTGTGGTCTCTGGTAGGGTCAAATACTGAGAGAAAAGAACAACCTGAACCACTGATCAAAAAAAAAAACAAACAAAAGAACAGAAGAGCTTAATAAGCAAGAGCAAACTCAAAGACTTAAAGATGGTAAACATTTGTTTATTTATGCCCTTCGAGAGCTGAACAAAGAATAACACAGCTAAGGATTCTTTTACTTATCTGAGCAGGGAACCAGGAACTAAAGATTTATAATATACACTAATCTACCTGTTACACTTTTACAATGATAATTTAAATGTGAGAAGTTTTATAAACACACATAGTTCACTACTTCATAACTTTTGGGACTTAAAGGATCTTCAGAGTTTCTGGGAACTAAATCCACATTAGACCTTCATAGATCCAGTTTGGTCAGGTGTTTGTTTTAGATCTACTCCATATTAGGTAGGTAGGTGGTCATATTGTTGTGGCTAAACGCATAAAGCACCTTACTTTCTTCACGGCATAGAAGATGTGGTCATAGACGTCCTCCTGGGTGTAAACAGCGAAGGAATCATCTGATGCTCCATCATAGTCTTTCAGAAAGAGATGCTTGAACGTCATGGTGTTCTCCTCCTTGAACGTCACCACCACCTGGTTACTGAGACCAAACAGCACCAGCTGCAGCACAGATATAAAGATAAGGAACAAAGTTACACAAGCTGAGGAGAGTGATGTCACAACAACAGGCTGTTTGGTGGTGGCCGGAGGGTCCGGCGGCGCCAGTGTCTGGCAGCCTCGCCTCTGTCAGTGTGTGTCCCAGGACAGGTGTGGCTACAAACATGTGTGTAGTTCATCATCACCAAACGTGTGAGTGTGTGTGTGAATGGGTGAATGACATACTGTAGTGTGAAGCGCTTTGGGAGTCGTAGGACCTGAGTAAAGTACACAAGTACACGCCATTTACCATTTCTCTAAACCTAAAACAGCATAAAAAACAAACATAAAACTGACCAGGATAAAACAATCTCGGCCTGAGCTCCCACTCAGGTCATGTTTCAGTTCCCTAACAGATTTTACTTCATTCCTGTTAATACCAAGCTGTACAGGTGGAACCAACAATGGACCTGAAACTGAACCACATCAAACCGGTTTTCAACTCGAAATGCTTCAGTTGTAAGATTTTTAGACAAATAACTTACATCATGTTTAAAATAAGAATAAAAGATCATTAAAATATATAGTGTTTCCTCCTACAGGACTGCTGGAAAACAATATGAATAATATAGAAAGACTAACATTTTACTTTATAGTCGTTCAATATTATTTACTGTTCTGTTTGATGTTTTTGTACTCATTAACATAAACGAGGAACCTCTTGCTGAAACAGGAATGTCAGCTGAAGCTGTGAACAGAGGTGTCAGCTGTTTACACTGAATCAAAAGTTTTGAAATGGTCAAATATATTTGGCAAACTTCACATATGTGCTGGTCTGACATGGACATATTTCTGATAGTCTCACATGTCTAGTCTGTATGTTGTCTTCTGCAAGTTTGTTTATAATAGAAATAGAAGTCTTTATTGTCCCTGTATAGATACAGTGAGATGTTAGTTCCCTTTGCAGCAGTTCTCACATCATTTGAAAGAAATAAAAAAAACAAATAAGTAAAAATAAAACAGAGCAGCACAAGGGCTGATGAGTGCTGACTAGGCTGAGACAGTAGAATATAAAGCACCAGTTCCAGTACTAGTTTATACTTCCAGATGGACGACGTATATGATTATTATTCAAAGACATTTTGCATGATCATTCAAACACCGGATTGTTTTAGGGATACGTTTATGTAGATTCCAGTCCAGTATGTTAATACAAAAATAATTTAAAAAAAAGGCAACTACACTTTTTTTATCTCCTAAAAATGTTTCACCTTTTATCCAGCTGATCAACATGGGGCTGTATTTCCTTTTGCCCGTGTCCTCGAGAAGTCATGATTTAAAATACAATATTGGCAACTCTGGTCACACAAGATGGATTCCTAGCCTTTTCCTTTAAAGACCCACTCTGATAAAAATCATGTTTATCATGTTAACATGTTCTTGTGGCATTTTTCTGATGCTAATAATAATATAATATTTTCCCTTATTAATACCTCATGGGGAAATTTGGCTATGCATTTAACCCATCCTCACCGTGAGGTGAGGAGCAGAGGGGGGTCATTTTGTACGGCACCCAGGGTGCAGTTGCGGGCTTCAGCATCTTGCACAAGGATACTTCGGCCTCTGCTGAGACTCGGGATCGAGCGCCGGTCTCCTGATTAGAGGACAACCTCCTTAGATAGACTGCAGCCACACCAGGGAAGTGGACATAGCTAGAGAACGTAGCTTAAGAAAATTAAGCTCAAAATTGCATTTCTGAGAATTTCTACATTCAAATCACTGTGAATAAGTAGCAGATGCAAAAATGCAGTTTAATAAAAGGGTCTGTTTGTGACGTAGAAATGGAACTGGGTGGGGCGCCTAGCTCCTGCTCCGCTAGCTGTAAGCTAGCAGTAGCACTAGCATAAATAGAGCGCTCTCAGCAACAGGGAGGGGTGGCGGAATCCTTCGCAACAACGGTTACGCCCACAGCAAAGAGGCGAATTGCTAATGAGCTACTGCCACTATGTAGAAACTACTTCCTAGAAAACGGTGCTGGTTTTGTGATTTTCTGTAAAAACATGATAATTATAATTTAAAGACACCAAGAAGCTTCAAAACAGCTTAAAAGATGATCAGTGTGGGTCTTTAGGATGGAGATCTTCAAAATTCTCTGAGCTCCTCAGACAGCTCTAGTCTTTGCTTTATCGGGTCCATGTTCAGTGTGGTGCAGACAGTGATATTAAAGAGTCTGTTTTTTCCCTTTAACCAGGCTGAATAAAAAGCTTGAAGGCACCTGTGATGCCACTTACATCATAAACCTCAGTTTAACAGGCCACATGGCCAACTTCATTTCAATCTTTTGCAAAGGTACAATTATTTATGTCGAGGACAGATTCATTAGTTAATGTATTTTAAAGATTCTGCTGACCAACAATTCAAAAGCAAAGTTTAATTTCAATTACTGATTTTAAGTAAATGTTTAATAATTAATGCTTTTGTCAGATTCAAGTCTGTATTGTGTACATTCATTAATATATCAGTAACATCTAACAGACTTGATGAAGTTTTGTGCAGCTTGAGAACATAATTATTACTCACATGTCCAGATAAAACAGAATATGGTTTAAAAATGTAAAGACTGCTGTGATGTACCTGGATTGTGACACAAATAATCTTGAGTAGCTGCAGAACCAGCTTGAACGGCTTGCGGCCCTTGGCATGATATTTATCACACGGGCTCATGAAGAAGTATTTGAGCTTCCTGCGAAGGGCCTCCTCCTCCTCACTGACCCAGTGGCCTTCTGTTGTTGAGGGTAAGTGGTGATGAACACGGTTGCTGTCGTAGCAGTTACTCTGATGGTCATGCTCGCCGCTGCTGTCTGTAGAGCCATAACGAGTCACTGAGGAGTTCAGGCCATTTTGCTCTGCTGGAAGATAAAATAAAATAAACATTTTTTAAAAAGTTTTATTTAAGTCAAGTTTATTTATAGAGTGCTCTAACATACAGCATGACAGCTGACCAAAGTGTTGTACAGGAAATCAAGAAATAAAGCAAAATAGAAAATACAACAATTAACAAATACTTAAAGAATAAATCTTGGGGAAAAAAATGAAACTGACCTCTACAAAAATGATGAAACCCTTAAAGGTGCAATATGGAATATTTTCATAAAAAGCAATATTTATAACAAAATAATGCCTCGACGGGATGTTTAAAGGTTTGTAGAATTAAAACACTGCCTTTTCACTATATTTGAAGTGAAATATAAATTATTTATTCTGACGGGCACGATGTTGGCATTGTGTTTACATCTACTAGCCAATAGCTGGCAGAGCAGCGGGCACCATTGCGGGTTGCCTAATACGGTGAATAGTCCGGCACAGCGAGGCTGGTACTGTGGAGTCTGCAGGTCAAGCAGCTGGAAGCCACAGGGATATGTGGTGAATATTAACCTTATTGGCTTGCCATATGGGTTTCCTCCACATGCAACTAGCAGGAAGAGTGAAGAAAAGTTTATTAGCAGCTCACACGTGGCAGGTAGTTGAAGTGTGGGAACTACACATCAACCTTTGTCATGGACTGAATCAATGACTGACAGACAAACTGGTATGAACTCTCTCCATTTATCAGTCAGTGTGTGATCAGCAGGGCTGGAGAGCATGATTAGTGAGCTGAACACGTGACATTTTGTTGTCCTTCTCAGGGAGGATCGGGGATCAGAGTGGGTTTGGTAAGAAATATTCGTAGCATTGGATCGCACGCGGGGAGTCACGAGCCTGGCACCCCAATGGCTGGAGGCCTTGTTTGTTGTTGTGGTGTTCATGTTCCATATTCCACCTTTAACTTGACATTTTCTGCCTACTAGACTTGTGCACCTGCTGACAGGTATGTTGGCCCACTCCTCGTGAGCAAACTGTTCTAGCCATGTCAGGTGTGAAGGGTTCCTTCTCCAGACCACATGCAGGAGCTTCTTCCACTGATGTTCAACAGGATTTAGATCAGGGCTCATATAAGCCCCCATCAGAATAGAGTAACTGTTGCATTTCCTTACACACCCACATCTTGGTAGGTCGGCTACAGTCCCAACACACAATGTGTTGAAACAAGGAAACATCTAAAACATGCAGGGTAGTGGCCCTTGAGGCTTGGAGTTTGACACCCCAGCATTAAAGGAAGAGTAGTAACCACGTTGCTGCCCAAATCTCCAGACTTTGTTTAGATGGTTGCTGAGATTCTGTAGAACATGCAACTGTGTTGTCACAATAACAAAATACAGTGGTCAACGGTTATATGCACAAAACTGCTGAGTAAGTTCCTGCGTCATAGAGAATCCGTACGCTTATATGCACAGCTCCGACGCATACAGTGGGGCAAAAAAGTATTTAGTAAGCCACCAATTGTGTAACTTCTCCCACTTAAAAAGATCAGAGAGGCCTGTAATTTTCATCATAGGTATACCTCTACTATGAGAGACAAAATGAGGAAAAAAAATCCAGAAAATCACATTGTCTGATTTTTAAAGAATTTATTTGCAAATTATGGTGGAAAATAAGTATTTGGTCAATAACAAAAGTTAATCTCAATACTTTGTTATATAGCCTTTGTTGGCAATGACAGAGGTCAAACGTTTTCTGTAAGTCTTCACAAGGTTTTCACACACTGTTGCTGGTATTTTGGCCCATTCCTCCATGCAGATCTCCTCTAGAGCAGTGATGTTTTGGGGCTGACGCTGGGCAACACGGACTTTCAACTCCCTCCAGAGATTTTCTATGGGGTTGAGATCTGGAGACTGGCTAGGCCACTCCAGGACCTTGAAATGCTTCTTACGAAGCCACTCCTTCGTTGCCCAGGCGGTGTGTTTGGGATCATTGTCATGCTGAAAGACCCAGCCACGTCTCATTTTCAATGCCCTTGCTGATGGAAGGAGGTTTTCACTCAAAATCTTACGATACATGGTCCCATTCATTCTTTCCTTTACACGGATCAGTCGTCCTGGTCCCCTTGCAGAAAAACAGCCCCAAAGCATGATGTTTCCACCCCCATGCTTTACAGTAGGTATGGTGTTCTTTGGATCCAACTCAGCATTCTTTCCCCTCCAAACACGACAAGTTGAGTTTCTACCAAAAAGTTCTATTTTGGTTTCATCTGACCATATGATGTTCTCCCACTCCTCTCCTGGATCATCCAAATGCTCTCTAGCAAACCGCAGACGGGCCTGGACGTGTCCTGGCTTCAGCAGGGGGACACGTCTGGCACTGCAGGATTTGAGTCCCTGGCGGCGTAGTGTGTTACTGATGGTAGCCTTTGTTACTTTGGTCCCAGCTCTCTGCAGGTCATTCACTAGGTCCCTCCGTGTGGTTCTGGGATTTTTGCTCACCGTTCTTGTGATCATTTTGACCCCACGGGGTGAGATCTTGCGTGGAGCCCCAGATCGAGGGAGATTATCAGTGGTCTTGTATGTCTTCCATTTTCTAATAATTGCTCCCACAGTTGATTTCTTCACACCAAGCTGCTTACCTATTGCAGATTCAGTCTTCCCAGCCTGGTGAAGGTCTACAATTTTGTTTCTGGTGTCCTTTGACAGCTCTTTGGTCTTGGCCATAGTGGAGTTTGGAGCGTGACTGTTTGAGGCTGTGGACAGGTGTCTTTTATACTGATAACGAGTTAACACAGGTGCCATTAATACAGGTAACGAGTGGAGGACCGAGGAGCCTCTTAAAGAAGTTACAGGTCTGTGAAAGCCAGAAATCTTACTTGTTTGTAGGTGACCAAATACTTATTTTCCACCATAATTTGCAAATAAATTCTTTAAAAATCAGACAATGTGATTTTCTGGATTTTTTTCCTCATTTTGTCTCTCATAGTTGAGGTATACCTATGATGAAAATTACAGGCCTCTCTGATCTTTTTAAGTGGGAGAACTTACACAATTGGTGGCTGACTAAATACTTTTTTGCCCCACTGTAGAAACTCCAACAGTTTCAATAACTAGTTACCTGGAGACGAATCGATCTCTGTATCTATTAAATTACTTTTTAGTGTATCGCCCAACTGCCCTGTTGGTATTTTACTTTTGATTGTGTATTTTGTTTAGATTCTTGATTCCTGCTAGTGTCTCTGAGCTACTAAACAAATGATGGTTTATTCTGGTATAATAATAAGTATTTTATCCTCCCAAGAAGAAAATCAAAACACAAGTCTGTTTGCGCTTAGTAAAAATGTCTACAGCAGAAAACAGGGATGTAAAATGAAAACATGATTTAAAAAGGTTTAAACTCTAAACCTGTCAAATATTTCTCTCAAATGTTGGAAAAAGACATGTCCTGTATGCTTCACTCAGTTTGGCAGTTTTATCAAGCCATGTTATTATTAGATCATCAGTTTGATGTGTTTATGTCTTCTGTCGAGCATGTTGGTTGATTTTAGCTGGTATTATACAAATGAAACGGAATTGCATTCCTAAATAACAGTCCAGGGTTACAAAATAACCACATCTCGAAACTTCACAACTCCACAAAGCTGAACAGAAAGAGGAACAGAAAAGATGACAAGCTGCTTGCCCAAACATGAAACGGCCCTACAAGACAAATAAATTATCATTATCATTCAACAATTTGGATTCATTACATCTGGTCACTGCTTGTTGGCTTCAGCAAAAACAATTGGTTTTGTTGATTTTGGTTGGTTTTGATGCTTCCAGTAAAAGCATCGTGTCTGCAGCACGAGTCTGAATCAGCCTGTAACCATCTCTGACCTCTTTTCTGTCTCTGAATGAGGATCCACTTCTTCTGCTCCCGTCTGATAATGAGCTTGACCCCAGTGCATGTGGGCTTTAACATCCACTTCTACGGGGCGCTGTCAGGCGTTGAACATGTAGGACGTGTCTGCAGGAGCTCTGGAGGAATGTGACTGTTTTAACTCTTTTTTTTGCACCTTAATTGTTTTATTTTATAAATTGGAAATTAACAACACTTGAATGTCAGTGCTTGATTCACTCTCTCACCTGAACCTACCCCAAACCAACACTGACCCCCTCTACAGCACTCATGCTAAACAATGTTGCAGCATAACATTCACTGCAGCACCTCCAGACCCTTTCAAACTAGTTCTCATCTGTGAACAGCACAGGCCGCCACCACCAGACCTGCCAATTCTTGTATTCTCTGGCCAGACAAGTTCCACAGCCAGGCAGTGAAAACAGGGACCACTAGAGGATGTTGGACCCTCATGAAGTCTGTTTCTGATGGTTTGGTCAGAGAAGTTCATGAAGTCACTTTGTAGGGAGACACAGCAAACCTTCTGGCTATGGCACACATTGATGTTCCATCCTGGTGGAGTTGGACTGTCTGTAGAACCACTGTAGGGTCCAGGGGTCTCATTTATAAAGCTTGCTTACGCACAAACGGGGTCGGAAAACTGTGTAAACAACTTTGGGATTTATAAAAAAAAAAGAAAAGTAGTGGAAAAATGTGCGCAACTTTAAGGACCTGGCTTACACACATTTTGGACATGGAGAGCACCTGCAGTGCTGCTGCTGAGAAGGATAAAATTATTAATTCCAGCGGCATTATCGATTGTACCGCTTTGTACACACACACAGAACAACACCCCCCCCCCCCCCCCACACACACACACACACACACACACACACACACAGCCCCCACCCCTAAATGCGGAATATCAGCAGAGGGCCAGATTGAGACAAAATGTCATGCGTCGTTTATTGGACCAACACAGAAGGCATGATTTCTTATTTTTTACAATTTTTAATTCTTTAAGTGTGCCTGAAATTTCAGTCAGGACGCCACATATTTTGTGCAGTTCTCGCACTTCGTTCACCGCACTAATCATGTCCCTCTGTGCCTGCAGGACAATGTAAGTTAGCACCCGGCCACCTCCAGGTACGCCATGCGCCTGAGGAGCACTGGTGGTACAGGCCGACCCTGCAGCCACATCCTCGGTCGCCGCCCGGGATGCCTCGTTGGACGCTTCGTCCAGAGTTACTGGAGGGGAAACAACGAGACTTGGTTTTGTTTTATATTTTAATGATGGACACATTTGATCTGTATTAATAAAATACCGCCGCCACCTTCAGATCAGATCTTTTTTTTTTTTTATATCTGCCACAGATCTCTCTGAAGAACTCACAGCATTGACGGTTTCAGCTACCAGCAGTGACACTGACCCGATTCACATGTAAAACTACTGAGCAGTCCAAAAAAGATGAATAGGAAAAATGTTTGTGGTACACCTGCAGAACCCTTCCTGTTTTTAGTTCACCTTCTGATGTTAGTGTCATTAACACCAAAACAGCTGACACTGATTAACGACCTCCTCTGATACTGAACTGACCAGATCAACATCCCAGAGGTTTAACAGACTTGATATTCTGATTAGAAAGTATTTCTTTGCTGTAATTCTTTTTTGAGGTATGTATAATAATCAAATTCTGTTTGTATGGACGTCTGATTTTGTTTTCTTTTTATTGAAAGCTTGAAGCTCTTTCTTAATGCCAACCAGGCTTCAGAAAAAATGCAGACCAATCACATCACAACTGAGGTCACAGCGGTAAAAGCCACAGTTGCACTAGACAAGAAACAGCACTGTGAATCACTTTTTACTGACTCACCAAAACCATGTGCTGACCACCAGTTTTTAAGATTTAGACTCCTGAACTTGGGAAAACAAGCAGTCGCCTGGTTTGTAAGTTACCTTCAGCCTTAAAAACTAAGCAAAGAGCTGGTTTTTATTTTCTTCTTTCAAAAAAATCAATTTGTTTTCCATTGAATGAACTGGAGGGTTCTAGATGTAGACAGGAAGGATCTCCTGTAGAGGGTTCTAGATGTAGACAGGAAGGATCTCCTGTAGAGGGTTCTAGCTGTAGACGGGAAGGATCTCCTGTAGAGGGTTCTAGCTGTGGACAGGAAGGATCTCCTGTAGAGGGTTCTAGATGTAGACAGGAAGGATCTCCTGTGGAGGGTTCTAGATGTAGACAGGAAGGATCTCCTGTGGAGGGTTCTAGCTGTGGACAGGAAGGATCTCCTGTAGAGGGTTCTAGATGTAGACAGGAAGGATCTCCTGTGGAGGGTTCTAGATGTAGACAGGAAGGATCTCCTGTGGAGGGTTCTAGATGTAGACAGGAAGGATCTCCTGTAGAGGGTTCTAGCTGTGGACAGGAAGGATCTCCTGTAGAGGGTTCTAGATGTAGACAGGAAGGATCTCCTGTGGAGGGTTCTAGATGTAGACAGGAAGGATCTCCTGTGGAGGGTTCTAGCTGTGGACAGGAAGGATCTCCTGTAGAGGGTTCTAGATGTAGACAGGAAGGATCTCCTGTGGAGGGTTCTAGATGTAGACAGGAAGGATCTCCTGTGGAGGGTTCTAGCTGTGGACAGGAAGGATCTCCTGTAGAGGGTTCTAGCTGTGGACAGGAAGGATCTCCTGTAGAGGGTTCTAGCTGTGGACAGGAAGGATCTCCTGTAGAGGGTTCTAGATGTAGACAGGAAGGATCTCCTGTGGAGGGTTCTAGATGTAGACAGGAAGGATCTCCTGTGGAGGGTTCTAGATGTAGACAGGAAGGATCTCCTGTAGAGGGTTCTAGCTGTAGACGGGAAGGATCTCCTGTAGAGCTTCTAGCTGTGGACAGGAAGGATCTCCTGTAGAGGGTTCTAGATGTAGACAGGAAGGATCTCCTGTGGAGGGTTCTAGATGTAGACAGGAAGGATCTCCTGTGGAGGGTTCTAGCTGTGGACAGGAAGGATCTCCTGTAGAGGGTTGTAGATGTAGACAGGAAGGATCTCCTGTAGAGGGTTCTAGCTGTGGACGGGATGGATCTCCTGTAGAGGGTTCTAGCTGTGGACAGGAAGGATCTCCTGTAGAGGGTTCTAGCTGTGGACGGGAAGGATCTCCTGTAGAGGGTTCTAGCTGTAGACGGGAAGGATCTCCTGTAGAGGGTTCTAGATGTAGACAGGAAGGATCTCCTGTGGAGGGTTCTAGATGTAGACAGGAAGGATCTCCTGTGGAGGGTTCTAGATGTAGACAGGAAGGATCTCCTGTGGAGGGTTCTAGCTGTGGACAGGAAGGATCTCCTGTAGAGGGTTCTAGATGTAGACAGGAAGGATCTCCTGTAGAGGGTTCTAGCTGTGGACAGGAAGGATCTCCTGTAGAGGGTTCTAGATGTAGACAGGAAGGATCTCCTGTGGAGGGTTCTAGATGTAGACAGGAAGGATCTCCTGTGGAGGGGTCTAGCTGTGGACAGGAAGGATCTCCTGTAGAGGGTTCTAGCTGTAGACGGGAAGGATCTCCTGTAGAGGGTTCTAGCTGTGGACAGGAAGGATCTCCTGTAGAGGGTTCTAGCTGTGGACAGGAAGGATCTCCTGTAGAAGGTTCTAGCTGTAGACGGGAAGGATCTCCTGTAGAGGGTTCTAGATGTAGACAGGAAGGATCTCCTGTGGAGGGTTCTAGCTGTGGACAGGAAGGATCTCCTGTAGAGGGTTCTAGATGTAGACAGGAAGGATCTCCTGTGGAGGGTTCTAGATGTAGACAGGAAGGATCTCCTGTGGAGGGTTCTAGATGTAGACAGGAAGGATCTCCTGTGGAGGGTTCTAGCTGTAGACAGGAAGGATCTCCTGTAGAGGGTTCTAGCTGTGGACAGGAAGGATCTCCTGTAGAGGGTTCTAGATGTAGACAGGAAGGATCTCCTGTGGAGGGTTCTAGCTGTGGACAGGAAGGATCTCCTGTAGAGGGTTCTAGATGTAGACAGGAAGGATCTCCTGTAGAGGGTTCTAGATGTAGACAGGAAGGATCTCCTGTGGAGGGTTCTAGATGTAGACAGGAAGGATCTCCTGTAGAGGGTTCTAGATGTAGACGGGAAGGATCTCCTGTAGAGGGTTCTAGCTGTGGACAGGAAGGATCTCCTGTAGAGGGTTCTAGCTGTGGACAGGAAGGATCTCCTGTAGAGGGTTCTAGCTGTGGACGGGAAGGATCTCTAGAGGGTTCTAGCTGTAGACAGGAAGGATCTCCTGTAGAGGGTTCTAGCTGTAGACAGGAAGGATCTCCTGTAGAGGGTTCTAGCTGTGGACAGGAAGGATCTCCTGTAGAGGGTTCTAGCTGTGGACAGGAAGGATCTCCTGTAGAAGGTTCTAGCTGTAGACAGGAAGGATCTCCTGTAGAGGGTTCTAGATGTAGACAGGAAGGATCTCCTGTGGAGGGTTCTAGCTGTGGACAGGAAGGATCTCCTGTAGAGGGTTCTAGATGTAGACAGGAAGGATCTCCTGTGGAGGGTTCTAGATGTAGACAGGAAGGATCTCCTGTAGAGGGTTCTAGCTGTGGACAGGAAGGATCTCCTGTAGAGGGTTCTAGCTGTGGACAGGAAGGATCTCCTGTGGAGGGTTCTAGATGTAGACAGGAAGGATCTCCTGTGGAGGGTTCTAGATGTAGACAGGAAGGATCTCCTGTGGAGGGTTCTAGATGTAGACAGGAAGGATCTCCTGTGGAGGGTTCTAGATGTAGACAGGAAGGATCTCCTGTGGAGGGTTCCAGATGTAGACAGGAAGGATCTCCTGTAGAGGGTTCTAGCTGTGGACAGGAAGGATCTCCTCTAGAGAGTTCTAGCTGTGGACAGGAAGGATCTCCTGTGGAGGGTTCTAGATGTAGACAGGAAGGATCTCCTGTGGAGGGTTCTAGATGTAGACAGGAAGGATCTCCTGTAGAGGGTTCTAGCTGTGGACAGGAAGGATCTCCTGTAGAGGGTTCTAGATGTAGACAGGAAGGATCTCCTGTGGAGGGTTCTAGCTGTGGACAGGAAGGATCTGTGATATGTAGCATCACAGATAATAATAAAGTTTATATTTCAGGGTGTCTTAATAATCCCAGAGAAGGCAGTTTGTTTAATTTATATATTTGTCATTAAAAGACTCAGAATAATAATGAAAGGTTTAAATAATATCTAGTTTCTCTATTTTTACATTTTGAGGTGCTTTAATCTGGTAATATTTTAAAAATCGTGATAAAAATCGATATCAAACAATATGGAAAAAATTTATTGTGATCATTTTTTTTTGCCATGTCACCCAGGCCTACTCAAACCATTACAGATCAGTCATAAATTCAATTCAATTAAATTTAATTTAATAACATTTCTTTGAGAGCTTTTGAATCCAAACAGAGATCTTGAGGCCAAATCCAGAACATGAACATCGATCCATCCATACATCTCTGGACCTGCTTCTTCCTGTTCAGGGTCGCAGGGAGTTGGTGTCTATCTCAAGCGGTCATTACGTGAGAGGTGGGGGACACCCTGGACAGGTTGCCAGTCCATTGCAGGACCACAAACAGACAAACAAATACTCACGCCTAGGGACAATTTAGTTACCAATTAGCCTCATGCATGTTTTTGGAGTGGGAGGAAACCGGAGTCCCCCGGAGAAAACTCACATGCACGGCGAGAACATGCAAACTTCATGCAGAAAGGCCCCAGCCTGGATTCAAACCCAGGACCTTCTTGCTGTAAGGCAACAGCTCTACCAACTGCATCACCGTGCAGCCATGACATGCACTTGTTTTACATAATTTACTTGTGATTTTAATCTAGTTTTCTTTCCTTTTTTTATTTGTCTAACTGTATTTCAATTGTGTTTAGAATTTGCTGCTAGGTATCTTGGCCAGGCCTCCTTTGAGAACGAGGTTCTAAATCTCAATGGGATTTTCCTGGTGACAAAAAATTAAATACATGTTTGAAATACATTATCAGCTTATTGAATTACAAAATTTGAAAAGGGGCATTTAATTCCTCCTCTTCATATTTGAATGTGGAACTTTGAGTTCCAGGTCAAAATTGAAAAAAATGTCTCAGTGAAAGAGAAAAAAATCTGCTTCCCCAGACAGACCGTTGCTTTTCTGCTGATATCAGTGAAGAACATCAAGAAGCTGCAATGTTTCACATTCTTTGAATAGTTCAGAGTTTAAAATGTGATCGGCCTAAAATGGCACAAACATCAGAGGCTGAAAAACACAACACAGAAAGTAAATCTCTCTTGATCAAACTTCCCCTCCTGATAGAATGTTACAAAATAATTAGTGTTAAGAAAGTAGATCATTTATAGCTGAAAACAGGAAAACACCAGATAGTTGGCTTATTAGTTCTAATACTAGTCACATGATGTTAGCTCAGCTGACCTGGCAGATTTATAAAAGAATGAGGTTAATCAGTTAGTTTGTTATTTCCATCCAAGAATTTGGTTGTAGGATAGAAAAATATCAGAAATCTTGCCACATGAGTCGTCCTAAATATACAAGACTTTCAATAAAGGGATCAACTTTATTTATCTGTTTGTTCACAGACTCACGCTGAAAGAGTCGCAGCGTGAGTCTGTACTCACGGTAAACACATTCAACACATTATTCTACGTCAGTGTATTTAGTTTGTGGGGAGATTTCTATAAAAGGGGAACAACTTTATGTCTTTGACAAGCGATGACTCACGAGACACACAACAAAAAACAAGAAGCCCTAAAGTTCCACAGGAACTTTAAAATACTGCTGTGTGTCACATGGACTAGAACAATATATTTATTTTTTACTTTACTATAAGAGGCAGATACAGTTATTCATTTATAATTGTGAGACATCTAATATTGCGGATTTCCACCCAGCTTACTAAGTAAAATGGTTTTAAATCCGATCTTTGAAGTCTTTGTATTTCATGTTTTCGTCTTCAGACTGGGATTATTGCAGCTTAGTTGCAGGATGAGTGGGTTGGAAAGAATCTGTGATTAACACACATGGTTTCTGAGAGCAAGCTAAAGCCATAATTAAAGGGATCACCTCAATAACACCACGTGAACTAACACTCAGACAAGCACCTTGCCTCAACTTACTAACCCTGTTGTTTTATTAACTCAGCAGTAAACAGAAATGCCTTTATAAAGACATCGTATTCGAAAGTAAAAAAATAAGCTAAAAAAAGTCTAAAAAGACTCAATATTCCATGCAGATTGTGGGTGAGCAACATATTTGTGCAACCAGCCACCTGACAATCAGCTGTGACTGTAACTCTATCAACAGTGTTTATCAGTGCTGAGATGTAACCTGGAGATAAAAGGCAAGATGTCACTAGCTACGTTTACATGGGCACATTTAATCGGAATAAACGCCCAATCGGATAAAAAAGACGTCATGTAAACATGTCAACCCGAATGTTTTGATCCGATGCAGCCTTATCCGAAAGAAATTTACTTCCGATCGAGAGGGGTGGTTTTGTCCGATCTTCATTCGGATAGACGTGCATGTATACACCCATTCGGAAAGAAAGGGTGAAAAGAGCCCTTTGCGCATGCGTACAACTTCAGCGTGACGTCTTTCCACTTTCGCAGACTCAAGTAGAAAACATGGCGGGAGGTAAACAGAAGTGGTCGGCTGGTGCAGTCATCCTGTCATCCTGCTCTCCTCTCCTGTGGTGGAGGAGCAGTAGCAATATGTATTCAGCCGCTAGCTTGGTTAATGCGACCAGTAAAAACCCAAACATAACGGTAATCACCCGCAGAGGGTTCATATTGGGGAAAACGTGAGTCAGCTCGAGCACATGATGGGGCGGGAAAGACGTGCAGAAAGGACGGAGTTTGTTTACTTTTTTTTCTTCCCCCGGAAAGACAACTCGCTGTGCGCATGCTCAACTCATTTAACCTGATTGAGTACTTGGTGCATGTGTACTCATGGCATGATCAGATCATTTCAGTTAGTGTCCATGTAAACAGGGATTTGGGAATTCAGATCGACCAAGATTTTAATCAGATCGGGGAAATTTGGCGCATGTAAACGTAGCTAGTGACAGGTTCGCAGCCCAAACATCTCTTATTGATCCTATAAAATATAGATAGAATATAGATGCACCACATGCTCAGCAGGTGATCAGAAAAGCTTCTTTAAACACAACTATGATGACGCGTAACTGACCGATACGACAATCAAAAATCTTTTTTATGCCCGTACCTGAAGGCGCAGCTACGTGGTTACATTTTAATAACAGCAACACATCTTTGGTCTGAAAGGTTTTGATGAAGACTAAGTTCTATTTTTAACACATCAGTAAAACAAATAGTGTAAATAAAACTAAAAAGACAGATTTTAAATTTACTGCTTATTACTTTACAGTTACTAGATTCAGGTATGGAGACCTGTCCAGGTGTGACCCCGCCCCTCGTGACAGCAGCTCCCCACGACCAACTTTGTAATACTTATATATTGCAACCACTGGCCAACTGTAAATAAAACATATTATTATAATAAGTACTACTGCTCAGTTGGATTTTAAATTTAAAAATATATTTTTTTGTGTTATTCTGCAATAACCTAGTCAAGTCAAGTCAAGTCAACTTTATTGATATAGCGCTTTAAGAACAGCGGCAGCTGATACAAAGCGCTGAACCTAGTCAGAATGAGGTTTCATGGGTTGGAGAAAACTTAACCGTGTGATTGCAAATGTTTTTATCATGACCACGCAGTAAATTCAATCAATAGAGAAAATGGGAAAATCATTTTTCTGAATGATACTTTTAAGGAAGAAACTGGAATCAGCAGGTCTGAGTTTAACAACAATCAAGAAAATGATTGAATTATCCCCCATTCCTAAACATGTGTTTTAACAACAGGAACGCATTAGGATCAAGGATAACCAGCTGTGATAACCTAAAGTTTATTGATTATATGTGAAGTTTAATCTGTGTTAGACACGTCCTCAGAAGCCTGACCTAAGGTTTTACTTCATGGCTATATCACAAAAGTTTAATAAATATCACTGACACGTTACTGCCTTTCAATTAAACTGGAAAATAGGATCAACACATTAAAAAATCCTCCACAAATGATGTAAAAAAGTAATCATACATTAACGATTCCAGAAGTTTGATATGGATCATTTGCCAAATGTGGATTAAAGACAACCAACTGAGTTAAAATGAGACAGAATTTACTTCAAAATACAAAAAGCACACAAAAATAAACCCTGCAGGACGTCGAACAAGGTAGCAGAAGCACAAGCTATTATTAAATCAGCTGATTCAGTAATTACAATCTTCAGTAACTGAAACTGTCTTGAGTTAAATTTCAAAGTTTAAATACTTATTGTCGCAAAAGTAGGTTTTAATGGTATGAAACAAAGACTTTAAACAGAAAATTAGTTTTACTCAGTGATAAAATCTTGTTTTTATTGTTTTTTTTACCTGGTTTACTGACAATAACTAACATTAATTACATTCTTCCTGCAAAAACTGCTACTGTTAAATGATCTAAAATGCTGTTGCTTTGGTCTAATAGAGGTAATAATAATTCAAATACACGTTCATCAGAACCAAAATGCAGGTTTCTGCCCGCTAAATGACAGAAAAACAATAAGAACTCATCATCTTCCTTTTACAATTTAAACACCAAAACGACATGATGGAAAAGCGAAGTTAAAGGTTAGTTTTTAAAGTTAAACATTACCAGAGAAGTCCTGTCGCTCGGTCGCAGCCATGTTGTCCATTAAATAAACCCTATAAATAAAACTTTAGACACTAAACGCGCTTCTTTACTGTTTTAACTTTAACGAGCTACATGACGATTCTGCTACAAACTGCCCTGCTTCAGTTTCCGCTTTGTCAGGACACGTGACTGATCTAACACGCAGAGTGGGCACGTGACAGGAAGAAGTTTTGAAACGTATTTTTCATTGTTTTTATTTTTTAACATAATCAGTTTAACGATCTGCAAATACCGTTTCTAACCCCAAACTATGGAGGCTTGATAGAGATGTATGGGCATTTTTAATATTTCTAAATAATCTATTTATTAATATAGGAAGTGAAAAAAATCAAAATACTTTTTTAAACAATGTTTAAAAATGGACCCCGTCATGATTCTGTGCTGCTGGTTCCCGATTTAAGACTCTGCACACAAATGAGACTGATCTGAAAATAAAATACTCATAATTTTTCCTCACTTTTTGATTTTTATCTTACTATTGCATTTTCAAAAACATGTTTTTCTTATATGTATCATGCATAGTGTGTGTGAGCATCTTCAGGGTTTCAGCCCAGTTTTTCATATGTAACAGTGACAGATATGTGCTCACAGTGTTTACTTGTTATGTGGTGCAGTGATTTCTGAATCTGCAATTTTATAGTATTGTTCAAAGTTTATATGCATCATGTTTTATCCACTATAAACAGTCCAATAGAAACTCATCTGATGGTACAATAAAAGTACTGGTCAGAGGTTTTATAACAAGGGTCATCTCAAGTCACGACACAAAAACATCCAGTCCAAGTAACATGAATCCTCTGGATTCAAAGTTCTTTATACAATGATATTTCAAGAAATAGTAAGTTATTGTTATCAGACACAGTAAACTCTGAAATGCCATCTGATTAATATTTCCTATCTAAAGAACCAGCTGAATGAGGGGTTGAGTGAAGAAATGTGGTCAGAATTTGTATAAAATATTGGTTGAATAAATAAATAAGATAATATTGTCAGCTTACATGAATAAAACCAAAGAAAAGCTTTATTATGTGAAAGCCACATTTCCAGGAAATAGCTACACAAACACTTTTGCAGATACAAAACAAATGACGCCAGACCAAGAAAACTAAAGACATTAAAGCAGAACTAAGTAAGTTTTTTCACCTCAATAAATGTTTTCTAGAGTCCCTGTGGGGGTAAACAAGGACTTGGCGGGGTGATTCGTGGGTTCCTCCCCTCCCTCCGGGGTCTGTGTCCTGAAAGCAGCACTTGCAACTTTCAGTGGATCGGACCCAACTAATCTCGCGAGAACAAACCTGCTTTACGGCACTCACACTCACGTACATAAATACAAGCATGAAGCCCTTGTCGTTGTTAGCAACGCCACCCTTAGGAGCGCAAAGATGACAATAATACTCACCTGTCGAGACATTTTCTTGGTTTTGTTTTTCTTTCTTCTTGCAAAAGCGTTCTCTGCGCGTTGTTGTTGGGGGGGCGGCGGCGGGGGGTGAGCAG
>SSNP01000044.1:3365913-3480698 GCA_006937955.1 Pachypanchax playfairii
GGTCTGCGGCGGCGGCGGGGGAACGTTACGACAGTGAGCTTTCACAGGGGACCAGTAGGGGGAGAGCGAGAGCAAAACTTACTTAGTTCTGCTTTAAGAGTATATTTATTATGCTCAATGTGAGACAGTAATATAAAAATCTATCTTACTTTACAAAGACACTCCAAACATGTTCTGGTGCGTAAGTCCTACATAAATCTTATCACAGCTTATGTATGACATCACAAACTACATAATAACACTTCCACAATTTAAAATTCATCATGATAAATAGTATTACCAAAAAAATTAGTTGGAATATTTTCATTGTCTCTCATTCACGAGGGGGCGCTGCAGCTCCCTCTACTTACCACAGCCACAAAGTAAACCATGAATTTCCCCTCAAAGTCTTAATCTATTTTGGTTTTTTATAAGTGAAGCCTGCCTTGGCTGCAGTTTGAGTAGAAGATGAAGGTGTTCAGAACAGCTGAGCATGTTATTTATGAGTCTTCATCAGGGCAGGCTGTTAGTGTGTCTAGAGCTGCTCAGGCTCAGATTGGTTCATAGCAGGTGTTTAATCTCAGTTAGCATATTGGGGAAATAGATTTTGGGATTAACAAACATCATTTTATTACCTTTGTCATTAATTGCATCTTATAAAAGTGAAGCCATCACCAAATGTCCAAACGGACATTTTAAAGAGGCAAGATGTATAAAAAAAAACTGTGTCGGACAGTTCAGTTCCAGGATTTTAACTGTGTGTTTGTGCGGTGTGACTCAAACGACCTGGTGCAACCTGTGAGGTAGAATGAATGGATGGAGGCGTTGCGCACTACACATAAACACCTGAGAGTGCACATGCGCAGGAAGTGAAAACTATCCTACACATGCACGTACAACATCTTTCCGTAAACATTTCCACCAGAATGATTGACAGGTAGGTGGACCAGTAGTCTAGATGATCCACTTAGAAGAAAAAGATTCTCCGCCATACCTTTAATTAAGTAACTCCTTTTGAAAAAGCAGATCATACACCTACAGTGGTGCAAAGAAGTATTTAGTCAGCCACCAATTGTGTAAGTTCTCCCACTTAAAAAGATCAGAGAGGCCTGTAATTTTCATCATAGGTATACCTCAACTATGAGAGACAAAATGAGGAAAAAAATCCAGAAAATCACATTGTCTGATTTTTAAAGAATTTATTTGCAAATTATGGTGGAAAATAAGTATTTGGTCACCTACAAACAAGTAAGATTTCTGGCTTTCACAGACCTGTAACTTCTTTAAGAGGCTCCTCGGTCCTCCACTCGTTACCTGTATTAATGGCACCTGTGTGAACTCGTTATCAGTATAAAAGACACCTGTCCACAACCTCAAACAGTCACGCTCCAAACTCCACTATGNCAGGCTGGGAAGACTGAATCTGCAATAGGTAAGCAGCTTGGTGTGAAGAAATCAACTGTGGGAGCAATTATTAGAAAATGGAAGACATACAAGACCACTGATAATCTCCCTCGATCTGGGGCTCCACGCAAGATCTCACCCCGTGGGGTCAAAATGATCACAAGAACGGTGAGCAAAAATCCCAGAACCACACGGAGGGACCTAGTGAATGACCTGCAGAGAGCTGGGACCAAAGTAACAAAGGCTACCATCAGTAACACACTACGCCGCCAGGGACTCAAATCCTGCAGTGCCAGACGTGTCCCCCTGCTGAAGCCAGGACACGTCCAGGCCCGTCTGCGGTTTGCTAGAGAGCATTTGGATGATCCAGAAGAGGATTGGGAGAACATCATATGGTCAGATGAAACCAAAATAGAACTTTTTGGTAGAAACTCAACTTGTCGTGTTTGGAGGGGAAAGAATGCTGAGTTGGATCCAAAGAACACCATACCTACTGTAAAGCATGGGGGTGGAAACATCATGCTTTGGGGCTGTTTTTCTGCAAGGGGACCAGGACGACTGATCCGTGTAAAGGAAAGAATGAATGGGGCCATGTATCGTAAGATTTTGAGTGAAAACCTCCTTCCATCAGCAAGGGCATTGAAAATGAGACGTGGCTGGGTCTTTCAGCATGACAATGATCCCAAACACACCGCCCGGGCAACGAAGGAGTGGCTTCGTAAGAAGCATTTCAAGGTCCTGGAGTGGCCTAGCCAGTCTCCAGATCTCAACCCCATAGAAAATCTCTGGAGGGAGTTGAAAGTCCGTGTTGCCCAGCGTCAGCCCCAAAACATCACTGCTCTAGAGGAGATCTGCATGGAGGAATGGGCCAAAATACCAGCAACAGTGTGTGAAAACCTTGTGAAGACTTACAGAAAACGTTTGACCTCTGTCATTGCCAACAAAGGCTATATAACAAAGTATTGAGATTAACTTTTGTTATTGTCAGGTTCAGTGTATTATGTGCTGTGTATTTTCTGTGTCGGGTGAGTCATCTGCTTGCAGAGAGAAGCTACGCTGGAGCGCGAGGTAGATTGATTACACCTGGTGGAGATCAGAGCTGATGAGGAGCAGGGTGGTACTTAAGGACAAGGCAGACGTTCATTCAGCGCCTGGTTGTTAACCTTCATGGTAACTTCTAAGCGCCGTCCTAGTGATTTATTCCTAGTGATTATTCCCAGTGATTATTTCAGAGTTTCTTGTTGTGCTTCGTGTGAGAGTTTGGTTGTATGTCCGATTACCTGTTGTCTTCAGGATTATCGTCACCCTGCTCCTTGTGTGTCCGAGGATCCTTCCGTGTCCAGCACCTGATCTCCTGGAACCGCACCTACCTCCCTCCAGCGTGCTCACCCGACCTGGACTCACCACCTCCCCGCACAGCACCACACTGGACCTGTCCTCCTCCCGAGAGTTTTCTGCCTTCATTATCTGTGAGTCACGCATCCTCATCCGCTCCCTGCAATATCTCCTGCTCTCATCAACCGGCTCGAGCATTAACTCTCCTCTCCCCTTACAGTCCTGAGATCCACCTGACGCACCAGATCACCGAGCACTATCTCCACTGTATATATATATGTGTGTCACTGTCCACTTGCACCTGTAAAATAAACCTGTTCACTTTTGCACCGAAAACGCCTGTGTCTGAGTTTGAGTCCAGCATGTGGGTCAACAAACTGTCAGAGCCCGTGACAGAACAACCAGGCCAGTCAGACCCAGCGGACTCAGCCAGATCCCCGTTGACAGGTATGCAGGACTTGCTAGCGAGGCATGAGACAGTACTGAACTCTTTATGTGAGCGGCAGCAATTCAACCACCAGCGATTAGAGGACATCGCAGGATTGCTGCAGAGCATGCAGGTCCAGCTGTCTGCTCTCTCTCAGCCTCCTCCACAGCCTGCGTCAGCACCACCCGAGCCCGACCCTCCGGCTCCGACGGCGCGCGCTCCGGCGAGCCATGTGACTCTGCCCAACCCGGAGGGTTACGCCGGAGAGCCAGGTAAAGGGTCCGGATTCCTATTGCAGTGTTCTCTGATGTTTTGCCGGTCCCCTCAGTCTTTTCCAGATGACGCCTCCAAGATTGCACATATCATCGGCCTCCTAAGGGGACGTGCGCTTCGATGGGCGGAGGCTAAGTACAACTACCCCCTCATCCAACGCACCTCCATGGAGGTGTTCATCAAGGACTTCGAGCGGACCTTCACCTACCGGAAATCCGAGTCAGAGATCACGCACCAACTTCGCCCAGCCTGTGTGGTTGGAGCAGTCACGTGGGACATCGAAGAGGCAATCAGACGCGCACAACTCACCGATCCTGGACCAGCCACCCAACCGCCGGACCACAAGTATGTTCCAAAATCTGTACGCTCACGCCTTCTCCACTGGGCCCACACAGCCCGGTTTTCAGGTCATCCAGGAGTTGGAAGGATGGTGGGCCTCATCCGGCGGTCCTTCTGGTGGCCGTCCATGTACAAAGACATCAAGGAGTACGTTCAGGCTTGCCAAACATGTGCGCGCAATAAGCCCTCCAACCAGCATCCCCACGGACTGCTCCAGCCTCTCGAGACCCCCGGCAGACCCTGGTCTCACATCGCCCTGGACTTCGTGACAGGGCTGCCGGTCAGTAAAGGGTTTTCTGTGATTTTAACTGTGATTGATCGTTTCTCAAAAGCATGCCATCTCATTCCCCTCAAAAGACTGCCTTCTGCTCTAGAGACTGCCCGGCTTCTAGTGAAGCATGTTTTTCGGCTCCATGGGCTCCCTGTCGAAGTCCTATCCGACAGGGGCCCCCAGTTTATTTCCCAGGTTTGGAGGGAGTTCTTTGCGGCGCTCGGGGCGCGCGTGGTCCTCAGCTCCGGATTTCATCCGCAGACCAATGGTCAGACAGAGCGGATGAATCAGGAGCTGGAGGCTGCGCTGCGCTGTGTGTGCTCCAACGACCCCTCCACCTGGAGTGAACATCTCCCATGGGTCGAATATGCGCATAACATGCATATATCCTCTGCTACCAATAAATCTCCCTTTGAAGTCTCCTTAGGTTACCAGCCCCCCCTGCTGCCCTCCGAAAACAACCCACCTGCTCATCAATCTGTCAACACGCATGTCAGGCGGTGTAGGCGCGCCTGGGGGCAGACGGTGGCCGCCTTGGAACGCACCAAGGAGCAAAACTGCAGGGTGGCCAACCGGCGGCGTCTCCCGGCGCCCACCTACACCGTCGGGCAACAGGTATGGCTTTCCACCCGTGACATTCATCTAAAGAACATCCATAAAAAACTGGCTCCCCGTTACATTGGTCCCTTTGAAATCGTGTCTGTCCCTGGTCCCTCCACTGTCAAGCTCCGCCTGCCCGCTTCTATGCGGATCCACCCTGTGTTTCATGTCTCCCTCATTAAGCCTGTGGTTTCAAGCCCCTTGTGTCCTCCGTCCGCTCCCCCCCCTCCCGCCCGTGTGGTTGATGGACAACTGGTTTACACCGTGGACCGCCTGTTGGACGTGCGGAAACGTGGCAGAGGCCGGCAGTTCCTGGTAGCCTGGGAGGGCTATGGACCAGAGGATCGCTCTTGGGTGCCGGCCTCCTTTATACAGGATCCCCAGCTCATCAGGGATTTTGAGGCATCTCGTGCCATACCGCCAGGTGGCGGTCGTTGAGGGGGAGGTAATGTCAGGTTCAGTGTATTATGTGCTGTGTATTTTCTGTGTCGGGTGAGTCATCTGCTTGCAGAGAGAAGCTACGCTGGAGCGCGAGGTAGATTGATTACACCTGGTGGAGATCAGAGCTGATGAGGAGCAGGGTGGTACTTAAGGACAAGGCAGACGTTCATTCAGCGCCTGGTTGTTAACCTTCATGGTAACTTCTAAGCGCCGTCCTAGTGATTTATTCCTAGTGATTATTCCCAGTGATTATTTCAGAGTTTCTTGTTGTGCTTCGTGTGAGAGTTTGGTTGTATGTCCGATTACCTGTTGTCTTCAGGATTATCGTCACCCTGCTCCTTGTGTGTCCGAGGAACCTTCCGTGTCCAGCACCTGATCTCCTGGAACCGCAACTACCTCCCTCCAGCGTGCTCACCCGACCTGGACTCACCACCTCCCCGCACAGCACCACACTGGACCTGTCCTCCTCCCGAGAGTTTTCTGCCTTCATTATCTGTGAGTCACGCATCCTCATCCGCTCCCTGCAATATCTCCTGCTCTCATCAACCGGCTCGAGCATTAACTCTCCTCTCCCCTTACAGTCCTGAGATCCACCTGACGCACCAGATCACCGAGCACTATCTCCACTGTATATATATGTGTGTCACTGTCCACTTGCACCTGTAAAATAAACCTGTTCACTTTTGCACCGAAAATGCCTGTGTCTGAGTTTGAGTCCAGCATGTGGGTCAACAAACTGTCAGAGCCCGTGACAGTTATTGACCAAATACTTATTTTCCACCATAATTTGCAAATAAATTCTTTAAAAATCAGACAATGTGATTTTCTGGATTTTTTTTCCTCATTTTGTCTCTCATAGTTGAGGTATACCTATGATGAAAATTACAGGCCTCTCTGATCTTTTTAAGTGGGAGAACTTACACAATTGGTGGTTGACTAAATACTTTTTTGCCCCACTGTACCTCTTTTACCATAGGGAAACAAACAAACAAAAAAATAAACGAAGAAGACACAATCCGAAAATACTAATCTAAAATCAATAAACATGATTTTTCACCCTGTACTGAAAATATATACATTGTTAACTTTTTATAAAGTCTCTTAAAGCCGATTAGAGTGCAGCATTATTGGATATTATCAGGATAGTTG
This sequence comes from Pachypanchax playfairii, assembly GCA_006937955.1. Lineage (NCBI taxonomy): Eukaryota > Metazoa > Chordata > Actinopteri > Cyprinodontiformes > Aplocheilidae > Pachypanchax > Pachypanchax playfairii. Next base: position 3,372,132 of record SSNP01000044.1, read on the forward strand.
TTCCAGATGTTTCCTCCTTTAACTGACACACAGTGATGTTTTACTACAGTTTGAGTTTTTGATTTTTCAAATTTTAAAGTTCTTCTCAAGTTTGATATGCCTTTATTGTCCCACGGGAAATTACATGGAGATACAGAGAACAGCTTGACCGTCACTCTCCCAGCAGCAAGGCCCTTAAGGCCAGTGCACATTGCTCAGGTCAGCCAAGGTCACACAGGAGAATACATACATGCAAGGTGGGACATTTATATGGAAACACCTTAATAAAATGGGAATGGTTGGTGATATTAACGTTCTGTTTGTGGCACATTAGTATATGTGAGGGGGCAAACTCAAGATGGGTGATGACCATGGTGGCCATTTTGAAGTCGGCCATCTTGGATCCAATTTTTGTTTTGTGACACATCAAACTTATTGGTAATTTCACAAGAAAACAATGGTGTGCTTGGTTTTAACGTAATTTTAGTCTTTCATGAGTTATTTACAAGTTTCTGACCACTTATAAAATGTGTTCAATGTGCTGCCCATTGTTTTGGATTGTCAATGCAACCCTCTTCTCCCACTCTTCACACACTGATAGCAACACCGCAGGAGAAATGGCAGCACAGGCTTCCAGTATCTGTAGTTTCAGGTGCTGCACATCTCGTATCTTCACACCATAGACAATTGCCTTCAGATGACCCCAAAGATAAAAGTCTAAGGGGGTCCGATCGGGAGACCTTGAGGGCCATTCAACTGGCCCTAACGACCAATCCACTTTCCAGGAAACTGTTCATCTAGGAATGCTCGGACCTGACTCCCATAATCTGGTGGTTCACCATCTTGCTTCAGTGCATAACGAGAGAAACACATCATCATGTAGCAATTTCAAATATCTAGTGGCCTTGAGGTTTCCATTGATGAAGAATGTCGCCACTATCTTTGTACCCCATATACCACCATACCATCACTTCTTTGTTCCAACAGTCTTGGACGGATCTATCCAATGTGGGTTAGTGTCAGACCAATAGCGATGGTTTTGTTTGTTAACTTCACCATTCACATAAAAGTGTGCCTCATCACTGCGTGAACTGAGGGTCCTGTTCCAATTTTTGTTTTGCCCATTCTGCAAATTCTGTGCGCCGATCTGGGTCATCCTTGTTGAGATGCTGCAGTAGCTGGAGTTTGTAAGGGTGCCATTTGTGAGTAGCTAATATCCGCCAAAGGGATGTTTGACTAAAGCCACTCTCCAGTGACATGCGGCGAGTGCTACGCTGTGGGCTCTTGCTGAATGAAGCTAGGACAACCACTGATGTTTCTTCATTAGTGACAGTTTTCATGCGTCCACATTTTGGCAAATCCAACAATGAACCAGTTTCACGAAACTTAGCAAGTAGTTTGCTAACTGTAGCATGGGAGATGGGTGGTCTCGTAGGGTGTCTTGCATTGAAATCTGCTGCAATGACCCGGTGACTGCGTTCACCAGATATCAACACAATTTCAATCCGCTCCTCACATGTTAACCTCTTCGACATGTCAATGGCTGTGAACAAAGAGAAACTTGTAAATAACTCATGAAAGAATAAAGTTACGTTAACACCAAGCACACCATTGTTTTTCTTGTGAAATTACCAATAAGTTTGATGTGTCACATGACCCTCTTCCTATTGAAAAAACAAAAATTGGCCCTCTGACCACCAGCAAACAGGTGAGACAGGTGAAGTGTCTTGCCCAAGCAATTTTGTATTTGTGTATATTTCTGGACAGAGCGGGGATTCAAACCAGCAACCCTCTGATTACTGAATGACTTGCTCCTCCTGCCACTACTGCACAAAATCAAATGCATTTTAACTGGTTTCTTTTTCAATTTGTCTGAATGATTCACCTCAAGTTGAGTAAAGTTATCCATTGCCACACAGAGCTGCATTGCTCCTGAGTTCCCCCCCTCCAAAAATAAGATGTTATGCAATAACGTTGGACTTTGAATCAGTGTTCTGTATTTGTTTAATCCTGCTCAGTGGGCCCTCCAGTAAACACCCAGGACAGCTCACCTCTGTCAATGCTAATATTTTAAAACTAAATCTCCATTTGTTACTGCTATCATATACTGTATTTAATAATTATGTGCAATTTAAACATAATTTTACCATTTTAACCAGTCTAGTCATGTCGATTTACAAAACATACAATTTTACAAAAGTGAATTTCAAGTCTCCTTAAAAAAAGATTGTGTTTGTGTCAAGTTCCACAGATTGTCATTAATAAACAAATATAACTATTAATTGAATCATGTTTATCTCTCACAATGAAGTAAAAGTTACAAGTTACCATCCAGAATATTTTTCAATGGTAAGTTTTTACTTAGGTTGAAGAACGATATGTGTTTTTATACATTTGTGTAAATCTGAATTGATTTAGTAGTTCTGCAGTTTTAGTGATAACTGGAAGTTATGTTTCAGAAGTTTAACTTTATTTACCAGGTAATGAGATCAGCAGTGATTAAAGATGTTCACCAGTTGCAGCAGATGTGCTGACTGATAAGCAAATCACACAAATGACTATAATCTAGGTTAATCTGTCACATGTTGTGTTTGTTAAATAGCAACATAAAGTGAAAGGAAGTGAGAAAATAGGATCATGTCATAATGAAAGACTGGAGATATCAGAACACTGAGACAAATCCTTTTATTTGTTGATTTGCTCTGGTTGAACTGAGAAGCTACAAACTTTAAACGCTGTAGGTTGAATCAATATTTGGATCTGTCAGTAAACAGAGTTCTTCCCTGTTGGGAAGTTACGTTGCACTCGTGCGCAAACGCTTACACAACATTTACTCAAATTCCTGCAGGGGACACATCCGAGTATTACTTTGCTGAAACTGAGTTTGCTAATTGGGGATTACTGAGGGTTTCTTTAAATCTCATAGTTTCAACTTGTTTTATATGACAGATATTCTAATTTTGATCATTTTATTTTACAAGAGCTACGCATTTAGACCTCGCAACAAGGAGATGCATCATGATTTTGTATAGAATGACGATTTTTGTTATAGCTTTGTTTTGCTTCTGTGCTGTCTACGGCAAGCCAACAGGTAAGTTCAGCTGCATTAAGTTTAGAAAAAAAGAATGGGTAGGGGGTTCAAGTAGAGTGTCTTACCTACATTGTGTTTTGGTTGCAGCAGAGCTGGTGATCAAACCACAGACTTGGTTGGAAGATGCCCTCCTTTACCTTTACCTTTACAGCTGTCATTTTTAGATATTTAAAGTATTTGCAGTGTTTGTGTTTTAAGCTATATTCACACCTGATAGTCCAGTAGACTTGGTTCGATTGGGGACCAAAGTTGCAACATTGTTGCTGTTTTTAGTTGGTGCAGGGCTGGTGTGAATGCACCACGACTACATTCAGACTGCACGCTGAAGTGACTGAAATCCAGTTTTTTTGCCCCTATGTGACCTGTATCTGATTTTTTTGTGTGCAGGCCACTTCAGCATGTGGTCCTAAATCCAATATGTATCTGGTCTTTTGGCATCGACTTTAGTCTGAACCGCCAGGTCATTTCTATCCAACCTGTACGTCATCAATACACGACATACGTGACTATTCTGCGTTGAGGAGGCGGAAGTGAAAAGAAAACAACAACGATGCAGAGAACAGTTAATGGCGAGAGACCGATGTGTCTGAGTTAATTAATATTTGGGGAGACAGCTCTGTTCAGGCCAAACTCAAGGGGTGTTATCAGAACCGCGCGTTTTTTGAAAACACTTCCAAAAAAATGGGAGAGTGCGGATTTAAGCGAACCTGGCTCCAATGCCAAAGAAAAATAAAAACTCTCCGGGCTACATATGTGTGTGGCGTCACTGTTCCCTCTACTGCGCATGCGTGACATATTCAAGACGCATTCCGTTCAAACAGTAAGTCACATTCAGGTCGCATTTCACTGGCAATATGAACGACTTTGCAAAAAGATTGTATCTCACAAAAAAACTGGAATTGAGCATCAAGACCTGCAGTCTGAACATAGCCTTAGAGTTTGACTCAAGTACCACAGACAGAATGATTGAGGGTTTAAAATGTTTATTAGAAAGAAGTTAAAACATGCAGAGCAGCAGACAGGAAAAGATAAAACACTCTCTGGGACTAAAGTACAGAAAGGTTAGTCAGGCAGATACTAAGTCAGGATTCAGAACAGGGGTCAGTACACTCTGTAAAACTATGAGAAGAACTAGACAAAAACAAGATAAGACCAGCACTGGAATATGGAGCATGAAGCATACAACAAACTGGCATGTAACAGGTGGCTGTTCACAGCCTCTAAAGAAGCAGGGACAGGGGAGACAGAACAGGTGTGAGCAGGTGCAGAGAATCAGATGTTAGGATCAGAGACAAACTGCATGACAGGCAGTAAAATGAGATACTGTTCATGAGAAGACTGGAATACGTTAACCTCTTGTCAAGTTGGTAGGGTGACCATTTCCACAACACAAAAAAGGACATTTGGGAGTCATTCAAAACCTGGGGGGGGGGGGGGGGGGGGGGGGGGGGGGGGGGGTTGATGGCAGTGGTAACTCCTATGGGTAATGGTTTTGCAATGTTGTTGGAAATTCGGGAGATTTTCAGGAGGACCTCTGAAATTTGGATTCTTCCTGGAATACTGATATTTTAAAAAGACAAAATTATTAGAGAATATATTTTTTTTAGTACTTTTGTGTAAAAATAAGTAAGCCATATGCAGCGAATGTTGTTTGCCAAACGCCAACAAATAGGTTTATGGCTTATAGTATTATTGTCTGTTTTTAGTAATATTTTTTATCCTACTTTATTGAACTCACCATGAATTTCAAACGCTCCTTGAATGCATGACAGGTGTGTGTGATTGACGCTGCTGTTACAGCCCAGTTTCTGACTCCCAGAGAAGAGAGCTGAGCAGCTTAGGTCTCTAATTTGCAATAAATATCAGCGACAATGGTGTGTGAAGAGAGAAAAGGGAGAGCGAGAGGGTGAGAGAGAGGCAAAAAAAAACCACGGCACCCAAATAGGAGCCGGGTTCCGTCGTTAACTTAGAGCCGTTACGTTCCCGAATGACACAACACTACTCTGTTCAGGGAAAGAAAACACAAATGGGAAAAAAGATTTATGTCAAAAGGAGGAAAAATGGCTGTCCATCTTGAGGGTGCGGTAGACAGACACTCCTTTTAAATTCCGGACTGTCCGTCTCAAAGCCGGACGTATGGCCACCCTACAAGTTGGGGACACACACATATCTCGAACCACTCCATTTGAAAGCATCTATAAAGGGAGGGACATCTGATATAATATTTAAGCTGATTGGAGGACTAGCCAGCAAGTGTCTGCCTTTGATGGCTTGTCTTTCGCCAAACACAGTAAATCAAGCTCTTGCAAATCCAGTCAGGATCATTCCTGAACACACGCCCCAAAGCACAATGCTAACACATGATTGGTCAAGAAAATCTTCTACCGAGATAGACGGTTTTAAGCTGGAGCGGTACAACAAGGAATTTCATGGGTTTGGAAAACTCCAAATCCTGTGAGAATCAATCTTGCAGTGCAAGGTTAGGAATACGTGAGTGTGTTTGGAAAACTAAATAAAAGAAACTAATAAAAACAATTTGATATTGAAATAATAATCTGAATACAGAGCAGCCACTTGTTGGGGGAGGAGCATCCGAGCAGGTGATAGGAATGGTTCTGTGTTGGGGGCTGATCTGGATCCTCTTGAGTTGATGGTCCAGAGGAGGATGAAGAACATGATGGAAAACCCTCATTATCTTCTTCACAACACAGTAGGTGTTTCTCAATGTCAAGTCACCTTGCCTACTGAGGCACTGCCTTAGTAGGCGAGTCATCTTGCTTTCAGAGGCCACCCGGAACAGACTTAACTCGCGTGACCGCAGCTGCCCACTTACGTGCGAATGTTTACATCCCGCCCATCATAGTAGAATAGTAACATAGCAGCATTCCTTCAGCCATGGAACTAGAAAGGTTAATAAAAATAAAAATAAACGTGCAAGAGAGTTACTACCTTCTAACCATCAAAGCTGCAACTACAAAGCACCTAACCAACCGTATAAATGTCTTTGATCTGAAAAACATTTTAGATATAAGCCTGATAGCAGCAATCAGTTAACTTACATTTAAACTGGAAATTTGCCTTGTAAGTAGTTTTTGCCAGCTCCTGAACCACAATTTTTTTAAAATACCGCAACGTATTCTGGGAAATTTTTGACTGAGGGAAGACATCAAGGCACGTCCCATGTATCCTTGGTATGTTAGATAAACAGCAGGCAAACCGAGGACATACGCCTCAGTAGTACATGAACATTTGAACGCTCCTTAACGGTTCCCGATGACGTATCTCCTAGGCAATCGTGACCAAGACATCAAGGCAAGGTTCCTTGACATTGAGAAACTCTCAGTAACTCAACAGCTAGAACCCTCTACAGGAGATCCTTCCTGTCCATAGCTAGAAGCCACTACAGGACATCCTTCCTCTCCATAGCTAGAACCCACTACAGGAGATCCTTCCTATCTACAGATAGAACCATCTACAGGAGATCCTTCCTGTCCACAGCTAGAACCCTCTGCAGGAGATCCTTCCTGTCCACAGCTAGAACCCTCTACAGGAGATCCTTCCTATCTACAGATAGAACCCTCTACAGGAGATCCTTCCTGTCCACAGCTAGAACCCTCTACAGGAGATCCTTCCTGTCCACAGCTAGAACCCTCTACAGGAGATCCTTCATGTCCACAGCTAGAACCCTCTACAGGAGATCCTTCCCATCCACAGCTAGAAACCTCTACAGGCGATCCTTCCTGTCCACAGCTAGAACCCTCTACAGCAGATCCTCCCCATCCACAGCTAGAACCCTCTACAGGAGATCCTTCCTGTCCACAGCTAGAACCCTCTACAGGAGATCCTTCCTGCCTACAGCTAGATCCCTCTACAGGAGATCCTTCCTGACCATAGCTAGAACCCTCTACAGGAGATCATTCCTGTCCACAGCTAGATCCCTCTACAGGAGACCCTTCCCGTCCACAGCTAGAACCCTCTACAGGAGATCCTTCCTGTCCACAGCTAGAACCCTCTACAGGAGATCCTTCCCATCCACAGCTAGAACCCTCTACAGGAGATCCTTCCTGTCCACAGCTAGAAACCTCTACAGGAGATCCTTCCTGTCTACAGCTAGAACCCTCTACAGGAGATCCTTCCCATCCACAGCTAGAAACCTCTACAGGAGATCCTTTCTGTCCACAGCTAGAACCCTCTACAGGAGATCCTTCCCGTCTACAGCTAGACCCCTCTCCAGGAGATCCTTCCTGTCCACACCTAGAACCCTCTACAGGAGATCCTTCCTGTCCACAGCTAGAACCCTCTACAGGAGATCCTTCCCATCCACAGCTAGAAACCTCTACAGGAGATCCTTCCTGTCCACAGCTAGAACCCTCTACAGGAGATCCTTCCCATCCACAGCTAGAACCCTCTACAGGAGATCCTTCCTGTCCACAGCTAGAACCCTCTACAGGAGATCCTTCCCATCCACAGCTAGAACCCTCTACAGGAGATCCTTTCTGTCTACATCAGAACCCTCTACAGGAGATCCTTCCTGTCCACAGCTAGAGCCCTCTGCAGGAGATCCTTCCTGTCTACAGCTAGAACCCTCTACAGGAGATCCTTCCTATCTACAGATAGAACCTCTACAGGAGATCCTTCCTGTCCACAGCTAGAACCCTCTACAGGAGATCCTTCCTGTCCACAGCTAGAACCCTCTACAGGAGATCCTTCCCATCCACAGCTAGAACCCTCTACAGGAGATCCTTCCTGTCCACAGCTAGAACCCTCTACAGGAGATCCTTCCTGTCCACAGCTAGAACCCTCTACAGGAGATCCTTCCTGTCCACAGCTAGAACCCTCTACAGGAGATCCTTCCTGTCTACAGCTAGAACCCTCTACAGGAGATCCTTCCTGTCCACAGCTAGAACCCTCTACAGGAGATCCTTCCCATCCACAGCTAGAACCCTCTACAGGAGATCCTTCCTGTCCACAGCTAGAACCCTCTACAGGAGATCCTTCCCATCCACAGCTAGAACCCTCTACAGGAGATCCTTTCTGTCTACATCAGAACCCTCTACAGGAGATCCTTCCTGTCTACAGCAAGAACCCTCTAGAATGACTCTCTGAAGAAACACTGAGTTACTACAACATGTAATTTACCTTTGTGGTAGATCATTAGGAGGCTTCACTCACACCCAGCCTACGGGATATTTTTGGCGCCATTTATTTGTATGTATTTGTATGATCTGGTTTACCTTCTTTCTCTTGCTTGGCAGTCTGAGTGAAGTAAAGTTGTTTGATCCAGGTTCTTGTGTCGTCCTTATCATTCCTCCACACCTTCAGGATTAATAAAGTATTTTTGAATTGAACTGAATTTGAATATAATGTATAGGCAGATTTTTGGGCCGGCTCGGGACTTTAACATTTTTCACGCAATAAACTTTATAAAACTCACTACTTGTGATTTTTCAGTGCTCTTGACTTCAGCCGTGTAGTTAAGATGTTAAAATATCTTCTCACTGCTGCTTAGTTTCTGCCTTTCCTTTAAGCTCATATGATGCATCTTTCTTTCAGTCTAATAACTTCAGTGACTCAAATTAAAACCTTCCTTCTTGTTTTAGATGTCCACCTGCGTAGCATAAAGAACTTCATTCAAGCTGTGCAGCAGCTTGAAAACTCCAACCCTGGTCTGTCACCCTTGGCTCTGGTTAGAGCCCTGCGAAAGACAGCTGGTCACGACGATGCAATGACCATCCACTTCCTGGGTGCATCATATAATCTCAGTAACACCAACGTCCTGGAGAAATCAATTCTAAATACAAAATCCTTCAGTTTTTTTGATAAGGCCATTCACCACATTGTGACCGAAAGCGGAGAAGAACGAGGAGTGGTTCTCACCCAAGATGGCACAACAGTGGCTCTGGCACCCTTATTGTTAGGGATTGAATCAGGACTCAAAGCCCAGGTAGAGGGGGGAACACCTGTTGGGATTTTCCCTCTTACCCTTGGCAGGATACTTGGTCTTTCGTTCCTTAGCCTCCAGGATATCCCACCATCTCTTCGACTAGGGCCTAATGGGTGTTGGGATAATGTGGAACTCCCAAAGGTGTACAAACTGTCCAGACCTGCCACTCTGGCCACAGACGCTGTTATAAATGGTGGCATGGATGGAGTTATCTTGGGCATGGACCTTGCCAGTCTACCTGCATCTGACCAGCCCCAGAACCTCAGTGAGATTTTAAATGGCTATTACAATTTTACTCTGATTGAGGGACAGGGTCTCGATGCATTGATCAACCATGTCAGTCCAAGGAGAAGGGAGCTCTCAAGGTCACTTCTTGAGTTACTTGACCTTCACAGTCAAGTGATGGAGACATTAGCATTGGTCTGGAAGCTGGAGAAGACTGAATGGATTGCTCAGGACACTGGAGTAGGAAAGGCTGTGAAGGATGGATTACAGGCATTTGTGCACAAGTACTGGGGTGAGTGATCAAGGGATGTCAATGGTGTTTGCATGCAAGGTAAAACTACAAACAGACTTATGACTGGAAGGCTGATTATATTTACAATTTCAAGCCTGATAGTGTCAAAGTTGGAGATTTCAGTCAGATTCCAGTTAATCTGGAATATTTAGAAATCAGATAGAATTTTAGAAACCTGCTTTGACTCTTTTAACAGCAGTATAAATATCTGATATATTTATGTATTGTTGGGTTCCAGGAAGTAAATTAGCATTTTTAGAATTTTAACCCATTAATTTTGTTCTCTTCCCTACAGACTGTCCTCAGATCATCCCTCGCTGTCAGTGGGGGGCAAAGCCCTACCGTGGTACACCCATCCCTCTTTCTCTTCCTCTCCAGTTTCTCTACATTCACCACACTTATGAACCTTCATCACCCTGTTCATCCTTTCTAAGCTGTTCTCATGACATGAGGGCCATGCAGCGCTTCCACCAGGAGGATCGTGGATGGAATGATATAGGATACAGGTAGCTGATCTTTCAAAGACTCGATGTGACTTTTGTTTATGTTTGCCAAAATTTGAAGAATTCTGCTTAAGATTTCTGGTTAGTGTTTATGCACAATGATACAATCATTGAATACATGCTGTGATATCTTTCATCCTTCAGCTTTGTGGTCGGCTCTGATGGATATATCTACGAGGGAAGGGGATGGCACCAGCTCGGCAGACACACAAGGGGACACAATGCTGTTGGCTATGGCGTGTCGATCATTGGCAACTACACAGCCACACTTCCATCTCACTATGCTATGAACCTAATACGTCATCGACTGGTGCAGTGTGCTGTGGATGGAGGAGGACTGCAAGCCAACTTCACCATCAATGGCCACAGACAGGTGGTGAACTATACCGCCTGCCCTGGAGATGCTCTATTCTCTGAAATAAAAAGCTGGAAACATTTCAGGGAATGACAGAACAACCATTGGCAGATTAAAATTCTCAAACATCACTATTAATTTAGTTATTCAGAGCACAACAGCTGTTTGTTTTTGATTAGTGGCAAAGTTAATGACTTATTTCTAACATGAAGGGTTCACTTTAAGTGATAGTTCAGATCTTTTGAAGTGAGAAAAGGTTTTAAACAGCCCTATAAAAATTCTGTTTAGAGAAAACTGAAGAGTTAAAGGAGAAATATTGTGCTTTGAAATTCTAAATCATTTAGTTGTGGTTTAGGGATGTGTAATGGTAAAAATATAGCGATACAATCAGTGGCGGCTGGCCAATAGAGGGCGCTAGGGCGCCACCCTCCCTATCAAAAACATGACGTGGCAACAAATAAGAAATATTTCTTTTTTTTTAATTAAATGTATTTAAAGTTAAAAACACTCATATTTATATTTATACACTGAGAAAATTGTATAAATAATTTCTGAAAGACAAAAATTGCTTTGTAAAACATGATTTCCTCCTGCTTCTACATTTCTAGTGTCTATTTCAGCTTTGGGGCGCTGGAGAAAGTGCCCTCAGGAGGCGGGCTCTTAGATCGAATTAGCCAATAGCAGCCTGAGACACACTGGACACAACTGTGGAGGTTTATCCAGTGCTGGACAATTAAAATGATCAAACATATTTAATGTTTATATTAGGCTATATTAAATATTACTTAACACAAAATGTAATGTTAATACACAAAATTTGTCTGTTTGGCTGACTAGATTAACCTGTTCTGGTGATTTAAATTTTTATTTTACAATTGAATAAAGTCTTTGTTAAATATTTAACTGAAGTTGAAAATGTTTTTTTTTATACCGGGTTTACATTAACTCATCATTGCATGCTCATCATACATTAACAAGTTTTTTATTGACCGTCACTTAATTTGATTTATGCAGCCCCACCCAAAAAATATTTCACCAGCAGCCACTGGATACGATATGTATCACGATACATGTGAGACAATACGATATATTTTGATACACATGATATCGGCAATTTTTTAAGAAAACTCAATAAACAGTCCAAACCAATAATTAACATGCACTTACATGAGGTATTTGAACCAAAATAGAACAACATTGAATCTACATTTCAATGAAGGAAACAAAACCAGTTACTTTTTAAGTTAAAAATGAATAGAGAAATTAGCATCTGCCTTATCAGAACTAATGTAAAAAGACAGTCCCTCTACCATCAAACACAAACATTTCAGTAAAATTTCAACTTGAAAAAACATATGTGAATTTTACTATAGGCCTCAACTAGTAATTTCTGACTCTAATACAAATTCAAATAATTCTCTGCAAACATCAAAATGCAGCACTTTTTCTTACCTGAAAAACAAAAAATAAAATGCATGAAGAATTGTTATAGTAAACTGAAAAACAATAAGGATTGAGTGCCCTGACAACTTCTTCTGTACACATGATGTCACACTCATTTAATGTGAAGACTTATTTTCCATTCTTCCTGACCTCTGCAGAAAGCTGAACTGCATAGACGGCCGGTTGCTGCTCTAAAAACCATTCTATCATGTCATAAGAGCTGTTCCGTCTTGCAATTACATCTGTGATCAATCTGTGAGCTGGTAACTGAAGGAGTCACTGTTTCTGCTTCAACTGATCGCTGCACTGGTTGTGGTGCTGTGCATTTAAAAGCCTGTTACATGTTGGATCCTGCTTAGAAGTTGCACCACGGCTTGTATTTTCAGTGCTTTTTGTGAGGCAAGATTCAGGCTGTGTGCAAAACAACTAGTGGTCAGAGTTTGAATTGCACCAAAAAGGAAAAGAAAATACACAGCAAATGTTTGCTTGTAAATAAACTATTAATAAAAATTGATGCACAGCTTTCGATTTAATATTGTGACACAAAATATTGGGATATTTCAGTGTATCAATATTTTCTGTCTGACATCCCTATTGTGGTTTATATCTAATGGAACAGCAGCTATTAGGTCTGAATTTTTCATTATAGTATTTCTATATGTTGCTCTTCTACCCCTGATCAGACAGGGTCTGCAAAACAACTCATTTTGGTGCGATCCCTTAAAATGTGTTGGACCTGCTGCAGACCATGCCCCCTCCAGGTCACTGAATCTTCCACTCCACCCCATTTAGCCATTTTTGTCACGAGCTCAGTCAGTTTTGTGAACCACATTGCAAGGACTCAACGCAGACAAACTCTCAGGTGCAAAAGTGAAAAGTTTATTTACACAATCTATATACAGTGCGTGAATGTGCTTGGTGATCCGGTGCGTCAGGGAAAGTCTCAGCACTGTAATATAGAAGACGGTTAGTTCCAGATCCAGATAAGTTGACTCTTGAGATGAACAAAGTCTGGTGAGAGTGAAACTCACAGAGTGATGTTTGAAGCTGAGCTTGGAGAGAGGGCAGGTCCAGTGCGGTGCTGTGCAGGGAGTTGATGAGTCCAGTGTCGGGTGAGGAGGCTGGAGGGAGACAGACGGTGGTTCCAGGCGATCATACACTGAGCACGAAGAAATCCTCAGATCGTGAGGAGCAGGGGAGATATCCTGGAGAGAGCAGGGTTAATCACACAGGAGGATTTCCAGTAGGATCTCCAAAAATACAAAAATACAAAAATACAAAAATCTCAAAAATCTCAAGTCTCGGAAAAAACTCAGAACACTCAGAAAATACTTCACACGGAATCACTAGGAATACACGAGGAGTAGGCACAAGGGACGCTACCATTCAGGTCAACAACCAGGCGAAGACTGAACATCTTCCTCAGGCTTAAGTAGTCCCTGCTCCTCATTAGTGCAGATCGCCACCAGGTGATGTCAATCTGCCTCACTCTCCAGCGTAGATCCTCACTGCAAGCAGAGAACTCACCCGACACAGAAAAAACACAGCACACACAAACACTGAACCTGACAATTTTTGTTTGGTAGAGCTTTGGCAATCTAGTGCTACAGAAACTTTTTATTTGCAAATTAAAAAAATATATTGGAGAAGTTTTCCATCCAGCTGTACATGTTCAAGCCGGAGTCTGACCCTGAGCGAGAGGACAACAAAGACGATGAACCTGACGAACCGAGCCTTGTTGATACTGGCGGAGGTTATGAAGCAGTCCCTTGAAATGTTTGGCGCAAAAAACCCCACTTGTTTCACCACAGATTTGGGCATATTACCATTAAAAATAAAAATTTAACCATGCACTTCAAATTGGTTCTGATGCTGGGAGAGGGTGTAAAGTGTTGTGTGGGTCAAAAACCACTGAACACCAGTCTCGGTTTTCTATAGAATGCTGGTAAACAAATACTTGACAGCCATGTGTGCATCACGTACATCATGCAGTCTGAAAGTCTCTTTATCAAATGAAAGCTCTGATTCTCCTCTTGACATACAACAACCACAGCACTGACACTGAAACATTTTTTCAAAAAAGCAAATAATTCAAGAATTAACTTTTTACCTTTGACAGCTTTCTACATGTACAAAATCCATCAGTTCAAGCAAGATATTGGTCTCATTCTGTCCAGATAGTTCCAGGGAATATAATCCAGTAAAATAATTAGGTCCACAATGCAGGATAGATTCTCAAAGGTACAAAAACCGACTTGAGATCAGCTCTGACAGTTTTTTCATTTATATTGGTATATTTATAATGTAACGCCAGCTATTACACGTGATTTATTCAAAATGACCCCGCTTGTTATTAATACACTTAACAACAGGATTTTTTAACACTTGTACTTTCGGCATACAGACTACAAACTCGCTGTCAGGTTTGAGTGGTGGCTAAGTTTAATATGCAAAGAAAAGAGGGGGGGGGAGACAAACTTCAGCGTAGAATCTTATTGTAAGGTGCTGGATCTGAGGAGGGAAGCCAATCAGGGTAATGCAGTGTCACTGTATGGGTCATTTACTGGTTGCACAAGGGAACTGGCAGAGGCCAGTAAATCCAGAGCAGGAGGCAACCAGGTGATCCTGGACCAAGAGCAAACAGATCCGTCAAGGAGCAGGCTGAGGTAGAGTCCAAACACAGTCCAGGTTCATGCACACAAACCAACCAAGCCAAGGTGATATTCCAAACAGGAGAAGGCAGAGACAAGGTCAGGAAACAGTCAGAGGTCGAAGAACACAGGAGAACCAAACTGACAGGTGGGCAGGTAAAACCGGGTAAGAGGGAACAGAAAACAGAGGCACGGGTGTAGAAGGCTCAAGACTCTTCAATACACTGGCAGGGAGTGAGACACACTGGAGTTTAAATACAGAGACAGACAGGTGCAGGGAGTGACTCTGATTGACAGGACAGGTGAAATGACTTGGATTGACAGGGATGACAGAAGCACACAAACACAGCAACTGACTAATAATCTGGCAAGCCAGATTAAACTAAACACAAAACAGATACAAGAACAGAAAATATGGAAACATATATAACAACATGACCATGAACAACAAATCAAAACATACACTCAAATCTCACAAACAGGGGAAGACAGGAACTGAGAATAACTGAAAAACACAAAAGTGGCATGAGAAGGGAAGACTCATGACACACGCAGTGAGAAATAAAGATGGCGGATTCACTCTACCTTTAGCCTGAAGTTCATGACCCTGTTTGGCATTTAAAGGGCCTGACCTGTGACGTAATAGTTCAAGAAACGTAATAGATAATAGAGCAAACTGAACATCTTGAAAAATATGACCAAAACTTTTTACAAAAATATCTCCACAACACATGGAGTTACAAATGTATACTTTTTGCACTCTAGACATTCTAAATTTACTTCACAAAACATTTAAGGGTTAAAAAGTGGAATTTTCATGATATGTCCTCTTTAACAGTCATAATGGATAAAATCACATTTAGTGTCTGAGTCAGATTTTAACTGCCTTTCATCCCCCAAATATTACTAAATAAAGTGGCTATAAACTACTAACATGGTACTGTGAGTTTATGCAGAATGGTTTTGTCAGGTTCATAAATGTAATCTTTTTTTACATTCAATTTTTTATTGGTTAATTTTCAATTTTCCAAACAGAAATCGATGAAGATCACAATTATATTCAAGGACACAGGTACAGTGTTATAAACATAGGCAGCAGTTTAATTCTAAGTATTTCTAAGTATTATAAAACAAGTCAGATATTAGTTATGATTAAAGTATCTGTTCCATTTTCTTCATCTTAATGTGTAAAGATCAAAGATCAAATGTTCATTTCTCCATCTTAATTTTCAACCAGTCCTCCAACAGTGGTGCATCAGGTTTGAGCCATTTTATGAGTGATTGACTTTTTGGCAGCAACGCTGAAAATTATTCATAAATATTTACATTTGCTGTCAATTCCTTAGAAATATCTCACAACAATAGAGTCAAACTAGGTTGCTGTAATTTAAGATCCAAGATCTGTATGTTTATTCTAACCTCTTTTCAAAAAAATTGAAATTTTAACAAAGAACCAAAAAAAATGTGGGTGTGGTTTTCCTCTGTGTCTCCACAACCTCTCCAGCATGTAGGAGCACTTTGTAATATGTATGTTAAAGAGGTCATTCCATTAAAAATGTTTTTTTCTGAGTTTTCTGTTGAATATTTTAGCTCCACAGGTGTTCTTACCTTCATAGTGGGTGTGAAAACAGGTCAACAACTTCTCTTTCAGTTTTAATCTCTCAAACTACTCAGGTGGTGATAAAACCCGAGTTCTCCCGAGTCCAAACGGCCTGTATCTGTTTCATCACAACTCCTTTGTTCGTTAGTATTCATCAGCTGCAGCAGTTGAAGCCACGCCTAGCATGCTGCTGGCTAAAAGCTGTTAGCATAAGACATAGCAAACAGAAAGACAAGAAAGTCTGACATTGCCATGCGCAGAGGGGGAGGAAACAGTATACCTTGCTCTCATAGGCTAGTTTGTTAGCCAATCAGAGTCCTGCAAATCCGAATAATGAATATGAACGAGCTGCTGACGAAGCAGCCTGACGGAAGGAGCCGGAACCACCAGAATTTTAACGCAGAAAAATTGAAAGGTCTGTTAATCAGTGTTTCCTGGTGTTTTTTAGATATAAAATGTTTCATATTACTGGTTAATACTTAAGAAATAACCACAAAGTCATGAGATTTGTGTGAAATGGCCTCTTTAAGTTTCAAGAAATATTTTAATTACTGACGTGTGCTTTAGTTTTGTATCAGTCTGATTTTGGAACTCAACATTCTGTGAAAATGTCTGTTTCTTGCTCTCTTGAATAAACATATCTCAAGTTATTTTTAAGTTATTTCTACACACTGGACAGAGAGAAAGTCAAATATCTATTACTTACCATCTTGTTTCTGTGTTTGTTCTGTATCTTTGTTAGTTGGTTTGTTACTGATGTTCATACTGTTTGTTTTTTTGCATTTCGGAGTTTCTTTCAGTCTTTGAGCAAATTTCTGTTGGCGGGTTAAAACCCGGTGCGGCATGTGTAATAAATGTATTTTTCCCAAGTGTTTACAGAAAATTACAATGAACATGGAGATTTTTTTCATGAAATTATTTATTTTTGTTACATTTTATTGCAAAAAAAACACCCTAAAAACACAAGGTCAGTGCAGTCGAAGGGTTTACACTGAACCTGGACACACTAATTAAAATAATGGGTTTTTCCTCATTGTTAGCAGTAATAAAGAAAGTTGGTGTTAACTTATACAAATATGAAAACAACTTTAGAAAGTATTTTTAAACAGTCAAAAAACACTATAACAAATAATTTTACAGATAAGATCTGTGAAAAAGCTTCTTTTTCAGTTCAGCAGCATCTGACAGCTTTAATTTGCTAAATGAGTAAGTTAACATCCAAACCTAAAACAGTCTTTTATTTGATAGTAATGGATGTTGTACACAGCAACAATAAGGAGATGAAAGTCAGACACTTGCTTGATGTGAACTTCTCAAAGATTTCTGTGCTCAAAGTGTTTTTTTTCCTTGTTTTCTTCTTTTCTTTTGTAACTTTCCAGAGAAAATTTTTCTGCTTGTGAGTCAGCGGAAAGTGCAGTGATGCTCCTGGTGCTGCCGCAGGTCCCCCTTGTGTTGGAAGCTGTAGTGACAGTGAGTGCAGCGGTAGGGCCGGTTGTCTGTGTGCTTACGGCTGTGAGTGATGAGGTTGGAGCTCTGGCTGAACGCCTTGCCGCATATTTTACACACATGAGGCTTCTCTCCTGGTTCACAGACACAGTGCAGGGATTTAATTCACATTTTACAAATATAGATTTAAAAGTTTTTCATCACAAATTATATAAAGGCTCATTTTATTTTAGGAAATGCTTTGTGACCCAAATGCTGATAGAAAACAATTATTAGTTTAATCTATTAACTTCCAACAAGGAAGAATTTAGTTAGAACAAGCAGACTGGAGTCAAGGAGATGCTCAGAACCAGATCTTTGTTAAAGAAGCCCTTCCATTAAAAACGTTTTTTCTGAGGTTTCTGTTGAATATATAGATGTATATATATATATATATCTCAAACTACGCAGGTGGCGATAACACTTGAGTTCTCCCGAGTTCGAACGGCCTGTATCTGTTTCATCACAACTCCTTTGTTCGTTAGTATTCATCAGCTCCTGCAGTTGAAACCATGCCTAGCATGCTGCTAGCTAAAAGCTGTTAGCATAAGATGTAGCAAACAGGAAGACATGACGTCTGACGTTGCCTTGCCAAGCAGGGCAAGAAACAGTATACCTTGCTCTCATAGGCTAGTTTGTTAGCCAATCATAGTCCAGCAAATTTGAATAATGGATATGAACAAGCTGCTCACGAAGCCTGACGGAAGGAGCCGGAACCACCCGAATTTTAACGCAGACAAACTGAAAGGTCTGTTAATCAGTGTTTCCTAATGCTTTTTTAGATATAAAATGTTTCATATTACTGGTTAATACTTAAGAAATAACCACAAAGTCATGAATTTGTATGAAATGGCCTACCAAACAGCTGGTCAGGACATTATGGGACATGACTAGTCCTCCTCTCCATGTCTGAGTTCCTCACATTTAAGTTAAGGTATGACTCCACTGAATCCATAATATTAATAAGGTGCAACTGCTAAAATCTGAGTAAAAGTCATCTGGAAAACCTTTTTCACATTTTATGTTTTGACATCAACAAACAGGTTTAAAGACCCACTCTGATAAAAAAAAAAATCATATTTTTCGTGTTGTTAACAAGCTCTTGTGGCATTTTTCTGATGCTATAGGATATAGCTTAAAAAAATGAATCTCAAAATTACATTTCTGAGTATCTCTGTGTTCAAATTCCTGTGAATCAGTAGCAGACACTAAAATGCATTAAAAAAATGGATTTATGACATAGAAAATCCAGTGGGCGGGGCCACAAGCTCCCAAGCTCCCCACAAATGTAGAAGTGAATTGCTAATGAACTACTGCGGCTATGCAGTAAAACTCCATAATCATATTGTAAAGATGAGTGAGACGCTTTAAAATAACTCAAAAGATGATCAGAGTGTGTCTTTAAAGCAGATAAAAGAAACAATTTATAAAGTGTTGGTAGTGACTTTAAATAGCAGATTGTAATTTATTTGACAGAAAAGAACACAAATATTTTAGTTCATGTAAATATTAAACACCTACCAGTATGAATGAAGGTATGTTTCTTCATGTCAGATTTCTGGTGGAACCTTTTCCCACAGTACTGACATGCGTAGGGTCGTGTGTCTGAATGTATGAGTAAGTGAGTGGAAAGAGTGGAAGAGCGCTTGAACACTTTCCCACACACGGTGCAGCCAAACGTCTTCTCCTAAAACAAGGAGACATTGATAACGTTCAGGTTAAACCCATTATTAGGACATTAATAGTAATATTCTGGTAGAGTAATGCTGACCTTGCCCCTGCATGGTGGCTGCTTGAGCTGTACTGCTGCTGACAGATGTGCTTTGTTGCCATGACTCTTACAGATGTGTGTCTTTAGACTTGACAGTGATGAAAATATCTGCAAATAGATAAATTAAGTTTTATTGGGAATGTTATAAGTATTATCTGTAAAACTGGAGAAACAGTTAATGATTCACGTTATTGTTACAATTAAATATTTTTGACAATAGAGAACATGCTTGTTCCAGATGTTTTTCAGAGTTAAATAAGTTGACTTTTAGAAACTGAAGACAATATATTTATTTTTTAGTTGAACTATACAAATCTATAAAAATCTGTCAGCATCTGATCATCAGTTTTAAAAAGTCAAATTTAATCAGTATTTCAGTTCAAATATTTTCAGTGGGAGATTTTATTTTGTCAGAGATGTTGTGATTGATGGATGATGTCATACTTTGCTACAGAG
This sequence comes from Pachypanchax playfairii, assembly GCA_006937955.1. Classification (NCBI taxonomy): domain Eukaryota; kingdom Metazoa; phylum Chordata; class Actinopteri; order Cyprinodontiformes; family Aplocheilidae; genus Pachypanchax; species Pachypanchax playfairii. The sequence continues at coordinate 3,391,927 of SSNP01000044.1, forward strand.
CAGACACTCTTGTTTCAGGGTACTGATCCGAGAGCAGCCACTGCTCCTGGTCTCCCTCACAGTGTGGGCCGGCTGCATCAGGTTTTTAGAGACCTGTTCTGCAGAGAACTGGTCCTCAAATACGGAACTTGACCACTCTGCTGATGTGGGAGAGTCGGAACGTTCCACTTGGGTAAAACTGTTGCAGTTGACAGTGATGCGGGGTTCAGCAGATCCTACAAAACAACACAAAGGTTTTCGTGTGAGAACATGTTTTACCAGGTATTATAAAAAGTAGTACAATGTTTATATTACAAAGTTGTTGTTGTTTTTTTAAACCATGTCCTGTCTGGCAATAAAGCAGTCAGAATTAATGTCCAGATGCATAAAAATGTCTAACAGATTTTTTGAGCATGCAGCAATCACTGCAATGTTCAGCTTGATTGTGATTTTATTCAGATGTTATTTTTGTTTATTACAACTGTTTGACTCAGCCGACATGGCAAAAGAAAAAGCAATTGGGAGGGAAAAAAAATATCAAAATAGATAAAAATAGGTAGAAAAGAAGTTGGGAGGGAGAGAAATCTGCTTCAACACCTGCTGAGAGAAAAAACAAGAGCAGAGACACCACGGCATCGACCAACATCTATATTTAAACACTGATAATATCATTGCGGACACAAACAAATAATGACACTATTTAACACACAACATCCACAGTGACAGCTGCAGCCCAAGTCAATGAGTGTCTGAATATCTGTGTGCACACCTGTGTGCATGGACGCGCCTGTGACCATAAGGTTTCTCCATGAAATTGTTTGACAGTGTAGGTGTGGAAAGGCCCAGCCCCCAAAGCAGACCACAAGGATGAGGATGACCCAATCCCAAGGGATCCAGGGCCCCGTCCCCCCGCAGGCCACCGCAGGAGCAACCAAAGCCTCCTCCCAGACAAGACCACAAGCAACCCCCAGTGCAGCTGCCCCGTATCCGCAGTACAAGTGCCCCAGGGAGCAGTAGGGTGACAAGCCACAGGCCCTGCTGGCCACCCCCAAGCACCCCGGGATGCAGATCGGAAGTCCAAGACCCAAGGGCAGCCCCCCCCTCAAGCAGGTATCTGACGGGGCCAGGATTTATTACAAAGTATTATGTACCAGGATGTAATGATAAATTAACTTGGTGTGAAACACATCTGTATTCCCAAAGGTGGGAAATAAATAAAAGCTGTTTGAAAAAGAGAAAAAAAATGATTAGAAAAAATAAATAATTCAGCTAAAAACAGAAAATTCTAACAAAATCTAAATTACAGTCTAAAGAATTCCTTTAACAGACCCACATCTTGTGCATCCATTTTTCATCCATCCACTCCTGTTCTCACCACAAGCTTACAAATGTGCAAACAATCACAACTCTGTCATACATTTTTCACCGGTTTCCTAATTAAATATATTTTTAGTTTTGCTTGTCTGAGAACAAAATACTTTTGCAAACCAAGTATAAAAACAATACCTGAAGAAGAACTGAGCTACAACAACATTTAATTTAATAAAGTATTATTGATTTATTTGTTTTGAACAGTGTTTCAAGAAGCTTAAAAAACCAACATGAAATCAAAAACAAAATAAAAAACCAGAGGTAAAGTGGACAACATCACCTGTCCTCCTCTATGGACAGGAAGTCTGCAGGTCCGGCTACATCCTGGTCCACACAGGACCAACACATCTGGTCTGTTGAGTGTGTAAATATTTTAAATTCACGATTCAGCAGCTTTTGGCATTTGCCATATTTTGGATTGTTCCCATGAAAAATTCTGTTCTTCCTTCATTTTGCTGGTTTGGATCTGGAGCTGCATGTTACTACTTCGCTATGAATCAACATGAACATTTCTTTGATCCAATTTGTTGTGAATTGTGCATAAATGAATTGGGAGGAGGCGTTAATGACTTGCTTATATTCATGGATATTTTACTCATGTAAAGAAACAGCTCAGCATCATCTACACTGGTCCTGAACAGCGGTGCACCACAGGGATACATGCTTGGCCCCGCCTTATTCATTCCCTTCATGCAACTGTTCTGCCATCCATTCCACCAATACAGCTGTAATGTTTGTAGCTGATGCACCATGGTGGGTCTCATATTGGACAACTTATTGGACTGTAGAAGGTCCAGGAAGGAGAGACTTGTATCATAATACAAGGACAGGCTGTAGAGTGTGTGTACAAGTTCCTGGTTCTCATATCTCATCTTTTCTGACACATCTCATCTTGCGAGACTTGGACTCTGGTGTGCCCTGATATGTCTTTGGTAGGGGGCATTTTTGGAACATTGGTCATCTACATGACTGCTCAACATTGACACTTCAGTGTCGCTCATTCAAGCAGGTCTTTGTGGTTGTGGTTCAACCTCCTGGGTGTTTCTGCCCCATCAGTGGACCAGGTACATTACACTCCTGCTCTTGTTGCATCATCAATCTCTCTTCACAGATTACATTGCATGTTTCCACAATTTAAACAAATAAAAAGCACAAACCAAAGAATTAAAATGAAGTACCAGAAAGAGACAACAAAATCAGAGTCTTCTCTGAACAGTGTGTTCTGACCCAAAAAATGTCAGAAAAGTTCAGAAAAATATCTTCTTTACAGCTACACTCCAAACTTCAACAGATTCAACTGATAAGTTCATCACAAACAAGAAACAGATACTGTAGAATTTCTCTTTCATGCCACAAACGATACCCCCCTTCAGTTTGACACGGGAAACATCTCAATGTAACACCAGAACTGGAACGCACCACAGTCTCACTGTGTTTTACAACGAAGACTAAAGTCAGTTATAGTCTATTCGTCCACAACAGAAGCTCAAACAAAAGAAAGTCATGCAACACTATGAAGATCTCAGGAAAAAAAACAGGAAAAACTCTAGAGCAGATTTAGATCCAGTCAAAGTTCTGACTCACTTTGATTGAAGGAATATGTCAGAAAATTGTACAAAAACATGTTAATTTCAATGAAAACTGAATTATAGTGTCTTAAAAACCCACATAATTTAATCTGTTTCTTATTGTTTATCTGAGGTTTTATCTGAGTTGTACGACCTCGTAAGAATCAGATGTTTATTTTCATACATGTTCTGATATGAAACATCATAAAATCAATTGTGTTTTACAGTGACTGTGTATTTCATCTCATCATATGACTGATTTTAGTAGTTGAAATACAGAGAACAAGGATTCTTTTGTCTTGATATTGAGATAAATTTGGGACGCAGTCACTCACCTGTAGATTTGATCCTGAAGGCCAGCAGTGACCTGCTTGTATCAGGGCGGTTGGCAGCAGGCGGGTTTGCTTGTGACAGCGTGGTGGATTCCAGGGAAACGCCACGTGTTTCTGACTTCTTCTCCAACTGGCTGAAAACTACTGAAGCACTTCCAGAACTGGAAGTTCCTGCTGTGGACCGAAAGTGGTGGAGACCCCCTCTCTTCACCAGAAATGACCGAGGCATCGCTCAGCTTGGTGAAACAAACACCTGCAGATTCAGTGTGCGCTAGAAACAGAAAAATTAAACAGTATTTGTATGAAGTTTGGCACAGGCTGAAATAAAGCATCTTCTTGTGTTTGCTGTATTTACGTGGTTTTTTTAATCAAAGCGTCAACTAAAATTACACAAGATTATTTTACTGACCAGAAGAGGGCAGCAGTAATGTGCTTTCTATCATGTTTCCAGCTTGAGTTTGTACAACATGATGAATCAGGGTCAGAAAAAAAACAAGAATTTTAGATCATCTCTAAAATCTGTGATTTACAAAAATGATGTCACTGGAGTCCAACCCTGTGGCGTGTAACATGTTTACTGTGTGTTTAATATAAACAAACATCTGATACTAGAAAAGACTGAACAATTTGTGATTCTTCTCACAACCAGCTGATTGTCTGATCTAAATGCAACAAATAGCACCACATGTGAAAACATCTCATATCTAACACCTAAACTTCACACAAACATATAACACCAGCAGCCATCACGACGTGTTTCAGAACTCGGAGCTCGCACTCGACACATGAGGCGAGACACGCTGAGGAGGTAGAACAGAACAGAGGCTGCTGGAAACAGCAAGTTTATATTTTCAAGACGAAACTGTTGAAAGTTTTTCCGTAAAAATCCAATAAATAAGGTGAAAAAATGTGAAAATGTCATAAAAATGTATTTAGAGTATTTAAATGATACTTTTGAATGACAGAATATTTTTATACTGCAGAGTTTTCTGTACTGACAATCCAATAAAATATTTACATGATGTCTTGTTACTGATGAAGTTAATAGTCTCAACTAATGAGGAAACGCTTTCAACAATGTTTCACAATAAATCTGTTTAATATGAGCCGGTAAAATAAAATCACTTTGTTTAAAACATTTATGAGACTGAATGAAACTTTCTGTATAAATTATTAAATAATGTTACTTCTTTGAGCACAAAACTGTGAGAGAAATCAGGAACACATTGTTCCAAAATTTGGAAAATGTGACAAATTTAATCAGCTACCTTTTTTTCATTAAGACAGTTTAAATAACCGTAATGTATATGTTTATATATAACAATGAGCTTCCTCTTCTTCTACATGAGTGTTTTGTTCTTCCGCTTCAAGTGCGGATCTTCTGCCAGAGACCTGGTAACCTGGACGAGTTCCTGGGATCTCTTGGATTTACTCCTTGAGTTTGGAGGCTGCAGCACCGTGTACTCTGAGGATCCCCGGTACTACTGAGGTCTAGACTTTTCATAACTTCTCTGTCTCTTCTGTCAGTTTTAAAGAGGCCATTTCATACACATTTCAGGACTTTGTGGTTATTTCTTAAGTATCAACCAGTAATATGAAACATTTTATATCTAATAAACGTCAGGAAACACCGATTAACAGACCTTTCAATCTGTCTGTGTTAAAATTTGGGTGGTTCCGGCTCGTCCGTGAAGCAGCTCGTTCATATTCATTATTCAAATTTGCTGGACTCAGATTGGCTAACAAACTAGCCTATCAGAGCAAGGTATACTGTTTCCTGTCCCGCTGCGCATGGAAACATCAGACGTCGTGTCTTCCTGTTTGCTACGTCTTATGCTAACAGCTTTTAGCCAGCAGCATGCTAGGTGTGGTTTCAACTGCGGGAGCTGATGAATACTAACGAACAAAGGAGTTGTGATGAAACAGATACAGGCCGTTCGGACTCGGGAGAACTCGGGTTTTATCACCACCTGCGTAGTTTGAGAGATTAAAACTGAAAGAGAAGTTGTTGACCTGTTTTCACCCACTATGAAGGTAAGAACACCTGTGGAGCTAAAATATTCAACAGAAACCTCAGAAAAACTGTTTCTAATGGAAGGACCTCTTTAAGAATTTCTCGAGCTTCTCATATTCCTTCTTCTTGATGTTACATCAGTCACTGCTGTCTTCTTCTGTGGTTTGTCGACCACCACTCTGTCCGTTTGGTTCACCATCACGTATCTGGAACTCCTCCAGGACCTGATCCCTGTCATTCTCCACCTCTCTTGATGGAGCCTCCTACTCTGACAGCAGGACCTCCAGCCTGTATTCAGTACAGATGTTCCAGCTGCTTGTCTGCCTGCATCTTACATCCTGCTGTTATGTGCTGAACTGTCTCAGGAGCATCACTGCACAGTCTGCATCTTCATCCTGTCTGGTGTGTCTGTTGTTCATCTGCAGCCATGATTAATGTCCTTCAGTCCAGACTTCTCCAGCTGTAGCTTGGATTTTATACAAGCTGTAGAGAGTTTTATCCTCCATGATGGTTCTATCTCCTCCTCCACGTTCAGGTTCTCCTGTCTGAGACGTTCATGTAGCAGATCGTCGCTGAGGGATTTCATTCTGATGTTTTCCAGGATCTCTGCTGGTTCAACTCACTAGTCCCCCCCCCGTCCATCCTCTAAGGGAACAGTTTCAGGGTTCTGGACTTGAAGTCAAACCCTCCGTTCATCAGGTAGTTATACTGGCAGGATATCTGATAACTGGTAAATAGCATGTACTTGTATTGTACATTTCTTAAATCAGATGACTTCCAAATCACTTTACACTCAATATCTTGCGTAAATATAAATATAGACATACTACTTTAGTATATATGTATGTATGTATGTGTACTTTTGACACACAGTAAAGTAGTATAGTACTCATCTAAGCCTGTTTTATGGAGAGATCTTCTATCTGTATGTTTCTATGCTGAACATTCAACATGTTTTAAAGACGTGAGTAAACATCCAGCTGATGATTTGTGTTAAATTTAAAAGAATTCGACTTTGGTTTTGTTTGTTTGATCTAAGCAGCCACATCACGTGTGTTTTTTTAATTTAATTTATTTGCATCATGTTCTCTATGAAGTGCGTGCTGACAGACAGGTAAGTCAGTTTGTTCTAATGGAACTAGAACAGAACGGCAGATCTAAACATTTTGGAGACTTTGGAGTTTGTGTGAAGATCCAGAGTTGAGAAAAGTTTATGAAACTCTTAAGTGAGTCAAATTAAGACTCTGATTTAGAAAATTCAATATTTATCATAAAAGTGAGATGACTAGATAACTAGTCCTGGTATCTTGATAGTGAATCCTGACATGATCGTGTAAATCACTGAACTACACGATAATCTTTGTCTTTACAAGAATCCATTTTTCTTCAAATATTATTTCTGGCTCATTATTTTTCCAGCAGAATTAAATGTGATTAGAATCAAACAGAAATAAAAGAGTAAACACTTACCAGATTTTACATTTCAGCAGCGCGGCGCAGCATCACTAACAACCTGCTGCTGTGTGTGAGCACCAGGAGGATCATATCAGAAGAGACACATGGTCAATGTGCACAGATGAGGAAGTGCTTCAGCGTTGAAACGTTTGAACTGACACCACACTGCTTCCTCACACACAAACTGTAACACTGTAAACTCCACACAGCAACACACAACCTGTTCAGATTACTTCAAAAACAGGCCGATAATAAAGCAGGTCAAATCTAGTGGAGTTACTGTGATGCAGAGACGTTTCATTAGATTCAAATCAGAGAGAATTAAATCTTACTGAAGAGGAAGCAGAAGGACAAATGTGCTGAAAATTCGTCTGAAAATGTTGACACACAGTGTAGACATGTTGTATTACAAAACGAACCACCGAGCTGAAATCTGTAAGAATGTCACAGAAACTTCAGCTGTGATCATTAAATCTTTATGAATTTAAAACCATGAATATTTTTTGTAATTCTCTGATCCACATTCTGTCACAATCTTTCACAATGTTTCTCCTAAAATCGACTGTGGCGGTTACTTTAAGATTTATTAAATAAAATCCTTCATTTGAAATCATAAAGATCTGACAGGATTTGGATTCTGAAGCTTCGGTTTGAAAGGAAAGTTCACTGCGTTCAAATTGTTCCAGAGACCCTCCCCTTATTAATACAGTCTGTTAAGATGCTGTAATCAGCAGTGTTAATGACAGTAGGAAGGTTTAACATTAAAACATTAATAAAAACCCCATTAATAAAAGTAACTGTGATGTCACTGACACTTCTACTGAATTCAGATCAGGAAAATCAAGATGAATTTATCAAAGATGTTGAGTTGTTCCAAAAAAGAAATCAATCGATAGTTCAGCAGGTCAATCACAACTATTTCTGAGATGTTTTAAACAAAAGGTCATATAGAAATGAGCCTGTTGGGACATTTACAGAATATCTACAACTTTACACAAACACTGAGTGAGAGACACAGAGAGAGAGAGAGAGAGAGAGAGACAGAGACAGACAGAGGATAGAGAGATAGAGAGATAGATAGAGAGATAGATAGATAGATAGATAGATAGATAGATAGATAGATAGATAGATAGATAGATAGATAGAGAGATAGATAGATAGATAGATAGATAGATAGATAGATAGATAGATAGATAGATAGATAGATAGATAGATAGATAGATAGATAGATAGATAGATAGATAGATAGATAGATAGATAGATAGATAGATAGATAGATAGATAGATAGATAGATAGATAGATAGATGGAACATCTACGTGTACCATAAAGTTTCCCGTGTCTCCACAGTCTGTAGAACCAGTGGGAGTGAATCCAGAGTAACAGCAGCTGTATCGAGAGTAGGAACGTTTCCACAGGAGATAAATAGGAGAATTGTTCCTTTTTTACACACAGAGCAAATGATTTACTTGAGTTTCAGTCAGAGGAAACATAATGTAGATCCAACAGACTCATATAAGGAAACCAGATTCATTTTCAAAACTAGATCCACTCAGGAATGAGATACTGGGCCAAGACGATCACTGAGAGTAACTAAACAGTATGACATCAGAGTGTAGTGAATAAAACAGAGAACATAAAATACAGTAAAGGATGAGAAACAAAGGAAAACAGATACAAAGAGGGAAAGAAAACTCCCCAGAACCCTCACACTCACATGTGGTCATCACATCTGGATCCTGATCCAGATCTATAGTACTGCGTAGTATTTTGTACGTTGCATGACAACACAGCATCTGAACTCACGAAGCTTCTCGTTCCTGTTTAATGTCAATAAACAACAACACAATCAGATCTGTAAAAAGTTTATTTTGCAGTATTAAGAAGTTACAGAACACTGAAAAGTATCTTTGCTCCTCATACTGGAATATACACCCATCTATAACTTTATGGCCTTCAGAATCACCTTCATGTGTCACATGATTCAACAAGATGTCGGAAGCGTTCTGGTTTTACAGAAATGAGCATCAAACAGTTCTGGCAGATTTGTGATGATGCAAACTGGCTGTTCCACATCTGGAAGGTGGATCTGGTGACTGTGGGGGTCATTGGAGTTCAGTGGACTTGTTGTGATGTTCCTTGGTGCATTACACAGGGGTCATACAGAGATAAACAAGGTCAACAACAACAACACTCAGGTTGGCTGTAGCAACGTAACAGAGCTCAGGTGGTGCTGAGGGGTTTAAAGTGTGCCAGGAATTTGCCCCCCACCCCCAACACACACCATCACACCCCCATCAGCAGCCTGAACTGTTGATACAAGAACAGGATGATACAAACGTTCATGTTTTTACTGCCTGTGTTGATCCTACTGTCTGAAGGTTGCAGCTTTAACTGAGACTGATTGGATTGGTTAATATTTTCCTAATTTTATGTGAGTTTGTGCAAATTGTAGCTTTTCTGTAGTTAGTTGACAGAGTGGCGCCTGCTGTGGTCTGAAGCTCGTCTGCTTCAAAGAGGCCATTTCATACAGATGTCAAGACTTTGTGGTTATTTCTTAAGTATTAACCAGTAATATGAAACATTTTATATCTAAAAAGCATCAGGAAACACTGATTAACAGACCTTTCAATCTGTCTGCGTTAAAATTCGGGTGGTTCCAGCTCCTTCCGTCAGGCCTCAAGCAGCAGCTCGTTCATAGTCATTATTTGAATTTGCTGGACTCTGATTGGCTAACAAACTAGCCTATGAGAGCAAGGTATACTGTTTCTTGCCCGGCTGCGCATGGCAACGCCAGACGTTCTCTCTTCCAGTTTGCTACGTCTTATGCTAACAGCTTTTAGCCAGCAGCATGCTAGGCGTGGTTTCAACTGCAGGAGCTGATGAATACTAACGAACAAAGGAGTTGTGATGAAACAGATACAGGCCGTTCAGACTCGGGAGAACTCGGGTTTTATCTCCATCTGCGTAGTTTGAGAGATTAAAACTGAAAGAGAAGTTGTTGACCTGTTTTCACACCCACTATGAAGGTAAGAACACCTGTGGAGCTAAAATATTCAACAGAAACCTTTGAAAAAACGTTTTTAATGGAAGGGCTTCTTAAGGTTCCACGTGTTGTGGAGTCAGAAATGGTTGTAACAAGAGGTTATTTGAGCTGATTCCTTTCTCATCTGATCTCTGACATCAGAGATCAGATGATACAGTGAACAGTGATGATAAAATAACGAATAACATATGTTTTATCAGAGTGTGTAGAGTTGTGTTAGGATAGTAATGAAAACAGAGCACCATCCCTGAACAACAACATACAGATACGTTAAAGTGTTTTTAAACTGATCAGGGATCAGATTATAATCTTAATATGACACATATTAATAAAACACAGTCGTATTAAAAAGATTCTAACAGGTTGACGAGGATCTGTGTGTGAAACTCAAACTAGAATTAAAACTAAGTACTCAGGTTAAACTGTGGTGAATCTGAAACAGCTGGAAACAGCTGGAAACATCATCTAGTTTTAATGTGACATCATCCTGTAACAACTCATAGACTACATACATGTAACTTGACCCCTGATATGTTGCAATAATCAGGACAGTGAACAACTGAAACGTCTGTAGAGCTCAAACATTAAACGAACTGATGCGATGTTACCGGTGGCTGACTTGCAAAAGCTGCTAACCTAAAAGGTACAAAAATAAATCAGGATTCTAAAATAGTGAAATATGATCATAAACATTATGGAATTCAAGATTTTAATAGTAATTAATTTAAAGAGGGTTACCTCTGGGATGAACCGATGACCTGTCGGGGTCGATGATACTCTCAGAACATCATTAGATGTAGATTTAAAACTGATGAACTTCTGGAGTCAACCTGGACTCAGTCAGCCTACAATCAAACATGGTAGTAGCTGAAAGTCATTCATACCGTGTACTCTGAGTACTAACAGATCATGTGAGGTTGTGTAATATTACTGCAATAACGTGACTTTCAATATTTTATCAAAAAGGCCAAAACTACATCATTTCTCAACACAAGATGATCTTAGTTTAAACTCTGGTACTAAAAGCAGAGGGTGATTTGAATGTCTTCCAGTAATTAATTCCTTTATGTATAAATTATCCCTATATTTAAGTTTGAACAACTGAAAGGACGATGGTACAACAATACACTTTAGATGCAGTTCAACAGTTACCAAAATAAAGGTTCTGCAGGAAACATAATTATTATTTAATATGTTATTCATAGAAATGTTTATGACTATAATCAAAGAATAAAAATAAAGAGCCGACAAAGACCATTGAGTTTCCTCTGAAGTTTGTCCACATTGTTAATCAGTGACAATTAGGGACTTTAATTGGTATCAGGAGGTTGTTTTCACCAGGATCTGTTAGCAAGACCTGTTTACAGGAAAGGTCAGGAAGGAAGGTCAGGAAGGTCAGGAAGGTCAGGAAGGAAGGAAGGAAGGAAGGAAGGAAGGAAGGAAGGAAGGAAGGAAGGAGTAGATTTTAGAGGTGATCTGGATCCAGGAATGTTTTTAATGATCCTTCATTCTTGTGATATAGAAGCTGTTTTTAACATATCTGCATGTAACTCCACAATAAATGGTTTAAAATACATTATGAGTTCCCAACAGGTTCTACATGATACCAAGGATTGATCTGGATCAAGAACTAATCTGGATCAAGGATTGATCTGGATCAAGAACTAATCTGGATCAAGGATTGATCTGGATCAAGGATTGATCTGGATCAAGGACTGATCTGGATCAAGAATTGATCTGGACCAAGGACTGATCTGGATAAGGGACTGATCTGGATCATGGACTGATCTGGACCAAGGACTGATCTCGATTAAGGACTGATCTGAATCATGGATTGATCTGGATCAAGGATTAATCTGGATCAAGGACTAATCTGGATCAAGGACTGATCTGGATCAAGGACTGATCAGGATCAAGGATTGATCTGGATCAAGAATTGATCTGGACCAAGGACTGATCTGGATCAAGGACTGATCAGGATCAAGGATTGATCTGGATCAAGAATTGATCTGGACCAAGGACTGATCTGGATAAGGGACTGATCTGGATCATGGACTGATCTGGACCAAGGATTGATCTGGATCAAGCACTGATCTGGATCAAGGACTGATCTGGATTATGGATTGATCTGGATCAAGGACTGATCTGGATTATGGATTGATCTGGATCAAGGACTGATCTGGATCATGGATTGATATGGATTATGGATTGATCTGGATCAAGGACTGATATGGATTATGGATTGATCTGGATCAAGAACTGATCTGGATTATGGATTGATCTGGATCATGGACTGATATGGATTATGGATTGATCTGGATCAAGGACAGATCTGGATCAAGGACTAATCTGGATCAAGGACTGATCTGGATAGTTAGAAAATTCCAGATACTTTGATCCAGAAAAGACAAAAACAGGAACCTTCAGATTTTGAACGAATGATGTTATAAATCTGCAACAAACACCAACAGATATTCGAGACTCTGGAATCAGACGTGTGAAACAGATCTGATGTTCCTTCAAAGGTTCTGGATCCAAAAGAAAACCACCAATAACTACTGAACTAATAATGATATTAATATCAATCCAGTTAGTAAACGTGTTTTTATAGTCAATGAATCTGATAATGTCGATACAACAAAGGTGAGACTGTTATTTTTGGTGTGAATCACAATATGGAGGAACTGAAGAGATTGATGGAGGTCTGAACTCTACGAGTGCTTCTCTAGTTTATAACATACCATCAGCTGTCACAGAACAGACATAGCTGTGTGTCTTTTTATTAACTTGAGCTTGTCTTTTAAAACTGAAGTGATACTTGAAACAAGGTATTTTTGCCTAAATTCAGACAGAAAAACGTCTATCAAAAATGAATATAATGTGTTTTCCAGCACTTTTTTTTATCAGTTTATAAAATCTGAAAGCACTGAATGAAATAAAAGTATCTTCCTCTTGTTGACTCAGTTACAGGTCGGAATTAAACTGGACTCCAAACATTCCGCCTCCTTATATTGTTTCCTTCTCTTTGATTTCTTGCTTGTATGTTCTCTCAATGTAAGTCGCTTTGGATAAAAGCATCTGCTAAATGACAGTAGTAGTAGTAGTAGGTCGAGTATAGTCAGTACCTTTAAAATAACTGTAAACTTTAGATATTTATACTAAATTTGTATAATTTAGAAAGTTCATTCATTATGTTTGTCTTTTTACATATATTACTAGACATGGGTCAGTATTAGGGATGTCCAGATCTGATCATGTGATCGGAAATTGGGCCTGATCGCGTGGTTTTAGAGTTAATCAGCATCAGACCCTACCTCCTAGTCCAAAAGTGAAGAATATATATGTTATTACTTGATTGTTCAAGTTACCTCACAGAAGTGCTCTGTTTGTTTACAGAGTTGTTAAAATAGGGTGAATTAAATAAAAAATAAAGAACATCCTGAATCTGTTTGTTTGACTGTTTTGTCATCAACTACTAGCAGCTAAAACATGAGAAAACCTGCTGCCTTTCTGAAATATATATATAATATACAGTATATATTAAACATATTTATGTAAAAGTGGAATTAGAAAACAAAAATATAGAAAAATGAAAATTATGTTTTAATTCTAAAGTAAAACCTCACCAATGAGATCAAAGAGCTTCTTGGATGAAGAAGGAAAACATGTTGAAGAATCATAAAAGAAGTTCAGTTGACTTTAATTCAGCTTGACAGACCAGATTATATGAGACTAAAGGACCAGGTGTGTGTGACCAGGTGATCAGCAGCACAGGAGCACCACAGGGGACTGTACTCTCACCATTCCCTTTCATTCTGTACACCACAGTACAGGTCAGAGTCCTGAAATACTCTGATGACTCTGCAGTTGTTGGAGGATCAGAGATGGACAAGAGACTTAGTCCAGAGAACTGGTGGAACCACTTTGTGTCCTGGTGTGGGAACAATCATCTTATCTTGAATGTGAACAAGACCAAGGAGATGATTGTGGATTTTAGGAGGAACCTCAACATGTCAAAACCCATTTCCATCATGGAGAAGAAATGGAGGTTGTGGAGGAGAATAAATACCTGGTGTTCACCTGGACAACAGATTGAACTGGGGACAGAACAGACTGGACTTCCTCAAGAAGTTTAGATCCTTCAATGTTTGCAGCAAGATGTTGAAGATCTTTTATAAGTCTGTTGTGGAGAGTGGGATCACACCTGCACAGACCAGTACAGGAGATCCTTCCTGTCTACAGCTAGAACCCTCTACAGGAGAACCTTCCCATCCACAGCTAGAACCCTCTACAGGAGAACCTTCCCGTCCACAGCTAGAACCCTCTACAGGAGATCCTTCCTGTCCACAGCTAGAACCCTCTACAGGAGATCCTTCCTGTCTACAGCTAGAACCCTCTACAGGAGAACCTTCCCATCCACAGCTAGAACCCTCTACAGGAGATCCTTCCCGTCCACAGCTAGAACCCTCTACAGGAGATCCTTCCTGTCTACAGCTAGAACCCTCTACAGGAGATCCTTCCTGTCTACAGCTAGAACCCTCTACAGGAGAACCTTCCCGTCCACAGCTAGAACCCTCTACAGGAGATCCTTCCCGTCCACAGCTAGAACCCTCTACAGGAGATCCTTCCTGTCTACAGCTAGAACCCTCTACAGGAGAACCTTCCCATCCACAGCTAGAACCCTCTACAGGAGATCCTTCCCGTCTACAGCTAGAACCCTCTACAGGAGAACCTTCCCATCCACAGCTAGAACCCTCTACAGGAGATCCTTCCCGTCCACAGCTAGAACCCTCTACAGGAGATCCTTCCCGTCTACAGCTAGAACCCTCTACAGGAGATCCTTCCCGTCCACAGCTAGAACCCTCTACAGGAGATCCTTCCCGTCCACAGCTAGAACCCTCTACAGGAGATCCTTCCCGTCTACAGCTAGAACCCTCTACAGGAGATCCTTCCCATCCACAGCTAGAACCCTCTACAGGAGAACCTTCCCGTCCACAGCTAGAACCCTCTACAGGAGATCCTTCCTGTCTACAGCTAGAACCCTCTACAGGAGAACCTTCCCATCCACAGCTAGAACCCTCTACAGGAGAACCTTCCCGTCCACAGCTAGAACCCTCTACAGGAGCTCCTTCCTGTCTACAGCTAGAACCCGCTACAGGAGCACCTTCCTGTCCACAGCTAGAACCCTCTACAGGAGATCCTTCCTGTCTACAGCTAGAACCCTCTACAGGAGATCCTTCCTGTCTACAGCTAGAACCCTCTACAGGAGATCCTTCCTGTCCACAGCTAGAACCCTCTAGATTCTAGAATGACTCTCTGATGAAACACTGACTGATTTCCCTTCAGGGTTTAATGAAGTCTGATTGATTTGAACCGTTTATTTACCTGCGTTACCATAGAGACTGATGGTGTTGCTACTCTGTTAGACGAGCCATCAGTCTGTTTTTCATTATTTAACCAAACAGCAGTATTTTGAATGAGGGGAAAACTTTAGGGGAATTCCACCTCATCTCACAGCTGACTGACAGCGTGCAGCAACAGACAGATTGGGGGGGGGGGGGGGTTAGTGCAGCAACAGACAGACCGGGGGGGAGGAGGGGGGGAGACGCTGTTCTGTGCTACATTTAACTAAAGAAAGCCCCACCGTGTCTTTGGCATCTCAATCCAGGAATTTAAATCACAGTACCATTACAAGTTTAGCAGTTTTGACACAGTGACTTTTTAAAACCGTATATTGAAACCAGCCCATGTCTACTGTTATTTCCTGACATATACAATATGTCCGTCAGCTAGAAGTCTTCACCGTGTAGCTTTCAGTCAAATCAGAATCCTCCTCAAAACTAACACTTTACATAAATGAGTCTAAAAACTATTTCTACCTGTTACAAAAACTCCAGGAATAAAGTTTAATTTGTCATTTATACCTCAACCATGGCAGTTATCAACAAGCATGATGTTTGATAAAAAACAACAAACTAAAAAAATAAACTTAAAATATTAGCAGCACATTGTGTCTAAACAAAGTCACAGTAAATAAAACATAACAGATTAATAGTTGGCACAAAGGTTGATGTAAAGTTTGGCCTCTGTTGGTATCCCTAACACTCCTTCTGTTTTAAATACATAAATAAAAAAGTTATGTAACAACATATCAAAATAAATTACAACACATAAATAATGATAACAAAATTTGGCAACATTTACTTTCTTCCTTTTTGGGGTTTTTGTAAATATATTTTGACCTGAAGTGTTTAATAAACACACTTGCTTTATCAATCTGCACAATGCAAGTGATTAACATGTTAAATCTTCATCTGTGAATCATATGTTTGATAACAATATGTCTATATGTTCCTCTACTGCATTCTAATACACTGAGACATTATGTTCTGATGGCTGGGAGACGTTTCCTCTGAACGCAGGGAGGTTTCTGACGGCACAGGAAGTTAAAGGAAAGGATGAAGATGTGTTTTTCTGAACCAGTCAGGAACAAAATGTACATGTCAGTAGACAGAATATACAACGAATCAACAGTGTATGAAGATAGAGGTTATTTCATGTCTATCAACCATCTTCCACTCCTTCCAGTCAGCTTCAGGGATAAATCTGGAACAGCTGTGATATTCTATTCTTTCTGCTCGTGTCTCGTATTTATGAGAAGAAACGTGTATAAAGGAGAAGTTTGGCACGCAGGGAGGAGGTCTTATATTACCTCTTTTTAAAGGAACACTGGATTAGACATGATGGTAAATATGTTGGTGGAGACAGTAAACAGACAGATGTTGATCCAGAGCCACAGTGTCTGCACCAGCTGAAGAGACGGGAACATCTGGGGAGTGTTCGGATACAACTGTAGCAGTTTCATCTGGTAGAACTTCAGAGTCCCATAACAGAAGAAAAAAGATGCAGAGAAGTCCCAAAAATGTCTCCAGCTCTCAGTTATCGAGCGCATCAGCACACACCATGTTACCGTACAGCTGTTGTGTGTCTGGAAGCGTCTGGACTCGCTCCTCAGCCTCACTGTCTGTGCTGCCATCGCTGTCAAGCCGGGCTGAAGGGACGGACAGCGGGGAGAACAGGGAGATGGCGGGCAGTGGGCTTTGGAGGAGGTCTTCATCTGAGCTTAAGTAGTTTCCCTCAGCAGAGGCAGAGCTGGCCAAACACAGATCCTGGTAGGTGCTACTTCCTCCTCCACAGCTGACAGCGGAGCTGGAAGCTGCTCTCTGTCCTCTCAGCTGTCTAATCTGAGAAGAGAGAACACGTTTTTAACACAATACATATCACCTCGGATTGAGTTCACATGCATGCTTTTAGCATGTCAACGTTGCATGAACCACAGTGACTCATGACAAATCTCAGAGGTTTTAGTTTTCCCCTATCAAACACTAAGAGTAGCAGCAGGTGGGGGGAGGGGGAAACAAGTGGTTAACCAGTGGAAAGGTTTTTACTTGCTGCTCTTTAACCTACTTCAAAAGATACATCATTTAAAACAAGCTTTTTAATAAATGTTTTATTTTCTTTTAAAATGCCTAATTTCTTATTTTCAAAGTTAATTGATATTAAAAACTTTTAACCTAAATGAGAAAAATCTGTAGAAATATTTACGTCAAATTTATTATTCGGCCTTATACAGAGTCATCATTATATATCACCACTATCAATATGAGTAAATTTCAAGGCAATTGTTTTGACGCTACATCCTGCAGACACTGAGATTTCTCTAAATGGTTCACTGCTTCCTCATCTGTGCTCACGCAAGTTTCGGTTTTATTTAAAAAAACGAGGCTTTGATGAAAAAAGGTCGGGGGAGGAGAAGAAAAGGGGTGAGGAGCGGTAAAGAGCAGGGCAGTCTCATCACAACCCCCTCACTATAAACTTCTAACACACCTTTCTAGTCACGCACAGTAACTCTCTGAATGAACAAACCTCGACTTCATGCTGAGTCGGTGTTTGTGTCTCAAATCAAAGCTGGAAATTCTCTCCACATCACAGCAGCCAGTTCTCAAACATTAAATTAGGCCTTCGACAGCCTGACACTGAGTGAGCGTTGCATGACCTTCAACAACTCTGGAAACACGCGTAAAAAGTCATTCACTTATGCTTTTGAACGCGAGTTAAAGTTTCAAATTAAAGTTCAACCAGATGATGAGAACAAGGCTGATGGAGAGGAACAGTGGTCGGATGTTACAAGAAACACTCAAACAACTTTGCGTGTGTCAGGGTGGAAGTGGTGTGCTGTGTGTAGATGAAAAGATTATTTAGAAGGTGGTGAGCAAAGATGCAGGCTATTTGGTTGCACAAATTATGTGCAACAAGCCATTTGGAAACCATTCATCCACTTTTTTCCGTCGAAATTAAAAGGTCATATTTTTTTTTAAATTGTTAAATGTCTGTTTTTAAGTAAACATTAACTTTTCATTGATCTTATATGTTTGACAATTACTAACAATTTTTAAATATATGTATATATATATATATATATATATATATATTTTTTTTAAGTCTCTTTTAACACTTTGTTCTGGTAAACAATATTACACTAATCCCTACCTATTATGCTACATACAGTGCTGATTAGCTCAGATCAGCTCATGTTTATGCATCCTGCATGCTGATTGGCTTCGATTAGCTCATGTATATGTATCCTTTATGCTGATTGGCTCAGATCAGCTCATGTTTATGTATCCTACCTGCTGATTGGCTCAGATCAGCTCATGTTTATGTATCCTGCGTGCTGATTGGCTCAGATCAGCTCATGTTTATGTATCCTGCGTGCTGATTGGCTCAGATCAGCTCATGTTTATGTATCCTGCGTGTTGATTGGCTCAGATCAGCTCATGTTTATGTATCCTACCTGCTGATTGGCTCAGATCAGCTCATGTTTATGTATCCTGCCTGCTGATTGGCTCAGATCAGCTCATGTTTATGTATCCTGCGTGCTGATTGGCTCAGATCAGCTCATGTTTATGCATCCTGCGTGCTGATTGGCTCAGATCAGCTCATGTTTATGTATCCTGCGTGCTGATTGGCTCAGATCAGCTCATGTTTATGCATCCTGCGTGCTGATTGGCTCAGATCAGCTCATGTTTATGTATCCTGCGTGCTGATTGGCTCAGATCAGCTCATGTTTATGTATCCTACGTGCTGATTGGCTCAGATCAGCTCATGTTTATGTATCCTGCATGCTGATTGGCTCAGATCAGCATGTGGTAATGTATCCTGCCTGCTGATTGGCTCAGATCAGCTCATGTTAATGCATCCTGCGTGCTGATTGGCTCAGATCAGCTCATGTTTATGCATCCTGCCTGCTGATTGGCTCAGATCAGCTCATGTTTATGTATCCTGCGTGCTGATTGGCTCAGATCAGCTCATGTTTATGCATCCTGCGTGCTGATTGGCTCAGATCAGCTCATGTTTATGTATCCTACATGCTGATTGGCTCAGAACAGCTCATGTTTATGCATCCTGCGTGCTGATTGGCTCAGATCAGCATGTGGTAATGTATCCTGGATGCTGATTGGCTCAGATCAGCTCATGTTTATGCATCCTGCGTGCTGATTGGCTCAGCGAAGGAGAGCAGCATTAGATTGAGCTTGGCATTATCAGCGTCTCGCTCAGTCAACATTGTGTTTCTCTGGGTGAAGTGTGTTTATCGGCTTCAGATAAATCAACCATAGAAACACAGTTGAATCTTATTTAAGCACCAGGGTGGACAGACAGAGAGACAAAGATAAAACATTACAGACCCCAAAAACTGATAGTATCTGTCTGTGTGTATATTTGTCACCAGGAACAGTTTGTGGTTGACATGCAGAGGAGGTTGAGTGTTTGGGTGAGAGGTCCCTGAGCAACACTTGGAGGCAACCAACAACATGATGAAGAGGAGGAACTGGAAGAAAGAAGAGGACTCTTTGCCCCCAATCAGAGAAAACTGAAGGACAGATGCATTGCAAAGGCCTGTGACACCTAGGATCCACCCCAATACTGGATGGGGGGCATCAAAAACCCATCAGAGGCCTTACCAATGAAGTAAAGTCCAACATCAGAGAAGGAACCCTGACCACCTTCTACAACCCTCATCACTAAATCACCAAGATGTTCATGATGTTTCAACCACTGAATCATTTCTGTTGGATCAGGACATAAAAACATGCAGGTTAGTGGCTCCTGGAGTCTAGACTTGACACCACTGTAACACATGCTGTAGGGATCTTTAACTATGAGGAAAGTCAAAGTAGTTTTAAAAAGGTTCAGCTTTCCACTTTAAGAGGAACTGTACTTCACTTCCTCATTAAGAGAAATTATTTTTGATATTTGTATTACTTGGAAAAAAAAAACTTATTTATGAAATGATTTCAGTTTTTTGAGTTCTTAATTAAAGGTGTGGACTGAGTGAGTGCACGTGTGTGGGTTTGAGTCCAACCTCGTTCTTGAGCTCAGCAATCTGGTCCCGCAGCTGGCTGATGTACTGTTTGGAATCAGAGTGGTTTAGCTGACCCTGGATCAGACCTTCTTCCTTCTACAAACAAAATGACATGCCGAGGTTTAAGGTGACGCACCTTGAGTTGGTAAAATACGCACACACCCACACACACACCTGTATCTCGAGTTCGGCGATCTTCTGCCTGAGTTCAGCCATGACAGCAATGCTGTCTGCTTCCCTCAGTCGCACTGCCATCACCTCCTCTTTACTCTGGTGCATTATGGGTAACAGAGGTAGTGGGTCCAAAAAAGAACAGAAAAAAAAGAGAATTTGTTTAATTGAAAGTGGTGATGCATCCCAACTTCTCACTGTTCAGTCATCTACTACATCTCCTGACTAAGACCTTTCAGCATTTAGATATATAAAATGTAGATTTGTAGCTTCTGTCCAACTTTTTGCTTATTGTCTCTGTCAATTCCAAATTATCTGTTTTGCCACAATAAAACTACGTGTTTTCTGTCCAGCCACACCTTGCAATCCGACTCTGCCTGCTTCCTTTTCATCTCGTTGAGCTGCACCTGGAGAGCTTTGTTCTGATTGGCCAACATCTGGAGCCGGTCTTGAAAGGCAGAGCGTTCCTGCTCGTTACGACCAATTAGTTTACTGTGAATCTGGTTCTAAATTAAAGGGGAAACAAGCACAAAAATTGTATACTGGCTGTACAAAAAAATGTATATTATCACAATTATTACAGCACAGTTTACAAATCTGTTTTTTTTTTTTTTCCAAAGGACATCATGGGTTCCCCACATGTTCATGTTCCAAAGATGTAATTAATACTTCCCCTGTGTAAAACCTGTCACCATGTTGTTATTTCAGGTTAAATGTGGACATTTGCACATTAAATGCAGTTGTTCTGACCTGGCTTTCCAGCTGCAGCGCTTTGAGTTTGACCTCTCGGAGCTCAGCTTGAGCCTGCGCCTCTCTCAGTCTGACTGTCATCAGTTTGTCCTGCAGCTCATTCATAGCATTCTTCTTGGGAGATTCTTTCCAGTGGCCTCCTCCGTTGCCTGTGCTGCTACCGCGGGACATGTGAAGCTGAAAGAGCAAATTCCTTTAACTCTGGTGAACTGAAAACGGGAGACAGTTTGTGTAATCTACCTGCCAGCGCTGGTTGAGCTTGGTAACACTGTCTTGCATCTCTCGGAAGGAGCGCAGCATCTCCAGCTCCCTCAGCTTCATCTGCTTTACTTCCTCCTGCAGGGCTGCCATGTTGTTCTCATCTGGCAGGCAGCTGCTTCTCTGGATGGTTCAGTATTGCAGTTATACAAGTTAGTAGAGTTAGTAAACTAGATCATGATGAAGAAGAAGATTTCTGAGGTTTTACAAACTCAATCATTAATTACTGGGTGAACAGAATTTCTCTTTATTTATTTAAAACCTATAAAATGTATTTTATCTATAAACATATCTGATAACTGGAGGAGCATTAACATACTCTAACAGCTCTAAAATCAAACTACAGACCAGAAGGCTGATGCAGTCAGGACTAGAATAATACATTTTAATACATAATAATTTGGGATGCACCAGTGTCGAAACCATTTTGATGTACTCGATACTTAACCGATACTCGATGAACTGATACTTAAAATGTGGAAGCTCTGCAATAATTTCACATCGAATGTTTATTTTTTACGTGAAAATTTGGTTTTGTGGTCATTTTAATAATATTTTTATTTTTTTATCAAGTTCACCATTTTTTGTTGTAACAAGCAGAGAATAAAATAAAACATGTTTTCCAATTTATTGCATTTTTTGTGTGGTAGAAGTATCTTTTTTTAAAATTTTTATTTCTTATTTATATTAATCCCTCGTGGGGAAATTTGTCTCTGCATTTGACCCATCCTCACCGTGAGGTGAGGAGGTGAGGAGCAGAGGGCTGGTATCTTGAACAGCGCCCGGGGGGCAGTTGCGGGGTTCAGTATCTTGCTCAAGGATACTTCGACACGTAGCCTCATGCCGGGACACGGGATCACGCTCCGGTTTCCTGATCGGAGGATGACCTCCTTCCCGACAGACTACGGCCGCCCCGAGGCAGCGGCGGGTTTAGTATCTTGCCCAAGGATACTTCGACGTAGCTTGCCGGCACCGGGGATCGAACCCGTCATCTTTCAAATGAAGGGCAATCACCCCTCCGCTAGACTACGCCGCCCGCCTTAAAAACATATCGACAAGTACTCAGGTCCAAGTTTCGGTATCGTATCAGTTTGAAAAATGTGGTATCGTTGCATCCCTAATAATAATAATATATTGTAACCATGGTTGCAGACAGAAAAGTCCAAAGACTAAGTACACAGCTGAATGAAACTGTGACAGAAGCTTTTCTATGAAGTAATATATGCCTAAAAACCTCAGACAGTTTGTTTCTATTAGTTTGTAGACAGTTAAACCTTCTATAATATTTTCACAGACATGTTTATGGGCTCTTTCTGCTCAGTGTGTTAACATTTGGTTCATTCTAAGAGAAAATCTTTGCGTTACTGCACCTTTTCCAGGTCCAGCACCTTGTCTTGCATTTCTTTCAGTGCTCCGAGTAGTTCGGCCTCACGCAGCCGGGACTGCTCCAACTGGGTCTGCAGGTTCATTACAAACTCCTCTGTGTACTGAAAACAAATATCACTGTACATATACATACACACGCAAACTGTAAAGCTCATTTTGTTCTCTGTGCTAAAGTTCAGCATGTTTACCAAAGTATTTTGTAAAATTCTGCTTAAGCTCTTTCTTCTGCTTTTCTCATGAAATTAGAAGTGTGCTCTGGTTACATATCTTAAACAAAAACTTTCATGAAACATACAGAGGAAAAAATGACTAAATCTAAATCCTGGAAACAACTAACCAAGAATTTATATTATATTATTGTTTTTAAGAAAACCCCTAAAAGGCCCGAGATTTAACCTGTTAAAGTAATAATGTTTATTACTTTAACAGATTTAACCTGTTAAAGTAATAATGTTTATTACTTTAACAGATTTAACCTGCTAAAGTAATAATGTTTATTACTTTAACAGATTTAACCTGCTAAAGTAATAATGTTTATTACTTTAACAGATTTAACCTGTTAAAGTAATAATGTTTATTACTTTAACAGATTTAACTTGTTAAAGTAATAATGTTTATTACTTTAACAGATTTAACCTGCTAAATTAATAATGTTTATTACTTTAACAGATTTAACTTGCTAAAGTAATAATGTTTATTACTTTAACAGATTTAACCTGTTAAAGTAATAATGTTTATTACTTTAACAGATTTAACCTGTTTAAGTAATAATGTTTATGTTTTTTTGCTGTTTTTTTGTAACGTTCTGTGTAAAAGTGGTTAATCAACATACAAACACATAAATCAACTCATACTTTAGTCCACTGACTCAAAGTGATTGCAGAAAATAGAAAGCCGCAGCAGATTTTCATGTCACCACATCAAAGTGAAACTAAAAAGTTGAGAGTGAAAGAGCAACAGAGCAGAGTGGAAAAATACTTTCATAGCAGACAAAATACAAACGCATTAAATTGGGCAAGTACATAGCGTGAGTAAAACTTTACAATTTGTCATTTCGGGTTTTTCATTCTTTCCCATCAAAGATTTGTTAGAGTATGTGGGGGTGTGAGAACCCTGCGGGGTGAAGGGTAGCAGAATCTGTACTGGAATAATCACAATGACATCATTTAGTGTGAAACCAGTGATTGGATTTATTTTTAAACTCATCTAAATAACGGACAAAATTAACTACAGTGCTTAATTAGAAAAAAAAAATCACTTGCGTTTGACGCCATCTTCTCACATTTCCAAGACTGTTGCTGATTTATGGCTAAAAATCAGTGTTTAATAGTGGAAGAAGTAGAATCATTTATCTCTAATATAGATGTGGACAAAATTTTTGCAATATCTTTTATTAAAAAAAAAGAAAAATCCACAATGTTCACTGAATCACAGTGGTGTGAAAAAGTTTTTGCACCCTTTGTTATTGCTTATTTTTGTTTGACTGTTAGGGGCTCGACACGCGGGAGGTGACATCGCCTCTCCTCCATTTATTTTCAATAAGATGTGCAACAAAGCGATAATCACAAGTCTCACTCTTGCTAAGCGAAATGTGAAAATTGTGCATGTATCGTGCACATGCAGGCCTGAGATGCAATCCCAGAAAGTTGCGAAAATTTCAACTTTTCATCGCTGTTGCTCAGACGAGGACCAATCAGCAGAGGTTTTATTGACTGACCAATGAGCTGACAGGATACTGCTCGGTCATCTTCAGGAAAACATGGAGGAAAAATTGATTTGAATTGAAGTAATTTACGTGTTTTTCGTCTCTTGTATAAAAAAGTTAGAAGTAAGATTTCACTTTACTCCAGCAAAATCTTATAACACTTCATATCTAGCTTTTTTTCAGATGTTTCAGATAGAGATGGTTCAGAAAATGAAAATCACCCTCATCCTCTTCACAACACTGTCAATTTTATAACATTTTCTCTCAGTTTCATGTTATTTGAGTGACCAGTGTAGATTTTTTTGTCTTTCAAAAAGGAAACAACATTTCTTTCACATCTGTATATCTGTAGGTGTTAGTAAAATATGTAAAATAATTTAAAAGTGATGTTTGAGTGTTATATTTTTAACCTCCAAAATATTTAACTCAAGTAGAAAAGAGAAATATGAAACATAATACTGACTGACCTGGATAATCTGGCGCTACATTAGAAGAAAATCAGATTAAAACTATTTTAAATACACTGATAAGTGACAGAATTTTATTTTGAAATTGACAATATTTATTGCTGTGGTGAAATTTCTGATTTTGTAAAATATATTAAAAAGTTTATAACTATGTATTACTGTTACTACATTTAATACATTAATTGAATGTTAAATATGAGCTCATCAAAAATAGGTAGCTGAGAAAACAGTAATACCATAAATAAGTACTGATGCATACACAGTCTTTAAAAATGTTAAATTTATAGTCTTATAAAGGATCGTGTCAAAAGACTCACAGCAGTGTTTATTTACTACTTTCTTTCTAATTCTTTTACCTTCTGATCAATATAAACATGTCAATCACAGAAATTTGGGAGAACTGTCAGAATAAAACTGAAAGAAATTAAATTTTTGGGCTTTACCTGCCTCCCACCACTTACTCACAGATATAAAATATATATTTTTCTCTCTTTGAATCCCAGAAAACCTCAAATTTGTGGCAAAAAAGGCTGAAATGGTTTAATATTAAAGTGCTATTATGAGTTGTACTAGGGGCTAAGACATTTTAGATTTTTTATTTTTGGATTCATATTTTTTAAAAATTTGTAAAGTGGGGAATCCGCGAAAGTTGAACTGCAAAGTAGTGGGGGATCATTGTATATCTATTCATTCAGTGATTTACCTTTTGCTGCTGCAGCTCTCTGATGGTGTCCTGGGCTTTTTCAAGGCTTTCACTGGCTGTGTTATACTGCTGCTTCACCACCGCCAGCTCACGTTTGATCACATAGTTCTCCTCTGCTTCTTGTGCTCTTGTCACCTGACCCTGTTAGTAAGCCAGAGTAGAAGCAGGTTATGATCATCCTTAGAGCTTACATAAAAATCTAGAACATCTACTTCTGAAATTACAAAAGAAACTGTAAGATCCTGTTTACTACCATCTTGTACTTTTGAAGGCAGAGCAGAAACATAGGAATGAAAAAAAAAGTAAATGTTGCTTTGGTTTTTTTTTTAGTATTTGATGTTGAATATGGAACAATTTCATAAATATCTTGATTTAAAAACATAATCTCAATGGGGTGTTTAAATGGGTGCAGAATGAAAGTACAGTACAGTACAGTAAAATATAATAAAATATTGATTTTAATGGCACGACATTGGCATTATGTTTACATCTATCAGCCAATAGCGGCACCATTACGGGTTGCCTAATACAGTTAATAGTCCGAGGCTGGTACTGTGGAAAGAGGTCAGCAAGTCCAGCAGCTGCTTCAGAGCCCCGGAGATTCTGTTATCCTTCTCAGGAGAGCAGCGACCAGAAGATTAAAAACCAGAGGGAGTTTAGGTGAAGCTACAATAGATGGAACCAAATAAAACATCTTCACAACATCAAAAGACACGTTGAAATGTTGAACCTGCATCCTGACAGCAGTGTTCTATTGCTACAACTAAAACATCCACATACTAGATGTCGCTATAACCAGGGGTGCACATAAGTGGTCCGCAGGTCCGCACACACTGTCAAAATATAAAATGCGCACCAGATGAAAAGTTGCAACACGCGTTTTCGTACTTAACATTGGTTTGGCTGAGCTGCATGAATTTTTAGGTTAATCAGAGGCGGTTCATTGTCAAATAAATGAAGAATCCCGTTGACTTCTTTTGTTTGACTGATATGTTTCTCAGCCAGAGCGCCGAAGTTCCAGCTGATCAGCTGA
Organism: Pachypanchax playfairii; assembly: GCA_006937955.1. Lineage (NCBI taxonomy): Eukaryota > Metazoa > Chordata > Actinopteri > Cyprinodontiformes > Aplocheilidae > Pachypanchax > Pachypanchax playfairii. Next base: position 3,418,587 of record SSNP01000044.1, read on the forward strand.
TGCTGCGTCTCTCTCTGTCTCTGTGTATCAGTTTGCCAGTGTGACGGATTTTCAGTCAGTCAGATCAGTGCAGCTGACTGCAGGATTCTGCATCGCGTCAAAACTGAAAAAATTCACTGAATAAGACAAATAGACCATCGTGGCACAGACGTGTAGAACTACCTTTTTGTGCTATAAAATACAGAAAACCACCTGTTTTAATCAACAGTATCAGCGTATTTGTCTGTGATCCGCGCCATTTTGAATGTGCGCAAAGCACTATGGGATATGCAGTCAATGCCCCATAACTGTCCAGTGTATCTTTTTATCTGACTGCATCACATTACAAACATCCTCATCATTTCAAAACAAAAAACAGTTACAGTAAATGACAGAAGCCCCAACAGCTGACTAATAAATTTCAACACCAAACTGTTAAATGTAGATTAAAGTGAACAATCAAACCTGTAAACAATCCAACCTGAACTCTGAAGGGTTTTTTTTTACCAGTATTTTTATATTTTACTGGTTTCTCTTGATTTTTTCAACAATTAAAGGATTTTTATTGAAACAAATATAGAGCCAGGTAAAGTAAACAGACTGAATTTGAAGCTTGATGAAACCAAAAACAAAGCAGAGGAGCTCGGAAGAGACACAGCGAGACACATTTAAAATTGTGAGGACCAAGCAACAACCCTAGGTTCTCTTCTGAGAACCAGACAAAAATATTATGTGCACCCCTGGATATAATGTTCATGTTCATGTTGACTGTATTTGCCAAAAATCTGATGTTCTATGCCTCAAAGAGAAGAAAACAGGAATTTTTTGAAAATACTAAAGAAAAATGTAAGATTTTGCATAAATCATCATCTTAAAATGTTAATTGTTTCATATTTTCAGCTGATGTTGACGCCTTCATACAGAAACAACTCTGTTTCCTTGATCTCATGTTGTCAAGAAGACAGCAGATTCACAAAAATCTTCAATAAACTAAAGATATCTGTAACAAAAATGTAACAAATTAATGACAGTAACAATGAGAAAAATTAACATGCCACATGGAGATACAGTACAAACTGATTCAGTTTCAACATGGCTGAACACGACATGCATTCAGGGTTAAAACAAACATATTTGGACCAAAAAGTTACACAACACAAAATCCTTTCATGCATTTTTACTGGTAATAATAAGATGCAGTGTAGAGAAACTGAGAGAGGAGATGTGAGTAGCACAGAGGTTACTGAAGTCTGTGGGAAAGTGGTTGACAGTACTCTACCTGTATCAGTCTGTCTGCCAGAGCAGCACTCTCCTACAGCATCACCAAGGAGAGGAACAAAGACCATGAAAAAAGTAATGAAAAGTGGAAAAAACAGAGGGACATCATGAACCAAGAGGGACATTTAACAGAATAAAGATATGGGGAGAGAAAAGTTGAGGAAACAAGTGTGAGGAAGTAAAGAAAAGGAAAAGGCAGCAGTAAAATCTAACAGCTTTGTATAGACGAGAGGATTTAAACCTATAAGAGTTCTGGAGAAAAAAGGAAAAAACTTGCTCGATATTCACGCACACACACACACTCATGCACACACGTATAAGAATAAGCATTTAATAGATTAAAAAACTACAAAGAACAAGCGTGTCCATTACTTCCTCTCCTCGTCTAATCCAACTCGTTATTTAAATGAACTTTTTAAAGATTTCTTACCTTCTCCAGTGTTTCGATCCTCTGCTTTAAGAGACGGTTTTCTGTGCGTAACCTCTGAACGAAGAGAGTAAAGAAATGTATTTGCAAATATTATAAAAACAGATTAGCATATTTAACACAGCATTAAAAATAATATACAAAATACACACACCTTAATCTCAATTTGTTCTTCCATTTCTTTGTTTTTGATGGTGGTATATTCTTTCTCAAGTCTGGAAAACATCATTTAAAACAGCATAAACTTACAAAATCTTCTCTAAAGTTTTGCATTTATAAAAATATTGTACTTTTTAAATCACTGCTTCGAGCACCAGCATTAACCACACTGTGTCTTTGAATCTGCTGCTGTCAGTTGCTGATTAGGACCAAACTATGTTGTATTCTCAATGCCAAAAAATAAAATCCTTAAAATTATTTGTGGTTTGCCAACAACCAAAGCATTACAGTGTGAACTGGCCAACATGGACCAGAGGTGGCTGTAACTTGATTAAAGACAAATCAAGGTAATGAGCATTCTTACTTCTTCATCCTCTTGGGGTTGTACTTGATCTGATAGGCTCTGAGGATCAACTTGTCTGGGCAGCTGTCAAACTGGTGAGGAATCACCTTCTGGAAATGCTGTCAGACACAGAGAAACATGCAAAAAGATGATGTGTATTAATTTCTTTAAAAAAACATTTACAATGACCAGATTAAAGGTCTGATTCACTACGTTGATCGTTTGAAGGAGTTTTGTGTCACTTCTTGTTAATTTCACTTGATTGTTGCTTTTCCGGATCTCTGGTCTGTTTTTGGATTCTACTTGTTTTTGACTAAATATACTTGTCATTCAAGGCACACATATGGACAGTAATATGTTCAAACATGGTATTTGTTATAGTCAAACAGGCCTAGCAGAGAAATCTAGTAACAAAACACCACTCAAATTCAAATCAGAGAGGTTGTTCCAAGGTTTAAAACTTTCCTTTTTGATCCTTTTGTTAGGGTAAGCTTGGGTCATCTTGACCCATCCCTTTAGTTATGCTGATTTAAGCTTAGACTTTTGGAAACATACTGATCAAATTTCTTTACTCTGCTGTCTTTACACTCTGCGAAAGTGTATTTGTAGTTATTGAGTGGCCCAACCCTTCTATGTTTGTCCTTGTTTCTTTCCTATAAAAAAAAAAGCAATAAAATCCTCCGTGGTGTGTCTTCCACTTGAGAAAGTGGCCCGAAGCTCCTCTACTTCAGCAACATGTAGCTACATGTTAGCACAGAACTTGCTCGTCACATGAGAAACCCCCTATGGCAAGTAAATAATGTATATAATCACCACATGGTGCTTCCAGCTGCTTGACCTGCAGACTCCACAGTACCAGCCTCACTGTGCTGGAGTATTTACGGTATTAGGCAACCCAAAATGTTGCCAGCTGCTCTGCCAGCTATTGGCTGGTAGATGTAAACAAAATGCCAACGTCATGCCCATCAAAATAATATTTTACTTCAAATATAATTTTTAAAGGAAAGGCTGTATTTTCATTCTACAACCCTCTAAACACCCCGTGGAGGTATTATTTTGTTAAAAATATTGCTTTTTATGAAAATATTCCATATACCACCTTTAAGTTTAAGTTTATTTATTTATAAAGTGCCAGTTCACAACAAATTAATTTCAAGGCACTTTACAGAAATATCAACCAATTAGTAATAAAACATTTCCTATCTAAAGAACCAGTAGATTAGGATGGAACATCAATATGTACCATATCCAGAAGGTTTGCTGTGTCTCCAGAGTCTGAAGAGCCTGGAGGACATTCCAGGAGACAGTTACCATACGAGAGCTGGACATGGCTGCTGAAGGTCTTTGACCCATCAGCAGGATCAGTATATGTTCCTTTGTGTAAATGAGTCCTTGCAGAGACCTACAAAGTGACCCCATGAAGTTCTCTGATCAAACCCTTAGAAACAGACTTCATGAGGATACCATGTCCTCTAGTGGGCCCGGGTCTCACTGCCTGACAGTGTGAAGCTCAACTGACATTAGACAGAGAAGACCAGAATTGGCAGGTCCAGTACTGAAGTCCAGTGCTGTTCACAGATGAGAGCAAATTCACGCTGAGCTCATTTGCAGGGCATGAAGGGTCTGAGGAGGAAGCAGTGAACATCAGTTCTGGTCTGAGGAGGCGGAGCCATCGACCCGTACAGGATAAACTATGGAACCCTGTCTGCCATTAGGTATCTGGATGAAACCCCTGCTGGTGCAGTGGGTTTTTGGGTTCCTCCTGGTGTATAATAATACCTGACCTCATGCAGCAAGAGTCTGCAGGTAGTTCCCACAGTTTGAGTTGCTGCAATGACATTTCAGAAAATTGGATCAATCAATCAATCAATCAAATCAAAAATACTTTATTAATCCCCGAAGGGAAATTCAAGTGTTGTTGTAGCTCAGTTATTCTTCAGGGAGCCATAGAGAGTTCTAGCTGTGGACAGGAAGGATCTCCTGTAGAGGGTTCTAGGTGTAGACAGGAAGGATCTCCTGTAGCGGTCTTTGCTTCAGCCAATTATGAAGAATCTTCTGACTGAAGACACTCTGTTGTTGAGTTACTGTGTTCTGAAGAGGAAGATGAGGGTTTTCCATCATGTTCTTCATCCTCCTTTGGACAATCAACTCAAGAGACTCCAGTTCAGTCTCCAGGACAGAATCAGTCCTCCTTATCAATCTGTTCAGCCTCCTCGTGTCACATACTCTGATGCTCCGCCCCCAACAGGTAACTGCAGATGTGATCAGCTGACAAACTCCTCTTCATTTTTCGCTCCTCTTCAAATCTGTCTGTCCGTATTGTTTGAAAGCCAGACAGAGACACACTGGAGTCCAGGATATGTCCCATTAGCCATGTCTCAGTGAAACACATGATGCTGCATTTCAACAGAGTTTCAAGTTCATCCATTTTGTTAGCAAAGAGATCTCACATTTATCAGTGTGACTGATGGAAGTGAAGGTTTAAACTTCCTCTTTCTCTCTCTTCACTCTGCTCCTGCTCTGCATCCATGTCTTCTTCTTTTGAGCTCATCAGGGATCCAGACTTTCAATTTGAGGATTATTTCAGCCTTAGAAATGTCAGTTAGCTGCTCTTACTTGTAAACAAGTATCTTGTTGCCATGGTTACGCATCATAACAAGTGGCAAAAAAGTGACACATCAAGCAAAAAACTCGATCAGCACAGCACCCAAATCAGAAGAAAAGCATCCAGAAAATATTTCCAAAAGAAAAAACCATCAAGAAATATTCTAAAAGAACAAAAAAATGCTAGCAAATGCTAGCTAAGTCACAGAGCTACTCCAACAAGCTGCCACCAGTTATAGCGCTACTCCGGAATGCTAAAATCACAAAATGTACCTCAACTCGTCACAGTGTTTCACTTTGTTAACGTTAATTTATAGATTTGTTAAAACCAGATCATCCTGCTGAATTTGTTAAAACCAGGATCATCCTGCTGAATCAGTTATTCAGTGTAAATTTCTAGATGACTTTGAATTAAACCCTCTGAAGGTTGATAACTTTGATTTTCATCAGATTATGTGACATCCTTTAGTTCCAAACACGTTCCCTGTTCTATATCAGTCTCGATATCGAGCAGAATTTTCAACCAACTGAGATTTGGAATGTTTTCAAAGTTGATGTGAAAGAAACTTTATATTATGTGATTACTTCTCTATAAATCGGGAGTTGTAAACACCCAAAAATAAATCTAATTAGAATAAATTCATCAGAGATGAAAGAAAAAAAGCTAAAATGTTTAAAATTGTGACACGAATGAATGAAAAGCTGACACACAGAAAAACAGATCTTCCCATTTAACCCGATTTTCTTCAGGAAAAATCTACAGAACAGTGTTAAAGAGTTTCATTTTTACAAAGACAAATAATACAACATGTTGAACAAGTTCAATTGTGTGAGGCTGTTTTTATTAAATCAGATCTAAACTTTGCTCTTCAAGAAGTCTGCATGCAGAGGGGACATTGGAACGTGGAGTATTTTGTCTCGGGCTGAAGCTGAACATAAAACTATTTTCTGCAGAAAGTGGCACACAGCTGCAGTTGCTTACCTGTGACATTCCCTCCATGTCGAGCTGAATGAGGTCAGTTTGGTTGTACTGCAGGATGGCCAGACCCACACGGAAGATAATCTCTAACCCCTAGTAAGAGATTATACATATCTATAAATATATCTGTGCTTTGTAGTAAATTAACAAACAGATCGCTGAGTAAATTCAGAACATGTTTCCTACCTCATACATGAATATGTCAAATATGCGAGTGGCAACAGGAAGAGGGAGGAAAGTGAGAAAAAGGGTGAGGAACCAGGATGAAGCGTACATGGATGTGTGAAAACTCTGAGAGCGGAAATGGACGTTCAGCTCTGGAAGTTGCTCCTGTGGAGACAAACAGCAGAACTTCAAACACGGAACTTTAAAACAGCTCCAACAAGAGTCTCAGAAAGTAGATGTAAACTGACATGTTGCTGCCCCTATGAGGACAAGTATAGTACTGCAGCAGTAATTTGTTGAAATGCTCATGCTGTTTTTGTCTTACCTGTAGTAGATACTCAAACTGGTAGATGCAGAGACCAAGCTCTGCCATACTGGGTTTGAATAGTTCCCTTAAACGGTACTCCTGCATTAGACGGACAAAAACACAGAATGCCTCCTCCTCTGGCATCTGCATGGAGGTGAGAGAAATTAGCATGTCACTTCATCTGATATGCATCTACTTTAGCTCATACTAAACTGCTTCAATAAAAACTAGAAAATCCCTCATAGAGTTCAGACCACCAACAAGCTCCTCAGATCCTCCAGGTTGGGATTTACGCCAAATATAAAAGTCTCACCTTTGTTGTATCGACACTATCAGATTCATTGACCATTAAAACAACTTTAGCAGTTAGATTCATTATTAGTTCAGTATTCGTTGGTGGTGGTTTTCTTCTGGATCCAGAACCTTTGAAGGAACATCAGATTCATTAACACACGTCTGATTCCAGAGTCTCGAGTGTCTTTTGGTGTTTGTTGCAGGTTTATAACATCATTTGTTCTTGTAGAGATAAAAAATCTGAAGGTTCCTGTTTTTGTCTTTTCTAGATCAAAGTATCTGGATTTTTCTAATGATCCAGATCTGTCCATGATCCAGATCAGTCCTTGATCCAGATCAGTCCTTGATCCAGATCAGTGCTTGAACCAGATCAATCCATGATTCAGATCAATCCTTGATCCAGATCAGTCCTTGATCCAGATCAGTCCTTGATCCAGATCGATCCTTGATCCAGATCAGTCCTTGATCCAGATCAATCTTTGATCCAGATCAATCCTCGATCCAGATCAGTCCTTGATCCAGATCAGTCCTTGATCCAGATCAATCCTCGATCCAGATCAGTCCTCGATCCAGATCAGTCCTTGATCCAGATCAATCCTTGATCCAGATCAGTCCTTGATCCAGATCAGTCCTTGATCCAGATCAATCCTTGATCCAGATCAGTCCTTGATCCAGATCAGTCCTTGATCCAGATCAATCCATGATCCAGATCAATCCATGATCCAGATCAGTCCTTGATCCAGATCAATCCATGATCCAGATCAATCCTTGATCCAGATCAATCCTTGGTATCATGTAGAACCTGTTGGGAACTCATCCTGTATTTTTGATCATTTATCGTGGCGTTACATGCAGATATGTTAAAAACAGCTTCTATATCACGATGATGAAGAATCCTTAAAAACATTCCTGGGTCTAGATGGTAATCCAGATCTCCCACAAAAACTAATCACGTCACCTTTGAACCATTTCGGACCTTTCCTAAAAATTTCAACAAAATCATTTTATAACTGTGAGTTATTTTGCTATAAGACCGACAGACAAACTAACTAACCATCGCTGACAAAAACAAAACCTCCTATTGGGGGAAAAATTCACTAAAACACCCAAAATACAATTTAACAATACTGAAATCTGAGTCCCAGTAGGCTTCAGACTTAATGTTCTAAAGCATTAGGAAAAAAAAAAAAGCATTTGAACATTACCTGCATTAGCAGTAAGCCTACAATGAACGCACTGCCTTGGCAGTAGCCCACCTCTCGATCGACCAGGGAGTACGCCTGGAAAGTAAACACATACAGATGATGTGATGTGTAGAAAAACAACAGTTCCAATCTGGACTAGATATTCACAATATGGAGAGAAGCTCAACTACAAGAGACCTCAAACAGATCTGCAGCCAGTCCAGAGCTTTTATTCCCATCGCTGTTAACATGGTAAATACATGTCATCATGTCAGTGACCGTGTTTAAGAGCAATACTTTTTACTAAAGTAAAAAATGACAGATAAAAAAGAAAAAGTAATTCATCTGATTTTTTTGCAGTTCTGATTAAAAAAAAGACTCAATGAAGTTCACAGCATATTTTTTGAATAAGTGAAAACTCATCAAAATTGTCAAAAATTGTAAAACAGAGCAAGATTTTCTCCTGATATGTATATTTTTAAGATCTTAAGATATCTGCACATATTTTGAGTAATTTCTCAGCCAGCCTGTTTTTAACTTAATTAGCATAACTGGTGACCGGTAAAGATGCTGGTTAGCAGCATCTCTGAGTAGAACCCTGTTCAGTTGGTGTCTGCTCCAAGTATGGACTGATCAGGATGGATAATTCAGATGGATAAAGCAAATTCAAGAGGGTGTTCTGCAAAAACAAGATACAGTGGAGTCCTTGTACCATCTTCATACTTAAGACCAAGTTCCATCTAACGAGGATGTCAGACAGGCTGCGACGTGAGAATCCCAAGAAAAGGACACAAGAAAAAGACAGTTTCAGCTGTTTTTCAGGACAATATGGTAAACGACTTCTATGTACAATGTGTTTGCAGGGCCGGCCCTGAGTATAGGCCACTCAGGCAATTGCCTAGGGTGCCATCTGCTGGAGGGGACGGCAAATCCCAATTATTATTATTGACATAAAATAAAGGCAGTTTATCTGTTGTTACTTTTTGTAATTGTTTACTGTTAATTGTTTTGAGCCTGTTTTTTATTGCACTGTTCCATTTATAATGTGTACTATTCATCTGTCACTTCAGGGGTTCCCCGAGGTGTTCCCAGGTCAGCCGAAAGACACAGTCCCTCCAGCATGTCCTAGGTCTTCCTGGAGGCCTCCTCCCAGTGGGACATGCCCAGAACACCTCCCCAGGGAGGTGACTAGGAGTCATTCTAATCAGATGTCCAAGCTACGTATCTCAGCTGGCTCCTCGGAACATGGAGGAGCAGCGGTTCTACTCTAAGCTCCACCAGGGTGACCGATCTCCTGACTATGTCTCTAAAGCTATTTTCAGACAGACGTTCGGGAATATTTGCAGCCAGTAGGATCCGGTCGTTAATTGTAGTTGTCTTTTCAGACACGCCACTATTTTGAACGCAAACACCAACCACCAGAACGTCCGCTCTTATTACTAGGTCCCCAGCAGGATAAGTCCCGGACCAGATTATGCGGGCTGACACTGCAACAACACTTTCAGACAGAAAAGCACAACGGATGAAGCGGGAACATTCCCTTTTTTCATAGCCTGTCTGAAAGGGGCTTAAGGGAGCATCCAGCCACCCTGCGAAGGAAACTCATTTCAACTGCTTGTATCCTGGATCTTGTCCTTTCAGTCATGACCCAAAGCTCATGACTATAGATGAGGGTAGAAACATAGATCTACCAGTAGACTGAAAGTTTTGCCTTTCGGCTCAGTTCCCTCTTCACCACAACAGTCTGTAGCGATCCATCTGTCAATCTCACACTCCATCTGTCCCTCACACGTGAACAAGACTCCAAGATACTTGAACTCCTCCACTTGGGGGCAAAGACTCTCCATCGACCAGGAGAGAGCAAGGAACCTTTTTCTGATTAAGAACCATGGCTTTGGATTTGGACAGGAACTTGAAAAGGTTAATTATATCTTGGATAAGTTGACTGGGATTTGACAAGTACAAGTACAGGTTTCAGTAACCGTTAAAGGGATCTGATGAGAGAGTGGTGCATTGGAGTATGAACTAGAGGAAGTAAACACAGTGACTGAGAAACACGTCAGAAATCAGTTTAATAATAAACTGAAATGGCAGGAATATGATAAAATGACCCACTGATACCTGATCAGAGCAGATTTGACATTAATAGACCAAAAGAATGTAAATTGTGTGTGTGTGAATCCCTGTTTGACTCTATGAGGCCTCATTATGGTCAAGCAACATATCCAGAGTTTACCCTGGATTTTGCCCAATGAGCAGTAAAGATTTGTACTAGCTCTTATGAACCGTGTACAGAAAAAAGCAGATATATAAAATGGACAGAGTACTGAAACCTTTAAAATGAGAGTTATTTGAGTAAACAACAACATTTATCTGCCATATATTAAAGTTAGATGTACAGAAAAAGGTTCAACTGAATCATCTACGGTCTTTGCCAGTTGTATTCTACAATCTGTCCATAACTGATCTTGGAGTTTGTAGTTTAAAAACATCATTGCAGTACAACAGGGTAGTGAAATCTCAAACTACTTTGTAAAGTACTGTAAAACAGTAATGTCATAAAATGTGTCTCATGAGGTCGTAATATTCTCTGACCAGCAGGTATTCCATTTAACTGTTGCTGAAACACGACTCATGTTAAATAGTAGAAAACATCTGTCACCAGCAAAGAGACTTCAAACAACTTTTTTTTTATAGATCCTAAACTTCACTTTTAAAAGTGTAACAAACTTCACCTTCATGACATTGAAGAGGACCTCCTGTCCCAGGCTGTCCTGGCCTTTGAAGAACTCGTGTTCTGGGTAAGTGCGGGCGATGTCTCTGCGGATGAGTTTCTCACAGGGGGAGGACATCTTTAGCAGCTCAGAGTATTGGTTCTTTACTGGCATGTCGGTGGCATTACCCAGAAGCTGCCAGACAATGGCACGAAAGTGATGGGGGATGCCCTTCCTGATTAACTCCTGACAAAGACATGTGTACTGATTATTAATTATTATTATTAATAATAATAATTAGGGATGCACCAATACTGGTATTGGTATCAGGGACGATACCATTGTAATGTACTCAGATTGGTATCAGTTAGTTAACCGATACCATGAACTGATACTTAAAGAGGCCATTTCACACAAATTTCAGGACTTTGTGGTTATTTCTTAAGTATTAACCAGTAATATTAAACATTTTATATCTAAAAAACATTAGGAAACACTGATTAACAGACCTTTCAATCTGTCTGCGTCAAAATTTGTATGGCTCCGGCTCCTTCCGTCAGGCTTCGTCAGTAGCTCGTTCATATTCATTATTCGAATTTGCTGGACTCAGATTGGCTAACAAACTAGCCTGCCCCGCTGCGCATTTTTTTTTCTTTTGTATTTTATTTCCTAAATTAATCCCTCGTGGGGAAATTTGGCTCTGTAGTTGACCCATCCTGACCGTAAGGTGAGGAGCAGATGGCAGCCATCTTGCCCAAGGATACTTCGACACGTAACCTCTTGCTGGGACACGGGATCAAGCTCCGGTTTCCTGATCGGAGGGTGACCTCCTTCCCGACAGACTACGGCCGTGGCCCTGAGGCAGCGGCATATTCAGTATCTTGCCCAAGGATACTTTGAGTTAGCCTGCCAGGACCGGGGATCGAACCCGCGTCTTTCGAAATGAAGGGCGATCGCCCTTCCGCTAGACTACACCGTCCGCCATAATGCCATGGCATTATCAGACGTTCTCTCTTCCTGTTTGCTACGTCTTATGCTACAGCTTTTAGCCAGCAGCATGCTAGGTGTGGTTTTAACTGCAGGAGCTGATGAATACTAACGAACAAAGGAGTTGTGATGTAACAGATACAGGCCGTTCAGACTCGGGAGAACTCGGGTTTTATCACCACCTGCGTAGTTTGAGAGATTAAAACTGAAAGAGAAGTTGTTGACCTGTTTTCACACCCAGTATGAAGGTAAGAACACCTGTGGAGCTAAAATATTCAACAGAAACCTCAAAAAAACTGTTTTTAATGAAAGGGCCTCTTTAAAATGTGGAAACTGCAATAATTTCACCAAAAATGTTACATTTTTACTAGAAATTTTAGTTTTGTGTCATTTTTATAATTTTTTTTTTATCGAGTTCACCATCATTTGTTGTAACAAACAGAGAAGAAAATGAAATCTGTCTTCCAATTTATTGCATTTTTTTGTGTGGTAGAAGTATCGGCATTGGTACTCGTTATCGGTAAGTACTCAGATCCAAGTATCAGTATTGTATAGGTTTAAAAACAGTGGTATTGTTACATCCCTAATAATAAATATTATTATTATTAATGTTTGACATTTTCTCAGAGATGATCATAATTCAAAACATACACTTGGTTTGATGTTATGGAACTCTTGGCTCTTTTTTCCCCTCATTTGGAAATATGTCATGTATGTACCATTATTTCAGAAAGACTGTTCTTTGTGGAAGCCAGAGGTTAAAAATCCTACTGAAAAGTGAGCAACATATTTTTGACCCCCCCCCCCTCACCTTCAGCAGTTTCTCCTTCTTGCGTCTCCACTCCTCCCACTCATTGACAATACGGCCCCATAAGATCCAGGTATCTTCCTCCAGGTGTGAAAGGTTAGAGGAAGCAGAGGAGCTTGACACCAAGGAGGAGCCACTGTTTCGTCGTGAACCACTCATAGATCGCATTGACTTAGAATCAGCCTCCAGCAACCTGCATATAGAAGATTTAAGAAGAGGAAGATGACACAAACAGTATTTCTGTTTTATCCAGACATGATACTGGGGAGTGAAGGTATGAGTGAGCCTTTCTGTGTGAGAAATGACAAAGAGTCTAAAGCTGTTTCACACAAGTTTGTTTGTCTATAATTCTCAGATTCAAAGACAAATACTGTTTTTTTTTACACAAAACTTCTGATTTCAGTGTCTCAACTATCTTTTGGTGTTTGTTGCAAGTTTATAACATTATTTGTTCTTGCAAATCTGAAGGTTCATTGTTTTTATCTTTTCTGGATCAAAGTAAAATTTTATAAAAATCCAGATCAATCCTTGATCCAGATCAGCCCTTGATCCAGATCCGTCCTTGGTATCATGTAGAACCTGTTGGGAACTCACTCTGTATTTTGTAATCAAAAACCTGGACTATTTATTGTGGAGTTACATGCACATATAATAAAAACAGCTCACAACAATGAAGAAACATTTCTGGATCCAGACGGATCCTGGAATCCCCCCAGATCCCCCCCTCAAAATCTACTCACGTCTTCCCTGGACCATTTCTGATCTTTCCCTGAAAACTTCCTAAAGATCCGTCCAGAACTTTGAGTTATCCTCCTAATGGACAAACTAATAAACCCTGGTGAAACCATGACCTTCTGTTGGAGGTAATAACAACCCTTAGTGCTGTATTTCAGCAAAAAAGACAATCATTTGAGGTGATTAAATTAATCACAATAATAAGTAACTGATAATCAATTAATGAAAATTTAAAAAAAAATAAAAAATTCTGTTGATAATTAAAAACACAGTCTGATTTCCACAAGTTGAGTTTCAGTCATTTTTGCTTTAATATTAATTTTTTTATATTCGATTTCTATTTGAAAAAAAAGAACAATTGTTTCCAAATTTTGAGCAAAAACTCTGTAACCAATGGAAACTCCATTTCTATCATCTGCTGCCATGTGGTTAGATTCAGATTCACATGAGTTAAAACAGCTGTTCTTCTTACCTGTTCTGCTCTTCCAGTTTGGCCAGAAGCTCGAGTTCATCAGGACTCAGGTTCTCAGAATCTGCTGGAGAGGCTGCTGGTGCTGACAGTGCTGCATCATGAGAGGAGGAGTCTGGACTGAGAACCGGGCTGCCTGTTGAAGACGGGTCTGCGTCCATGCCAAGGATGGAATAAGAGCACTCAAAGTAACCCCCACCAGAACTCTCCTTTTCAGGACTGCTGCTTTGGACAGACATGGTGCTGAGGATGGATCGAGGTTGAATGTCGCAGTGTGGGTCTAGTAAGAAGGTCTCCAAGTGTCAGCTGGTTTCCGCCACAGTCACCTGACTGGACAGCTGATATGATCAGAAATCCTTAAACCTGTCACAGATCCAGGAGTATTCCCTCAGTTACTCTCTATTCAGACTACAGGAAGAACAGAACTCTGTAACTTGATTTCAGAACTTCAAACAGTTTTCTGAAAGAACCACATGAACATTTTACACATGCATTTGCTCAAATAACATGTATGGTGCATGCAGTTAAAAGCCATTATCTTTCTGTTGTAACAACAAGAGAAGTCAAGTGCTGGTGAGAATGTTAATGAATGCTACCCTCAAACAGGAAGTAAAAAACAGAACAACAGCCAGTTCCCCTGGAACATCCATCCATCCATTTTCTGAACCAACTTCTTCCTGTTCAGGCTCACAGGGAGCTGGTGTCTATCTCCACCAGTTATGAGGCAGGGGACACCCTGGACAGGTCACCAGTCCATCACAGGACCACACACAGACAAACAACCACTCACACCGAGGGACAATTTAGAGTCACCAATCAACCTGTGGGAGGAAACCGAAGTCCCCAGAGGAGACCCTCGCATGCACGAGGAGAACATGCAAACTCCATGAAGAAGGGCCCCAGCCTGGATTCAAACCCAGGACCTTCTCACTGCAAGGCAACAACTGCGCCACCGTGCAGCCCCCAACTGGAACTTATTTCCAAATTTTGCAGAATGTCAAATTAATGGATTATGGATTTTGGCTGGTTGATCAACAACAAAGTTTGTGGTAATATTTTGTAGCTCATATAATGTACATATTAAGATGCCAATACACAGTACACACACTATTAATGACAAGGTCCATAAAGAGCTGGAATATTATCAGAATGTGGAGCGAATGGACTCAAACGACAGACACAAGGAGCTTGATGAAACAATAAATCATTCTTTAATCATAATGAAGAGATAAAAGTCTGAGGATACACCAAACAATGTACAACACTGGTGCACAAACAGAACCAAACAGGAGAACATAATAACTGAATAAGAACTCAAGAGAACGTATCTGTTGGGATGTTGATTACTGAGTGAGTCCAGCTGGGCAGGGGACTAACTCACCAAATGATCAGCTGTATTAAATAAGTTAATTGGGAAACTAGGGTGTATGACACAGAGGAAACACACAGAACAAACGAAAAATTGTATTTTTAGATTGGTTTTGTGTACAGAAGAAAAACTAATTTGTTTCTTCTACTGTATTTCTTATAAATACTCTGCAACACTAAAATTCATCATTTGTGGGATAATAAAGGTTCTACTCCACTTAAAAACCACTGAACTAGTTTTTTCTGTCATAACTGCCCTAGTTTGAAAAGAAAAAGCAATCTACCAACAAGCTAACTGAACTTAGAAATATAGAAAACACCCCAGCAGATTTTGGGATTAACAGATTAGGAGGTCTCAGTTCTTAATTTCTCAACAAGTTTGTGTAGATTCTCAAGAACCTACAATACATCCGAATCTAATGATAGACCTCAGATGAGAAGTAAAACATCTTCAAGACTTAAGAAAAGACATCCAGTCGCCTTTTTAAGCTCCTAGCATTGTAGGATCTGTATACCAGGTAAGACTTTGTCAAGGATTTCTTGTTTGCAATTTTTAACAGTCATTACAGCACAAAGCATCTGATGAATTAGTGTGATCTGGATTTATAACTGGATTTTTTAAAAAAGTAGATGAGAAAACCATGAGGAGGGACCTACACAGTTTAAATAAGAGGAATTTTAAGAACTGTCACAGCGTCACTGTGTGGCAGAAAACGTAATGTACAACAACCAGATCGTTTTTTTACCACTCCAAAGGAGGTGCTCAAACCTTGTCTTGCTTTCTTAAAATACAGAATTCTGGTTGAGTTTTTGCTAACTTTTATAGTATCCTGATCTACTATTAATATTTCCATGAAGAAATTTGTTGTAGTAATATTTAAAAGTGCAATTTACCCCTAAATCAACATTTTTTGCTGATAAACTCTATAAATGAGTGTATAATAGTCCTGCCTACATTTCGGGTTATGATTTTTGGTATTTTAGCACATTTTATAGGTGATATCCCTGATTTCAAATTGCCTAGCTTAGAATGTTAACAAATGTAGACAAAGTCACAGAACTCTCAGCCCCTCCCGTCGGGTAGAATTCCTAAGCCACGCCCCCCCAGGTTTCGAAACACGTGTAGCCCCAGAAGATGACCGAGTGCAAGACACTGGTCCGCAGTTCATTCAAGTACCGTAACATGGCGGAATCACCGGTAAGTGAAACAATATAACAACGAACAACTGACATTAATTGTTACTTTGTCCTGAACCTGACGTGGAACCAGCCGGCAGCTGTTTCTCCTGCTGTGACATGGTAGAGCGGTGAACACTCCCAGCAGTGGTGTGCTGCGGTAATATGTCTCAGTTTATTAGGGGCACAGAAGCCAAATAAATGTGGAAGTCCGTATGGCTGGAGAGACTGTCCAATCATTACTTTCAGACTGTACCATTTGATTGGTTGATGTTTTTAGACAAATTCGGGAGAACCACTTAATTATTATTTTTTGTTTTTTTTTAATCTTCACAACATATTTTTCGCCATGCTGTGGTAAAACGTTTTTAATGGGCATGAAAAAAAAATATGTTAAACTAATTTATTATGCAAATTAAAGATAACAGCTTTAATAAAAATATTAAATTTTTACCAAAAATCATTATTGGAGCACCCTCTTCAGGTTAAAATGTTGCACCGCACTTGAATCTAAATCAGACATTGCTATTGGCTGAGACCTAATTTTCTAACCTGGATCTGCCAGATCTATGTGTAACCCCGCCTCTTCTTGATTCGGGGACACACATACATCTGGAACTGCTCCGTTTGAAACAGTCTATAAAAAGGAAGGGGCATCTGATATATTTTAATCTGATTGGAGGACGAGCCAGCAAGCATTGGCCTTTGATGATTTGTCTTTAGCCAATCACAGTAAATCAAGCTCTTGCAACTCCATTCGGGAAAAACACAGATTAAATATCTGTTTTTATGTGTACGTCCGCCGGCGCAGCCATGTTTGTTTTACTTTGTCTGTCTGGGCACTTGCTGCCAATCATACATGAACACCCGTCCCAAAGCACAATGCTAACACATGATTGGTTCGAACATTTGTTGACCAAAATAGACGGTTGTCAATGGAGCGGTACAAGACGGATTTTCGTGGGTTTGGAAAACTCTAAATCTCGCGAGAATCCATCTTGCAGCTCAAGGCTACTTATTTTCTCTATAGGTGACTTCAGGATTCTGCTGCTGTGGAGTATAAAAGAACTCCGTCTCGGCTACACGTCCGTAGCAAGGTGGGGTTAGTACAGGAAGTGTTTATGGCGTTTATCCAAGTTAATTTAAGTGCAATGTTTGTAATTTTCTCTTCCTGCTGGGATACTTTGATCAATACCTTGGACACCTCTCTGAAACACACATTATCTGTTGTGGACAATAACGTACAGCAACAGTAGGCAGAGTCACATGATATTACTTGAGCTAATCTAAATTTAGCTTTAGCTCTGGCAAACAAAAATGTACAACTAAGAGAAGAGCCCCATTATTACGCTAAGCCGCCGCAGGGCGAACAATTGGCCCGAAATGATACGGATCAGGGCCGCTCTTCTCGTCCACAGCTTGCTCCCTTTTTATCTGTTCCTGTCAGTGTGGCTCATCAATCACAGCCCAACCTGCCACACCTGCCCTGCATGTGCGCTGGTCTTCCAGGCAACGCCTCCTTTTGAGGCATTTTTTAAAACAGGGAGTGTGGGATGGGATGTAATATGGAGCGGGGTGAGTTACTCTTTAAAAAAAAGGAAATGTACTAGAAATATACAGATATCATAGAAACAACACATGTGTAAAAACATCCATTGATTTGTATTTTGGCTAGAGAAAATACAAGCCCTCCCTTAATATAGATAGAAAAAGCATCCTCATTAGAAATACCTACTTAAAATTATCATATTTCTCATAGTGATTTTAAAAGATGTTTTTGCTACTAAAACCTTAAAATCACCTCATCACATATTCCGTTTTGCCAGATTTAATGCCTGTGGCTTTGTACTTATGTTTAATTATTTAAAGAAATGTAGGTTACAATATTCTGTGAAGTTTGCATATTTATATTCTTCATCCTTAATGAATAAGTTCAGTTTTTCCTTGTTATGACCCAGATATATGGCTCATTTTTGATGCATGCAGCCCAATTGTACAACTAAACTTGCAGCAGACAGTAATAAATATGGACAACTGCAGGAAGAAAAACTTTACAGTGCAATAACACATTTAGATGCTATTCCTTCTGTTCTTGCACAGCCATAGACATAGACACTGACCAAAGACTTCTGTCTCACCATCTATGACACAAGTAGATTACAGTGATAGTAGAATGTGTGAATGATTGTAGCATCTGATACAGCATAAATTTCAAACGTTCACCATTTAAAAAAGAAAAAACAAGGTCACCAGAATATGAAAATCTTATACCTGTTTCCTTCATGGTAAAATATGTGACATTTGCAGCGAGAGCCTTAAAATTGTTTACTGGTGCCTGGCCTGTCATAAAACATTTTAATTCAGTTCAGTTTTATTTATATAGAGCCGGTTCATAACAAAGATCATTTCAAGGCACTTTAAAGAAACATTGAACTTACAAGAGAAAATTTTAGAATAATTCACACTATCTGAAAAGATTAGTGCTCAAGGGGGCTTTACCCTTATAGCAGTACTAAATAACTTTCTGCTAGTCCCACCCAGTGGTTAAAAACAGAGTTACCACAGTAGTAAACATTATATTGTGGATTTGATTCATTTTTCTGTAAAATGCATTGAGATTACTTTGTTATGAACTGGCACTTTATAAATAAACACGAATTGAATAGATTCTCATTGAAGGCGTTAAAACTATGAATTAAATTTTGAAATTTTGTAGTAAAAAAGCATGAAATAGCTTAAATAAAGTATGTATAATAAAGATTTTTAGATTCTTCAAAACTTTGCTTTGATTACTGTTTTATACACTCCTGGCATTCTCTAAATGAACTTCATGAAGTCGTCACCAGAAACTTGTTGCCTTCACACTACGGTCCATCTAATCAAACCATCTTCCCCCTGTAGAACGTTCAAGCTGTTGACAGGAAGGATCTCCTGTAGAGGGTTCTAGCTGTGGACGGGAAGGATCTCCTGTAGAGGGTTCTAGCTGTAGATGGGAAGGATCTCCTGTAGAGGGTTCTAGCTGTGGACGGGAAGGATCTCCTGTAGAGGGTTCTAACTGTGGACAGGAAGGATCTCCTGTAGAGGGTTCTAGCTGTGGACAGGAAGGATCTCCTGTAGAGGGTTCTAGCTGTGGACGGGAAGGATCTCCTGTAGAGGGTTCTAGCTGTGGACGGGAAGGATCACCTGTAGAGGGTTCTAGCTGTGGACGGGAAGGATCTCCTGTAGAGGGTTCTAGCTGTGGACAGGAAGGATCTCCTGCAGAGGGTTCTAGCTGTAGACAGGAAGGATCTCCTGTAGAGGGTTCTAGCTGTGGACGGGAAGGAACACCTGTAGAGGGTTCTAGCTGTGGACGGGAAGGATCTCATGTAGAGGGTTCTAGCTGTGGACAGGAAGGATCTCCTGTAGTGGGTTCTAGCGGTAGACAGGAAGGATCTCCTGTAGAGGGTTCTAGCTGTGGACAGGAAGGATCTCCTGCAGAGGGTTCTAGCTGTAGACAGGAAGGATCTCCTGTAGAGGGTTCTAGCCGTGGACAGGAAGGATCTCCTGTAGAGGGTTCTAGCTGTGGACGGGAAGGATCTCCTGTAGAGGGTTCTAGCTGTGGACGGGAAGGATCTCCTGTAGAGGGTTCTAGCCGTGGACAGGAAGGATCTCCTGTAGAGGGTTCTAGCTGTGGACGGGAAGGATCTCCTGTAGAGGGTTCTAGCTGTGGACGGGAAGGATCTCCTGTAGAGGGTTCTAGCTGTAGACGGGAAGGATCTCCTGTAGAGGGTTCTAGCTGTAGACAGGAAGGATCTCCTGTAGAGGGTTCTAGCTGTGGACAGGAAGGATCTCCTGTAGAGGGTTCTAGCTGTGGACGGGAAGGATCTCCTGTAGAGGGTTCTAGCTGCGGACGGGAAGGATCTCCTGTAGAGGGTTCTAGCTGGAGTCGGGAAGGATCTCCTGTAGATGGTTCTAGCCGTGGACGGGAAGGATCTCCTGTAGAGGGTTCTAGCCGTGGACGGGTAGGTTCTCCTGTAGAGGGTTCTAGTTGTGGACGGGTAGGATCTCCTGTAGTGGGTTCTAGCTGTGGACGGGAAGGAGCTCCTGTAGAGGGTTCTAGCTGTGGACGGGAAGGATCACCTGTAGAGGGTTCTAGCTGTGGACGGGAAGGATCTCCTGTAGAGGGTTCTAGCTGTGGACAGGAAGGATCTCCTGTAGAGGGTTCTAGCTGTGGACGGGAAGGATCTCCTGTAGAGGGTTCTAGCTGTAGACAGGAAGGATCTCCTGTAGAGGGTTCTAGCTGTAGACGGGAAGGATCTCCTGTAGAGGGTTCTAGCTGTAGACGGGAAGGATCTCCTGTAGAGGGTTCTAGCTGTGGACGGGAAGGATCTCCTGTAGAGGGTTCTAGCTGTGGACGGGAAGGATCTCCTGTAGAGGGTTCTAGCTGTGGACAGGAAGGATCTCCTGTAGAGCTTCTAGCTGCGGACGGGAAGGATCTCCTGTAGAGGGTTCTAGCCGTAGACGGGAAGGATCTCCTGTAGAGGGTTCTATCCGTGGACGGGAAGGATCTCCTGTAGAGGGTTCTATCCGTGGACGGGAAGGATCTCCTGTAGAGGGTTCTAGCTGCGGACGGGAAGGATCTCCTGTAGAGGGTTCTAGCTGTAGACAGGAAGGATCTCCTGTAGAGGGTTCTAGCTGTGGACGGGAAGGATCTCCTGTAGAGGGTTCTAGCTGTGGACGGGAAGGATCTCCTGTAGCGGGTTCTAGCTGTGGCCAGGAAGGATCTCCTGTAGAGGGTTCTAGCTGTGGACGGGAAGGATCTCCTGTAGAGGGTTCTAGCTGTGGACGGGAAGGATCACCTGTAGAGGGTTCTAGCTGCGGACGGGAAGGATCTCCTGTAGAGGGTTCTAGCTGCGGACAGGAAGGATCTCCTGTAGAGGGTTCTAGCTGCGGATGGGAAGGATCTCCTGTAGAGGGTTCTAGCTGTGGACAGGAAGGATCTCCTGTAGAGGGTTCTAGCTGCGGACGGGAAGGATGTCCTGTAGAGGGTTCTAGCTGTAGACAGGAAGGATCTCCTGTAGAGGGTTCTAGCTGTAGACAGGAAGGATCTCCTGTAGAGGGTTCTAGCTGTGGACAGGAAGGATATCCTGTAGTGGGTTCTAGCTGTAGACGGGAAGGATCTCCTGTAGAGGGTTCTAGCTATGGACAGGAAGGATCTCCTGTAGAGGGTTCTAGCTGTGGACGGGAAGGATCTCCTGTAGAGGGTTCTAGCTGTGGACGGGAAGGATCTCCTGTAGAGGGTTCTAGCTGTGGACAGGAAGGATCTCCTGTAGAGGGTTCTAGCTGTAGACAGGAAGGATCTCCTGTAGAGGGTTCTAGCTGTGGACAGGAAGGATCTCCTGCAGAGGGGTCTAGCTGTAGACAGGAAGGATCTCCTGTAGAGGGTTCTAGCCGTGGACGGGAAGGATCTCCTGTAGTGGGTTCTAGCCGTGGACGGGAAGGATCTCCTGTAGAGGGTTCTAGCCGTGGACAGGAAGGATCTCCTGTAGAGGGTTTAGCTGTGGACAGGAAGGATCTCCTGCAGAGGGCTCTAGCTGTAGACAGGAAGGATCTCCTGTAGAGGGTTCTCGCTGTTGACAGGAAGGATCTCCTGTAGCGGGTTCTAGCTGCGGACGGGAAGGATCTCCTGTAGAGGGTTCTAGCTGTAGACAGGAAGGATCTCCTGTAGAGGGTTCTAGCTGTAGACAGGAAGGATCTCCTGTAGAGGGTTCTAGCTGTGGACGGGAAGGATCTCCTGTAGAGGGTTCTAGCTGTGGACGGGAAGGATCTCCCGTAGCGGGTTCTAGCTGTGGACGGGAAGGATCTCCTGTAGAGGGTTCTAGCTGCGGACGGGAAGGATCTCCTGTAGAGGGTTCTAGCTGTAGACAGGAAGGATCTCCTGTAGAGGGGTCTAGCTGTGGACGGGAAGGATCTCCTGTAGAGGGTTCTAGCTGTAGACAGGAAGGATCTCCTGTAGAGGGTTCTAGCTGTGGACAGGAAGGATCTCCTGCAGAGGGTTCTAGCTGTAGACAGGAAGGATCTCCTGTAGAGGGTTCTAGCTGTGGACAGGAAGGATCTCCTGTAGAGGGTTCTAGCTGCGGACGGGAAGGATCTCCTGTAGAGGGTTCTAGCTGCGGACGGGAAGGATCTCCTGTAGAGGGTTCTAGCTGTAGACAGGAAGGATCTCCTGTAGAGGGTTCTAGCTGTGGACGGGAAGGATCTCCTGTAGAGGGTTCTAGCTGTAGATAGGAAGGATCTCCTGTAGAGGGTTCTAGCTGTGGACAGGAAGGATCTCCTGTAGAGGGTTCTAGCTGTGGACGGGAAGGATCTCCTGTAGAGGGTTCTAGCTGTGGACAGGAAGGATCTCCTGTAGAGGGTTCTAGCTGTGGACAGGACGGATCCCCTGTAGAGGGTTCTAGCTCTAGACAGGAAGGATCCCCTGTAGAGGGTTCTAGCTGTGGACAGGAAGGATCTCCTGTAGAGGGTTCTAGCTGTGGACGGGAAGGATCTCCTGTAGAGGGTTCTAACTGTAGACGGGAAGGATCTCCTGTAGAGGGTTCTAGCTGTGGACAGGAAGGATCTCCTGTAGAGGGTTCTAGCTGCGGACGGGAAGGATCTCCTGTAGAGGGTTCTAGCTGTAGTCAGGAAAGATCTCCTGTAGAGGGTTCTAGCTGTAGATAGGAAGGATCTCCTGTAGAGGGTTCTACTGTGGACAGGAAGGATCTCCTGTAGAGGGTTCTAGCTGTGGACAGGAAGGATCTCCTGTAGAGGGTTCTAGCTGTGGATGGGAAGGATCTCCTGTAGAGGGTTCTAGCTGTGGACAGGAAGGATCTCCTGTAGAGGGTTCTAGCTGTGGACAGGAAGGATCTCCTGTAGGGGTTCTAGCTGCGGATGGGAAGGATCTCCTGTAGAGGGTTCTAGCTGTGGACAGGAAGGATCTCCTGTAGAGGGTTCTAGCTGCGGACGGGAAGGATCTCCTGTAGAGGGTTCTAGCTGTAGACAGGAAGGATCTCCTGTAGAGGGTTCTAGCTGCGGACGGGAAGGATCTCCTGTAGAGGGTTCTAGCTGCGGACGGGAAGGATCTCCTGTAGAGGGTTCTAGCTGTGGACAGGAAGGATCTCCTGTAGAGGGTTCTAGCTGTGGACGGGAAGGATCTCCTGTAGAGGGTTCTAGCTGTGGACAGGAAGGATCTCCTGTAGAGGGTTCTAGCCGTGGGCGGGAAGGGTCTCCTGTAGAGGGTTCTAGCCGTGGACGGGAAGGATCTCCTGTAGAGGGTTCTAGCCGTGGACGGGAAGGATCTCCTGTAGAGGGTTCTAGCCGTGGACGGGAAGGATCTCCTGTAGAGGGTTCTAGCCGTGGACGGGAAGGATCTCCTGTAGAGGGTTCTAGCCGTGGACGGGAAGGATCTCCTGTAGTGGTCCGTGTTGGGTCTGAAGAATCTTCTGACTGAAGACACTCTGTTGTTGAGTTACTGTGTTCTGAAGAGGATGATGAGGGATTTCCATCATGTTCTTCATCCTTCTTTGGACAACCAACTGAAGAGACACCAGATCAGTCCCCAGAACAGAACCAGCCTTTAGTTTGTTCATTCTTTACGTCCCCTGTTCTGATGCTCCTCCCCCAACAGGTGACTACAGATATTTACATTCATTATGACTGATGGGAGAAGGATTAAACTTTGTGTCATGTGACCACACATGGAGTGATGTCACTCACCACATTCTCAACATAAACGGGAGTTCTCACCAAAACAAAAAAACCTCAGAAACCTTGTGAAATCAGTGTAACTTTGGAAGGGGCACTAATGCGCCCCTAGTTGACAAACACCATATCCACTAGTTGGTCCTCCATCTCCGATGTCCATCTGATTTTCTGTGGTGCCATGACAGCTGTTTTTGTTTTGCATTCATCTCTCTTTTTCAAGGGTGCTGTCAAGAGTCACATCGCTTCTTCTTCATTGGCTGGACAAACCTCCCGTCACCTCACTTTCTGAATGGCTATACACTGAGCTGGCTGCATGCTCGGTTCTTCTCGTAGTACACCGCATACAGAACAATATTGGGCCAAGACAATCCATCATGTTAGATGTCCCCGATTTGTGATCAAATGTCCTTGCGAGAGGACCTGATCACGTTTAACACACCTAGGAGAGCTGCATGGTGGTGTTCACCTGGTCCTGGGTTCAAAACCAGGCCAGAACCTTTCTGCATTTAGTTTGCATGTTCTCCTCGTGTATGTGTAGCTTTTATCCAAAACATGAGAAACATGAGGATCCTCCTAAACACCAAAAATATGCATGACCTTAATTGGCAGCTTTCAGTCCCTGGCTCTGTCTCTGTGATGAACTGCTGACCTGTCCAACGTTTAACCCTGCCTGTCGCCCAATGACCACAGAAGATGGTTGCACGCTCCCTGCAACCCCTGAGCAAGCGGTAAAAGAAAATGACTGACTGAGAACATGTTACTTCATGCAGAAAGATCCAGGCCTGGTTTGGAACCCCGTGCATCCCATAATACAGATACATATTGTTATTTTGCTGTATATCTGGACAACAGTGCTAGCTGATGCAACATAGCAGGACTCTGGCATTTAACTATTGACATTTCAGCTCTGAGAGCAGAGGATCACACATTTAATGCATTGTCTTGTGATTTCACTCTCTGGGAACCAAAGCTCCTATTGTCAGCTTGGGTTCAACACATCACTGTCCAGGCCTGCAGCTTCATCAGGATGCTTTCCAACAGCTACAGGCCTCTGCAGTCCACACTCAGTGCTCCGCTGGATTAACATCTGTAGCCAAAATGACACATCATGGCTCCTTCCCAGTCCCAGCTTCCCACATTAACATGACTGTGTAGTGAAATGAGGACGGGACGCAGAGAAACACCGTCTGAACAGCGTGCATGCAGCGTCATATTAACAAACGTGCTTGTTGGAATGATTCATAGGCAACAAATACACAAGATGTAACTGCCTATCAGCAGGAACCGAGGACGCTGGAAATGTCTGTTTAGTTCCCATTATTCTGAGCAAATATCTTATGAACTACAAAAGCTTATGGGCTCGTCAAGACTTATTAAATATTGAATTTTAAATTAAAAACCACAATTAAAGCAGAAATGCTTACCTTAACTTCGATTCCATAATTACAGTGTTTCCACTGTCGCTCCCACAGCAGTCCGTCGTAAGTGTTTCTTACGAGCTTATTAAAATCTTAAAAGACCATCTAGAACGAGAAGAGACAGACAGTCGAGCGGCGTCATCCTCCTTCTACCGAGAGGCAGAACCGCGTCACGGCGACGCTGTTTGGGTTACCGAGTTAGATGGAAAAACTGTTCCTGGAAGCAACTTCTAAAATAACGATGACAGCCATGAGACAGAGTCACCGATTCAACAGGGATGTGGTAAAAAACGGCCTCATATTTCACACAGTAGATAACACAGAATGGTTGGCGTCGTGCCGTTCGTTAGCGTGTGTGAGAGATACACCAATCAGAGAGCAGAACGAGTTTGATTGACATGGTTACAGCCAATGGCCAAGCAGAATCACGAGGTTCCAAGCAGACAGACAACAAATAGAACCAATCACTGTAGAGCTTTATTCTGCGGAAAGGCAGACTCGGCAGGTGTAATAGCAGTGACAGTACAACCAAATTAACTGTGTAAGGTAACTACACAGTTAAATTTTAACAGACATATAATTTTTATAGTTTAAGTATTAGAATGATCAAAAAGTACCAATGACAATATTAAGAAATATATATAGACTTGTAAATAAGTAAAGTTTATTTATAAAAGCGCCTTTTGCAGATAGAAATCTCAAGGCGCTGTACAAACATCAAGATACAAATACAAAATACAGGAAATTCAAATAAAACAAATAAAACATATAAAATGCATCAACAAAAGGCTTGCATGAAGAAAAGCATCTTCAGTCCCTTTTCAAAGGTCACTATGGAGTCAGCACCACGGAGTGGCAGGGGCAGGGAATTCCACAGTATGGGGGCCACAGCTTGATAAGACCGATCTCCTCAGGTCTCTAGCACATCTTAGGGATTTCAAGCAGGTTTTGGGCTGAGGACTGAAGAGTGTGGCCAGCGGAGTAGGGTGTCAAAAGGTTAGAAGTATAGACCGGGTCTGACAATGCAGAGCTCTGTACATGGATTTTGAAGAGCTATTAAAGTGGGGGTAATATGAGCTCTTCTATCGGCACCAGTCAGTAATCTTGCTGCAGAATTTTGGACCTATTGCAAACGGGACAACTCTTTTTTTCTTAGACAAGAAAACAGACTGTAGTCTAAATGAGACTATACAAGATCATCTTTGGATACCAGTGACCTGAGTTTAGAGATATATCTCAGATGCTAAAAGCAATTCTTTGTCAGCTATTTAGAGTGATGCTCTAAAGACATCTCTTTGTCAAAGAAAACACCAAGATTTCTAAGGCTTGGTTTAACGGACAGGCTCAAATCACCCAAGTACTGGTTTATCCCTGGAGTGGCATCCTCGGGGCAATCACAATTAATTGTAGTTAAATCCATACTGACCTTCCAACTACTGACTGGCCTTAGAACCTGATTTGTGTTTAGACTATTTCTATCCTGTTAAACTGTGAGTTAATAAAAAACTAGAAAAGCACTTATTTCACACATTAGACCCATTCACTTTAGACAATCTCATTAAACATACATGTAGGGCTCTGTTTTAAACGCACTTTAGAATATCACACTATCAGTACATTTGAGCAGGAGGAGTGTGGTGTAAGGTCTTGCTACATTCCCATTCTCTGCCTGCTGTCTGGGGCTGGGGAGCAGGACTTGCCATCTGGATCTGGTCTGGTTCTGGATTGGTTGGGCTGCTCCATGACAGTGGGGTTTGGAGTTGTTGTTTTGGCTCTGCTTCAGAGTGTCATCCTGGAGGGCACCATTTGTTGTTAACAAGTACTGCTGTCCCACCTCTGTTTCTTTAGCCACTCCTCTTCAAATCTCTACCTACCCATATTGTATGAAAGCCAGACTTAGGGATTCTAGGATATGAGCCTGTTGCCCTGCCTCAGTGAAACACATATTACTGCATTCCTGAAAAGTTAAAGATTCAATTTCGGAGATGGAAATATTCACAGAGCAGCTAGAACATTCACTAGATTTTATTGGATGATCATGATTAAAACAGAAATACAGAGCATGACACAGTTTTTTTTTTTAAATCTAGCGAGAAATGCTCCAACATGTTTGCACACTATAAATAAAATATTAAAATTTGTTAAAAAGGGCAAGCTTTTTTCATTGCCAAAGGCACAGCTTCTGGTGCTTGCAGGTGTTGCTGACGACCAATTTGGGTTTTATCAAATAATTTATAGATTTAATTATACGTTTTGTTTTAAGTAGCAAAATAAAACGTGACTTGCTCAATAAATGTAAATATATTACTGAAAAATCTTGTGGGGTTTAGTTTTGTTGTCGTCACTGGGACACTGATCCTGCATCATTTACTGACCGACTGGGAAAGTGGAAAGCCGGGTGGGCGCCACTTCTCCCGGGCTATAGGCAGATCCAGCGGCTTGACCGTCTCATGTGATTGATTTATGCATTAACAAAAGTGTTTTGATATCAAGGCTAAAATGCAATGAATAAAGTTCGTGATTCTGCTGAATATAATGGTTCACAAAGTCTGTGTTAAGAAATCGCTGATCTCAAGCATTCTTATGTCTTTATTGCATATTTATACTACCAGATATTACTGACTTTTATTCAAGCCGATTGTATTTTAAACAGCGGCAAACGCTTCCCCTTCCTTTTAAAAGAGAAACTCTTTCTTCCCCGCCCGTCAAAATTTCTCTCCGTGTCACATCCCAGTGGATTATAATGGAACTGACTTGTTTGGCCTTGAGGTTACACACGTCTGAGGTGTACGTGAACGCAGCATTTGTGTCCAGCTAGCTCGAATGCTTCACTCTTACTAATAACAGCAACATTTAACAAGGTAACGTCTGAATATGTTTGCAATTTGACACACCAAAGTGTGTAGACATTGGTAAATTGAAAGATAATTGTAATTGTTTATTTAGTTTTTATTTGAAATGTAAGAATTAATGGCTGGCGTGCTTGGACGCATTTAACGGTAGACAACAGGCTAACCGTTTTGCTAAAGTTAACTGTTAAATCTTAATACTGAAAACTCGTCCGTTTTATATTACACATACACGGTGTAATGTTGAGTCTAAGAACTAAAGATGTTGGTCCCTACCGGACTTCTAACCAGTCTCTATCAATGAAAGAGAATGACTCCATTATATATGAGGCCACGGAGGGTTGCTCTCATTTTGAGTAAAATATACCTGCAGTATATAAATACTTCCTCTGTATGAGACTGGTATTTAAATACTGTAAACTGAAGTTATTCTCGTCTTTCTCATTTCAGTAGATCTTGGTTTATTTTTATATCCACGGCCTGCTAATGTTAGCCGAGCTATTTGTATTCTGATCGTCATTTTTTCAGTTGCTAGTTAACAGTTAACACATTTTATCGTTTTTCAAGCAGAGATTTAAAACTGTTATTGACAAATCGATTTATTAAAACTAAAATAAGTATATTTTCATTCAAAAATATGTATGATAACCAAAAAAATATATCGAACTTGTGTCTAAAATAACTTGAGATCAATTTTGGTCCTGCTATAAAAACACTATCAGATTGCTTCATTTTGTTGAGATTTGTCAATAAGTTCTTTCATCCACGTGTTTTATCTCAATGTTTGGGCTTAGGCTGGGCCCTTACTTCATCTTAATTATTTAGTTTTAGGTATTGTGTTGTAGATTTGCTGCTGTGTTTCAGACCATTAGTCTGTTCATGACTTGGTTTGGTCCAAGCTGCAGCTGTTGGACAGATGGCCTCATCTTTCACTCTACAATGCTCTGGTTAACTGAGGACTGGTTGGTTAAATTACTACCAAGTGTCTAGAGAAATTTACTGCGACGCAAGTTTAACTTATGGAGGAAAGTTACATTATTCATCACTGTTCAGGCATAACTAGCAATTTGTAAACTCTAGTTTCTACTAAATCACATACAGACATGTAGAGTATCTGTTCTCTATATAAGAGTTTGTGCAGATTCTCAGTCGCCTAGGACATGTCAACCCAAAATTTTTTCAGAAAAGACAACTGGACTTTTTTTTGTCTCTTGCCTTCAACAAACACATTAACTTGGTTGATAACAACATCAAGTTCACTAGAGAGGACCTGGTGGACGAAAAGCTGCTGTTCCTGGACTGTTTAGTGCAGATGGAGGCCTCAACATAGATATTTACAGAAAACCTACACACACAGACCATTATCCACTCTCTGTCATCAGAACTCTTCAACACCGGGCTGAACGCGTCCCATCTAGGACAGAAGAAAAGGAAAATAAATACATCAAAAAAGCCCTTCAGACCTGTGGATACCTGAACCGGGCTTTCATTAAATCAGCCAAAACATCCAGAAAGCACTCCAGAGACACAGAGGAGAGAAAAACCAAAGTGTTCTGATGCAATATGTTCCTGGAGTATCAGAGAAACTCATCCCTGTGCACTTCAAACCTAACAGGACCCTCAAACAAAAGCTGGTTCACCCTAAAAACACTCAACCATAAAGTGAGTGTTGTGGTGTACGCAGTTCAGTGCAGTGAGGAGTGTTCAGACCTCTACATAGGAGAAAATAAACAATGTCTCCACAGATGCATGGCACAGCACAGGAGAGTCAGATCCTCAGGTCAATACTCAGCTGAACATCTACATCTCAAAGATAAAGGACACTCTTTTGAAGATGATAATGTCCATATTTTGGACAGAGAAGACATATGGTTTGAAAGGGGAATCAAGGAAGCCATATATGTTATAAAAGAAAAAAGCACTTTTAACAGGGGAGGTGGACTCAGGTTTCACTTATCCAACACCTACAATGCATAACGACCCCTTGATGGGACAGGTGTGTAAGAAACTTGTGCAATAAGTTTATAAAATGTATAAAATTCACTCGCCTGATTCATTTGAGACCCAAATTTTTCTGCGGCACTCTAACGAGGCAGGTTGGTCCAACTTGGTTAGAACTGAAGAAGTCTCTCGGATGAGAGGCAAAACGTTGGAGAGAAATAAAGTATTTTCTTGGTACTCCTTCAACAAGTTGCACCTGTTCAGTCTTTTAGAATGATAAAAACTCAAACTTGAGCATTTATTTTGTAACTGAGGCCTGCAGAGTCATAGACATTAGCTCACACTGCTAAACAATGCTATTTTTATGATATTGTTTTAACTGTTTTTGTTATAACAGAGTTTAAAAAAACCCAAACTCTTATCTCTCCAACACACTCCAGATGGCAGAAAATGATGTTGACAATGAACTCTTGGACTATGAGGAAGATGAAGAACCACAGGGACTTCCTGAAAGTGGTACACCAGCAGGCAAGAAGGAGGTTAAGGGGTCCTATGTCTCTATCCACAGCTCAGGCTTCAGAGACTTTCTTCTGAAACCAGAGCTGCTCCGGGCCATCGTAGACTGTGGTTTCGAGCATCCCTCAGAGGGTGAGTAGCTGTTTAAAATCATCTTAAAGAGGCCCTTCCATTAAAAACAGTTTTTCTGAGGTTTCTGTTGAATATTTTAGCTCCGCAGGTGTTCTTACCTTCATAGTGGGTGTGAAAACAGGTCAACAACTTCTCTTTTAGTTTTTATCTCTCAAACTACGCAGGTGGTGATAAAACCCGAGTCCGAGCGACCTGTATCTGTTTCATCACAACTCCTTTGCTTGTTAGTATTTGGCAGCTCCTGCAGTTGAAACCACATCTAGCATGCTGCTGGCTAAAAGCTGTAGCATAAGACGTAGCAAACAGGAAGAGAGTATGTCTGATGTTGCCATGCGCAGCGGGGCAGGAAACATATACCTTGCTCTGATAGGCTAGTTTGTTAGCGATCCGGAACCAGACGATTGAAAGGTCTGTTAATCAGTGTTTCCTAACGTTTTTTAGATATAAAATGTTTCATATTACAGGTTAATACGTAAGAAATAACCACAAAGTCCTGAAATTTGTATGAAATGACCTCTTTAAGTTAAAAACCAGAGTTTTAGTCTGAAGTTGGATACCTGGGCGTATAGATTTGAGAATTGGATGTGTGTACTGTTAGTGTGATCAGAGGGTATGCTAGTGGGGTCTGGGGATAATCTCCCCAAGGACTTTATATAAAAAAAGAGGTAAATGATGAAATATGGGAGCAGTTTGATAGATGTTTTTGTTTAATTATCTGTTCTTAAGTAACTTATTGTAAAAAAAAAATCATTGTTTTATTTTAAATTTAAAAAAAATGTCAAATTAGTTAAAAACCCTTAAAAGGGAAATATAGTCTGATTTTCCACATTGTCTCTTTTTAGAATGAAAATATATATCAAGTTACTATTTATAGCTGATTGAAATGTTTCATAAAGTTAACTATGAATCTGGAGTGTTGATTCAAACTGGACGTGATGTTTCTGGAAAGTGCTTTGAAATAACCTTTGTTATGAACTGCTGCTATATGAATAAAGACCCCCCTCCCCAAAAAGAGAAAAACCAACAGAAGTTGGTTCAGTAAGCATCTGACTAATTTCAACTAATTGTTTTATTTGTAGTTCAGCATGAGTGTATTCCTCAAGCGATCCTCGGCATGGATATTCTGTGTCAGGCCAAGTCTGGTATGGGAAAGACGGCTGTGTTTGTTCTTGCCACGCTGCAGCAGATCGAACCTGTGGACGGCCAGGTGAGTCGGTCATCAGAACCATGTAAACTGACAAGTATGTTTGGAGTGAGAAGTCATTCAACAACATTTTATTCACTTGGAGTTTTTTTTCTTATTGTCTGTTAGATGAAACATGTAAATATGCTTTTGTTCTAAGATATTAAGTTGGTTTCTTGTGCACTGAATCAGACTCACTTACAAAAATAAAATATGAATTTGGGCTTTAATAAGGTTTGAACTTTGGACTCTAATAAAAGTTATTTTTAATACATTTTTTCTGCATCTACTGCCCAAAAATATATACCATATTTTCAGGACTATACGTTGCACCAGCCAAGAATGCATAATGAAGAAGAAAAAAATATATACTGGTATTTTTTCTAGGAAATTTGTTTGATAAAATATGAGACCAAGAACAGACTTTTCTTCTTGGAAGACAAGTTATAATAACAACAACAACAGACGAATAGGTCTATGGTATGCTAACATAACATATTGTTGGTTATGGAGCTACATGAAGCATAAACAACAAACTCAGCAGGTGTCTGGTTAACATAACATATTAACAGTTAACTATCACATAAACAAGTTTACCAAACTCTTGATTTGACTCCAAATCACTCACTTCTGAAGAACTCCACCAACTCCAGAGGTTAGGGTGACTCATCAAACACAGCATCATCTGACAGGACGGTTTCAGTTGTCACTGAAGTCATATTTCACTGCTTGCAGCTTGTAATCTGTAGAATATCATTTTCTTTTTAGGGGCATTTGTGTTCAGTCTTTCTCAGTTATTTATATGTTAATGTTTAATGTTTTGTAGTTACGGGTACACAGACCTAGAGTGACCTCTCACAGCTGTCAGTGTGAAAATAACAGACGTAAAATGATATATTTTAATATACAAGTGACACCTGAGCATAAGTTGCAAATCCAGCCAAAATATAAAAAAGTGTGATTTATAATCTGGAAAATGTTCATCATGGCGTCATTATTTGGCTGTTTAAAGTGCTAAATTGGTGATTGTTGCAAACTGTCATGAAGAATATAGAAGTTTAATAAAACAGCTGATCTAAAATGTTTATTTTAAGAATTCAGTGAGTCATCAGACTTGGTGAGTAGAAAT
Organism: Pachypanchax playfairii; assembly: GCA_006937955.1. Classification (NCBI taxonomy): domain Eukaryota; kingdom Metazoa; phylum Chordata; class Actinopteri; order Cyprinodontiformes; family Aplocheilidae; genus Pachypanchax; species Pachypanchax playfairii. The sequence goes on from SSNP01000044.1 coordinate 3,451,453, forward strand.
GAAACATGTTGTCTTTGTTCCAGGTGTCTGTCCTTGTGATGTGTCACACACGAGAGTTGGCCTTTCAGATCAGCAAAGAATACGAACGCTTCTCCAAGTACATGCCCAGTGTCAAAGTCTCTGTGTTCTTTGGAGGCCTGGCCATCAAGAAGGACGAGGAAGTACTGAAGAAGAACTGCCCGCACATTGTTGTAGGAACTCCAGGACGTACGTTGGCCCTCATCCGTAACAAGACTCTGAGTGTTAAGAACATCAAACACTTTGTACTCGACGAGTGTGACAAGATGTTGGAGCAGCTGGGTGAGTAGGAGGACAGACTGTTAAAAACTAGATGCATTAGTTAAAGTCTGGTGTTGGTATCTGTAACTGGGATGAGTTTGAGCTCATAGACTGTAGAGGAGGGTTGGTATACTAGTAATAATCTCTGCTGTGAGTGAAATGGTTAAAACAAATGAAGCCTGTCGTCACTGTAAAATCTGCTGCTGTTCCTGCAGCTGCATTGTTTTCTTGTTTATGCAGGAAACTCATTTCCATATTAACAGAAACTACCAGTCTGATTCTGCAGCTTGTACAACAGGTTTTTATAGCCTGTAAATATGACATCAGAATGTTTTTAATGATAGAACACTTTAAAACCATGTGATGCTTTTATTACCAGTTCATTGTGCCGAGGATCAGAAGGAAGAACATTCCTGTTTGTCTTTGTCTATCTAAAATTTGACCTTCTCAGTTGTCTTTTTCAGTAACGTCCAGATGTTTTATATGTTACTGCATGAAGTATTTTTACTCATGTATCTTTCCAGTAGAACTATAATTACATGGAAAACCACTGAGAATGAACAGGCTGTAACAGTTTGTTATTAAATATATAAAATGTAGATACACGTTTCTGTAGCAACAGTATGCATACATGCAGCTTGGTAGAGTTTACTTGGTGACTCGCCACTGCCAGTTAAATGTCCACGCCACAGTAAAGGAACATGTTTTTAATCTGAGTTACTGCCACTTGGTTCTGGTGTTCCTGAGGGTCTCCTCATCTACTGCATGATGGTTCTATCTCCTCCTCCACATTCAGGTTCTCCTGTCTGATACGTTCATGTAGCAGATCGTCACTGAGGGATTTCATTCTGATGTTTTCCAGGATCTCTGCTGGTTCATCCTGTTTAGTTGTCATGACACTCACTAGTCCTCAGCCTCCTTCCTCTTAGGGAACAGTTTCAGGGTTCTGGACTTGAAGTCAGACCCTTTGTGCTTTGTCAGTTTTGTTTTTATTTTGTTATTGGAGGCTTCCAGCTCCTCCTGATATACCAGTGGGACATCTGATAGCAGGTGTTTTTATGCCCTGGACTGTGTCCATTATCTGGTTCAACACTTTCAGGAATAGTTAAAACACCGTGTAGAACCCTCAGACCTGTAGTAGGACCTGAGCTTGAGGAAGAAGAACGACTTTATAAGAAAAATCTGTATGTTAAATAAAAAATATTGACATTGCTTTATTTACAGACATGAGACGGGATGTTCAGGAAATCTTCAGACTGACTCCACATGAGAAGCAAGTTATGATGTTCAGCGCAACTCTAAGCAAGGAGATCCGTCCCGTCTGCCGCAAGTTCATGCAGGATGTAAGTTATTATGTCATCACTGTAGGACAGTACACGTGTGTATGTAAAAGCTATGTAGATTTAAATCCATTTTAATACAAAGATTTTTGGTAAAAGATTCATAAATGTGCAAAATGTTTTCAAGACTAAAATCTCAGTTGTCTTTTTTAAACCTGCCAGTGTTAGTATGATCTGAATAACCCAGAACCTCCTGAATGGAACGTTTCTTTAATACTAGAACATTTTATTCTACATCTGTAAAGACTTCAGGAAACACTCTCCTCGCCTGCTGGTTTGATGTGGATGAGTTTAGTGAAAATGAGGTTTCACTTGATTCTTTTTAGTTTTAAGACTTTTTAATTGGTTCAGGTCGTCACATGTTTTCATGTCAGTCGTGAAACAATAAATTTACTGATTGTTCTACTGGATCATAGACAGTTTAAATATTGTTCTGCTGCTGTGGCCAAAGTACATCTTACTCATTGTGACATCATTATAAAGTGTGGAAACACCAACATGTTTCATCTGAAATCTGATGGATTACATCTAGATTAACCAAATTGTTTTACAGTGAATTACATTTGAAACATTCATTATTTTATTCACATGTTCTGCATCAGGGAATGAGATGAAACCTACCGACCACGAGGTGGAACAAACATTTAACTTAATTGAACTCGTTTAGATACACCTGCCCTTAAATCTGGAGCCTCTGGAGGAAAACCTCCATCACTACTAAAGGAAAACAATCCTACCTTTACAACGTGAAGACAAAAAGTGGACGTGATGTTGGTAAACACAGACCTAGTGATCGTTCCTTCACAATCAGAGTCCCATTCAAATCCACTGTAAACTCTCAGAACATGTTTGTTCTGCTTCTGAAAGAACCGCTGACATCATGCTGGCTGTATCCTCTTCATCCTACACGCTGACAGGATTATCTGTTTATTTTGATGCTGTTGTTTGATTAATGACGACCTGTCCAGGTGTAACCCCGCCTCTCGTCCAGTGACAGCTGGAGATGGACATCAGCTCCTGAGAAATGACTGTTTAATGAATCTGATTGCTGACAGTGACATCTAGTGGTGAATGACTGTAGTTATACCATAAACTCAGCTCCTTGTTCATGTAGTAGAGAAGATCTGTAGGTTGAGATGGATGAAACGGGTCCGGAGGCTACGAGGAAGGAACCGCAGGCTTGAAGAAGAATCAACACACAGACAATAGCTACGTTTACATGGGCACATTTAATCGGAATAAACGCCCAATCGGAAAAAAAATCCGTCATGTAAACATGTTAATCAGAATGTTTTGATCCGATGCAGCCTGATCAGAATGAAATTTACTTCCGATCGAGAGGGGTGGTTTTGTCCGATCTTCATTCGGATAGACGTGCATGTATACACCCATTCGGAAAGAAAGGGTGAAAAAGGCCCACTGCGCATGCGTACAACTTCAGCGTGACGTCTTTCTGCTTTCGCAGACCCAAGTAGAAAACATAGCGGGAGGTAAACAGAAGTGGTCTGCTGGTGCAGTCATCCTGTCGTCCTGCTCTCCTCTCCTGTGGTGGAGGAGCAGTAGCAATATGTATTCAGCCTCTAACTTGGTTAATGCGACCAGTAAAAACCCAAACATAAAGGTAATCACCCGCAGAAGGTTCATATTGGGGATAACGTGAGTCAGATCGAGCACACGATGGGGCGGGAAAGACGCACAGAAAGGAGTTTGTTTACTTTTTTTTCTTCCCCCGGAAAGACAACTCGCTGTGCGCATGCTCAACTCATTTAACCTGATAGAGTGCTTGGTGCATGTGTACTTATGGCATGATCAGATTATTTCAGTTAGTGTCCATGTAAACAGGGATTTGGGAATTGGGGAAATTTGGCGCATGTAAACGTAGCTATTGTTCTGGATACAGAGCTGCTCCAGTCCACAGTTAGCATGTTCATTTCTACTCCTGCACACAGATGTTCGCTTATATAACAACTTGGAACTGAAGTTCATGTGACGTGTCATGCAGATCTCACTACAGTCACCTCAACATGTTCTCCATCAGGACGGACCTTATTTCAGTCATAAAACCTGTTTAATCAACATCTTCTTGTCAAATCCATAAATATCTAGAGGAAAATGTTTGTCAGTCAGATCTCTCCCAACAGTAGAGATACTAATATTATCTGAGAAGAATTGATGTTGTTATTGTTTTGTGCAGGTGCTGAAAGTCAGTTATAAGCTTCTTGAAATCATGACACCAGCTGAATAAAGTCTGATGTCATCAGCATAAAGATGCACGTTACCTGTCGACAAATTCATCTCAGTGGTATTAATACAAATGAAGAACAGAATAGGACTTTAATCTTTTTTTTTTTTTTTGGGGGGGGGGGTCCTTTTAAAATCTTCAGAAAATGGATCCATCTGTACAAACACACTTTGTCCCCCCCCCATCACTCAAATCAATTGTACGGCAGCCCACAAGCCACAGAGTAACAAACAGCTACTTATTATCACTTCTTCCTAACTGCTGCTGCTGTTGTACCACATCTGGACCTAAAACCAGACTGTTTCTTAAGATGTTTTTGGAAAACCAAATATTACTTTAATGGATTCTTTTACATCACAAACAGTCTGTTTTAGATGCATTTTAGCATCTGCTACTGATTCACAGTGATTTGAATCCAGAAACACTCAGAAATTCAGTTTTGAGCTTTATTTTCTTAAGATACGTCCTCTAGCATCAGAAAGATACCACAAGAACATGTTAACAACATGATTTTCATCAGAGTGGGTTTTTAAGTACTTAGTCAGACTGTAGAGTCTTGGTGGACCTGGTTTGGCCCTGGTAGGGATCCCAGAACTGGTGCAGCAGGACTCAGGAGGACCAGCGCAGAGTAAAACTAACGTTGGATCTGTGTTGTTCTTATCGTCCAGCCAATGGAGGTGTTTGTGGACGACGAGACCAAGCTGACGCTTCATGGCTTACAGCAGTATTACTGCAAGCTGAAGGACAGTGAGAAGAACCGAAAGCTGTTTGATCTTCTAGATGTGCTCGAATTCAACCAGGTATTTCTGGCACTGAGTGTAATTAGAGTATTTTATATCCTTTTAACATGAATCAATGTCTAAGAAACTTTCTTAACTCAAACATTTCCTTTAATTCTCAACAGGTGGTGATCTTTGTCAAGTCAGTGAATCGGTGTGTGGCTCTGTCTCAGCTGCTGGTGGAGCAAAACTTCCCTGCTATAGCAATCCACAGGGGCATGGCGCAGGAGGAGAGGTGGGTGTGGCTTCTGCTGGAGGTCATTGCTCAGTTCCACTCGAAGGGAGAATCTAGCTGCTTCTTGACATCATTAGATTCATAAACTTCTACATGTTAAACTGTGATGTAACATTCACTGTCTTTGAACTGTTTTTCTGCTCCAGATTGTCTCGATATCAGCAGTTCAAAGACTTTCAGAGACGAATCCTAGTGGCGACCAACTTGTTTGGTCGAGGGATGGACATCGAACGAGTCAACATTGTCTTCAACTACGACATGCCTGAAGATTCAGACACCTACCTTCACAGAGTCAGTTCGTTTTTATTATCATGTTGTTTGGGACAAAAATCAGCATCATTAGCTTCGTTTACATGCGCCAAATTTCTACAGTCTGATTAAAATCTTGGTCGATCTGAATTCCCAAATCCCTGTTTACATGGACACTAACTGAAATGATCTGATCATGCCATGAGTACACATGCACCAAGCACTCGATCAGGTTAAATGAGTTGAGCATGCGCACAGCGAGTTGTCTTTCCGGGGGAAGAAAAAAAAGTAAACAAACTCCGTCCTTTCTGCACGTCTTTCCCGCCCCATCGTGTGCTCGAGCTGACTCACGTTATCCCCAATATGGACCCTCTGCGGGTGATTACCTTTATGTTTGGGTTTTTACTGGTCGCATTAACCAAGCTAGCGGCTGAATACATATTACTACTGCTCCTCCACCACAGGAGAGGAGAGCAGGATGACAGGATGATTGCACCAGCAGACCACTTCTGTTTACCTCCCGCCATGTTTTCTACTTGGGTCTGCGAAAGCGGAAAGACGTCATGCTGAAGTTGTACGCATGCGTAGTGGGCTTTTTTTCACCCCTTCATTCCGAATGGGTGTGTACATGCACGTCTATCCGAATGAAGATCGGACAAAACCACCCCTCTCGATCGGAAGTAAATTTCATTCTGATCAGACTGCATCAGATCAAAACATTCTGATTGACATGTTTACATGACGTCTTTTTGTTCCGATTGGGCGTTTATTCCGATTAAATGTGCCCATGTAAACGTAGCTACTGTAATGAAAGACATAACATTTAAGAGTCTGTATGATGTATGAAATGTATCATCTCATCTTCTTTTTTCCTGCAAAAGAATTTGTTTGTAAAGTGTATTTTATTGAGATTGTGTTAGTAAATAGTTTCTAATCATTATATTTAGAAATGTATTTATATTTTTACCTTCTTTTAAAGTTCTCCTCGTTTGCCCTCAGGTGGCCCGAGCTGGAAGATTTGGAACCAAAGGCCTGGCCATCACCTTTGTGTCAGACGAGGTCGATGCTAAGACCTTGAACGAGGTCCAAGACCGCTTTGAGGTTAATGTAGCGGAGCTACCTGATGAAATCGACATCTCCTCCTACAGTAAGTGTGACATGGTGTCGGTATGTGAGCTGAAGTTTCCTGGTTCAGCAGGTTTGTTGTGTAATATTTGAGTTTCAGATAAATCATCTGGTCTCGTTACTGACGAGGACACACTCAGATGAAGCAGCGATTTCTTGACAATCGTGTCATTTATTTATGCATTTCTGAATTTCATGGAAATAGTAATAACCTGGTGTAAGAAGACACTTAATCTTTGCATTAAAAAGTTTCACAATAAAACTCCATCTTATCTGACATGTTGTGTTTGTTTGTCTTTCTGCAGTTGAGCAGTCCAGATGAGTTTGAAGTGTCCTTTCCATGAAGACGTGTTGATGACTGTGTTGTTAATGCCAGATTGTTGGTGGATAAAACAACATCAATATGTTTAAATATGCTCCTCCCAGTGTCTGTGTTGGTGAACTTGTAAGACTTTTATTTTCTCATGACAGTGCTTGTTTTATTGTTTTCCTTGTTGAAACCATGGATAAATGGTTTTGGTTAAACAAATACATTTTCTTGTAACTTTTTCTGTCTCTGATTCTGTTTAACAAATATCAGATATTAAAAACATGTTACATGTTCACATTATTTTGAGTAAACATCCTGGAGCAGCTCTCTGCTCAAACACCTGGTCAGGTAGAATCATTTCATCTCACACAAGTTTCGATTCATTTCAAAACAAAACACAACACTGAATTTTATCTTAAGATGTTATTGACGATAAATTATACTGTTATATAGAATGTAGATCAATAAATAAGAAATAAAATCATAACTTTATGTTACACTTCAAAGGGTAAATGTATAAATGTGACAGTTATTTACATTTGGATAAAAAACAGAACTGAAAAACAATTTGGAATGAAATCGATACAGACGTCAATAAAATTGTTGGTTCACTCTTATTAAAGAAACTGACAGGCTGCAGGATGACATTTATTTTGAAATAATTCTTAAAACGGATGAATGGCTCGAAATTAGAATAAAAATGTGAAGGTTTGTTTCAATTTCAATTTAAAATCGCAAATTTGGAAGTATGGAAGATTTGTTTTAGTGATGTCATACGTACATAAAATGTACAACTTAAAGTACCAGAACATCTTTGGAAAGTCTTCATTAAATAGGTCCGACTATTTACATCCACAAAATGCTCATTTTAACTCATTGTTTTTATCTGAGGAAATACTGGAAAGTTTGAATTATTTTCAAAGTTTGATCCTGGTTGATGTGAAGACGCTCAGTGGCGTTTTCTCCCAACTTATCACATCGCTTTAAAAACATCGGATGTTTCTATGAGTGAGATTTTAAACAGTAAATGAGTCTTTAGACAGGCGTCTTCACTGCTGCCTGTAGAACAGCGGCGGTGAGGCCCCTTTTGAAGACGAGTCACATGGATCCAACTTCCTGTTTCTAAGTAAAATTAATTAAAAAGCTGTTTTATGTATTTTTAAATAAACATATTAGAAAAATTAAAGATTGTTACAAACCTTCGGTGTAACTTGGACACTCTGGAACTTTCTGTCCTGGTGCTGCTGGATCCGGGTGCCACTTTTGATACGGATCACCAGATTTTATTAGACAGACTGAGCAGTCTGGTGAGTCTGTCTGCTCTTAAATTGGTTTACTACTTTTCCTCAGATCAATGATTTTCATGACGTATGAACTCAAATCACGTGGGGTTCTGACACGTCGTGGGTTTTCACACACAGCTTTAAATCTACGTGTCCCTTTAAATTGTATTTCAGATATAAAACTCAGATGACAGAACTTCTTACAACTCTACCAGAATAAAACTGAAGTTTTAATTATCGATTCTCAGATCAAGAGAGAGATGATCTCACCATAACAGCTGAGTTTTATTCCTTCAGTGTGGGTGAGAAACTCGGGTTTTCTTATTGACTGTCGGCTGAATTTTCATCCACATCAAAATACAACAAAACCAGGATTTCATCATTTTAAGAATATCACCAGAGTCTGACCATTTCTGTCTCCTGCCAACACGGAGGTGATGATACATGTTTTTATTTCTAGATGAGTAGACGACTGTAACGTTCTGCTCTCTGATCTGGGAGGTCCACCCAGGACGGGTGAGCTGGTTCCTGGTGTGGATGGATCCTTAGGATGTTGTTTTTCTCAAAGCAGCATTGAGCCAGATGTTTATGAACTTATATCTTTTATTTATTTGTTTGTTTAATAATTTTCTTATTTATGAAACTTAAAGGGGGGGGGGGGGTGATGCTAAAACAGGAGAAACATGATCTCTCCTTCTAACTCTCATCAGAACTCTGGCAGCAGCATTTTGGATCAGCTGGAGATCTTTAACAGAACTATTAGAACATCCTGATAATAAAGAATTACAATAATTAAGTCTAGAAGTAATAAATGCATGAACTAATGTTTCTGCATCACTCTGATTCAGAATGCTCCTAATTTTAGCAACATTAGGCAGGTGGAAGAAGGTTGTCATGGTAACGTGTTTTATATGAGAACTACGTGCTGATCAAATGTAACATCCAGGTTCCTTATATTGAGGCCAAATTAAATAACTGACTACACAGTTTGTTTCTAAAGTGTTCAGGTCCAAAACCACAAACTGTCTGATTTTAAGAGCAGACTGTCACTTACTGACTGTGACTCCACCTACACGACCAATTCTGAGTGAAAACTTCAAATAAAAAAAATCAAAAATACTTTATTAATCCCCGAAGGGAAATTAAGTGTTGTTGTAGCTCAGTTCTTTTTCAGGAAGCCATTATAGAGGGTTCTAGGTGTGGACAGGAAGGATCTCCTGTAACGGTCTGTGCTGCAGTGGATCTAAAGAATCTTCTGACTGAGACACTCTGTTGTTGAGTTACTATGTTCTTTAGAGGATGATGAGGGTTCTCCATCATGTTCTTCATCCTCCTTTGGACAATCAACTCAAGAGACTCCGGTTCAGTCTCCAGGACAGAACCAGCCCTCCTTATCAATCTGTTCAGCCTCTTCATGTCACTTGCTCTGATGCTCCGCCCCCAACAGGTGACTGCAGGTGTGATCAGCTGACAAACTCCTCTTCTTTTGTCGCTCCTCTTCAAATCTCTGTCTGCCCGTATTGTTTGAAAGCCAGACAGAGACACACTGGAGTCCAGGATATGTTCCTTTAGCCATGTCTCAGTAAAACACATGATGCTGCATTCCTGATACTCTGGCTGGGTCTTCAGCAGAGCTTCAAGTTCATCCATTTTGTTAGCAAAGAGATCTCACATTTGTCAATATGACTGATGGAAGTGAAGGTTTAAACTTCCTCTTTCTCTCTCTTCACTTTGCTCCTGCTCTGTATCCATGTCTTCTTCTTTTGAGCTCATCAGGGATCCAGAGTTTCAATTTGAGGATTATTTCAGCCTTAGAAATGTCAGTTAGCTGCTCTTACTTGTAAACAAGTCTCTTGTTGCCATGGTTACGCATCATAACAAGTGGCAAAAAAGTGACACATGAAGCAAAAAACTCAATCAGCACAGCACCCAAATCAGAAGAAAAGTATTTAGAAAATATTTCCAGAAGAAAAAACTAGCAAGAAATATTCTAAAAGAACAAAAAAATGCTAGCAAGTGCGAGCAAAGTCACAGAGCTACTCCAACAAGCTGCCACCAGTTATAGCGCTATTCCTTAAGAATATGAACAAAACCAGAGTTAAACTAACTGTAGATGGAGTTCCCTGCATTCTGATTCAGTCACCAAGTACAGATGAATGAGATTACTTATATAGCTTTGAAATAAAATATCAAAACGCTTTAAAACCCTGAACAGTGTGGATATCCAGTGGTGTAAAGTTGATGATCCTGTAAGTGGAACAGAAAGTTTTCATGGCAGACTGACCCTGAAGCTTTTTCCTTCAGTATTCTGCTCTTCTTCTCCATGACATCTGCTCCCCTCGGTCGGAGAAGTAGGTGAAGGTTTCAACACACAGCTATAACATGATGTTTAGAAGAAGTCTATCAGTATCATAAATAAAAGTATTGCTGATTTTTTTCCAGAACTGGAAGAGGCATCAGGACTCACCGACAGTCAGATCATCCTCACAGGATCTCTGAACATCAACACTTTTACATGCCTCTCAATGCAACAGCGAAATGGTTTGAATAAATTCAACTGAATGAATGAATAAACTTCAGATAAACATGACAAGATTCTGAGTTCTGTGACTAATCCTCTTGAGAAGATATTTAAATACTGAATAATTCAGCTTTTCTTCCGAGAGGCTGGTTGGATCTATCGTCCTGCAACCTAAAGAGACGTGACAGCTCAGGTCCAGCCTCCCCACCACAACCCTTCCTCCAGTCTACTAGAATAAACTGCATGAAGTTTCCTGTTTTAATTTGAGGAAGTGGACGAGTAAACGTTTGGGGCAGTTCCTCTTTCAGTTCACATTTAAACACGCTTCCGCACTGCGCTCTCACTCAGTGGAGAACAACCTGACAGCCTCAGTCACACAGGTGTGGAGATCTGTCGTCTTTTCACACACTTCCTCATCCGAGGATTTTATCTGAGGTACATCCAGGATTTCAGAGTAACCTGATTGGTTTGTGTGATCTGGCTGTGGAGGTGGTGGACGTCTCAGCCCCTGGACTTGGTCAAAGCTCCTCAGCAGATTCAACATCAACCTGAGGCGTTTAGAACAAGTTCAAGGTTTGGGACAGAAACACTGGAATGTTCTAAAATTGACACATGCTAAGTATTTATTTCATGTAATCTAAGATTTAACATGTTCTTCTGTTTCTGTCAGAGTAAAAATAACTGTGATTTAATGTCTGTGTTTAGTTGGAGTCATACGTGTCACAGTGTAAAACACATTCATACCACGAGTAAAGGAAACACTGAAACTTATCACCCAAAATAATCTGAAGACAAAACTCGTCTTCAGATGTTTATACCTTGTCAAATCTGCTCCATATCTAACCTAATATTTTATTCTGTGCACTGAATTTCAAACTACTTGATGAAGTACATACTGCAGTAATCTACAGTGATGTTGCTGAAACCAGGATCAGACTGATATCACAAGTTCTGTTTTTGCACCTTATGAGGAACCGTGTTTGTCGCCACCTGGACGCATCTTTTTGTGTGTTTCTTGTGTTTTTCAAAGTGAGAGTCAATTTAAAAGACAGATGTCTTCATTTTTCATGCTTTTCTCTCTATCAGATTTTTTTTTTACTAATTTCTAATAAAAACATTTCATCACATGTCACTAGAACAGAAAAAAAACATTCAATGAATTGAAACATACAGATTTCTAATTATTTGTATTTAATTATCATTATTTGAATTATTTTTTAGCTATCATACACAACACACCTGTAACTATGGTGGACACATTCAGGTTTCTTGGGACCAGCATCACCCAGGACCTGAAATGAACAGCCAACATAGTCATTAAGGTCCAGAAGAGGTTCCTGCAGCAGCTCAAGAAGTTCAACCTGCTACAGGAGCTGCTGGTGAACTTCTACAGAACCGTTAGCAAGTCACTGCCAGTCCATCAGGGTCTGGTTTGATGAGTCAGCAACAAAACTAGACTGAAAAAGACTGCAGCAAACCATAAGGTCTGCAGATACACATATGCACATATATATATATATGTATATATACGGTATACTGTATATATGTATATATACACACGCGCCTAGAAACAGTTTAATGTTTCTTTGGTGCTGATTTTTAATATGAGTAAAGGGAGGAGGATCTATTTATTCTGTTTCTGTGTGTTTGTTCATCCACCAGCACACGCACACACACACACACCTAGAAATAGTTTAGAGTCTGTTACTCCGATTTTTTCAGATTTTGGTTTCTTTGTATATTTAATTAAATGTATGTGTGTCCACCCACCAAACCACACACACACACACACCAAGAAACAGTTTAGAAACTATTATTGTTGTTATCTTTGTTTTATATAGAAGAACCACTCCTGCCTACAGAGGACATGTGAGTTTATGGAGAAGGTTTTTTTTTACTATTCTGGTTTCTGTGTGTATTCATTTAAAATGGGAGTTTTTGGCCCTGTGATGGACTGGTGTCCTGTCCAGGGTGTCCCCGCCTCTCGCCCAGTGACCCCTGGAGATAGGCACCAGCTCCCTGAGACCCTGAACAGGAAGAAGCAGGTTCAGAAAATGGATTGATGGATGACACACCAACATACACACACATCTAGAAACAGTTTAGAGTCTGTAATTATTGTTATTGTTGTTTTATACAGTAGGAAGAAAACCACTCATGCCTACAGTGGACATGTGTGTGGGGGTAAGTGTGTGTTTATGTGTCCACCCACATACACACACCTAGAAACAGTTTAGTGTTTCCTTGGTTGATTTTTCATGTGAATTCATGGAGAAAGATTTCTTTTATTTTGGTTTCTGCGTGTATTCATTTAAAATGTGTGAGTGTTTGTTCATCCACCAACACACACACACACACACATGCACACACACACACACACACACACACACACACACACACACACACACACACACACACACACACACACACACACACACACACACACCTAGAATCTGTTTAGAGTCAGTTAATCGTTTTTTATGGGAGAAACACCACACATGGACACCAAGACCATATGTGTGTGTGCATTTCCACCCACTTACCCACCTGCACACACACCTAGCAACAGTTTTGGAGTTTGTTATTGATGTTTATTTTTTTATGGATGGAAATAGATATGTGGACATGGAGGACCATATGTGTGTTTGTGTCCACCCACCTGCACACACACCTAGCAACAGTTTGAAGTCTGTTATTGATAGTTTTGTTTTTATAGATGGAAATCACAGTGGACACGGAGGACATATGTGTGTCCAACCACCCACTCACTTGTCCTCACACACCTAGTAACAGTTTAGAGTGTCTTATTGATGTTTTGTTCATTGATGGAAATTTAGGTGGACACGGAGTACGTGTGTATGTGTATGTCCACCCACCCACCAACCCTCACACACACCTAGCAACAGTTTGAAGTCTGTTATTGATAGTTTTGTTTTTATAGATGGAAATCACAGTGGACACGGAGGACATATGTGTGTCCAACCACCCACCCACCTGTCCTCACACACACCTAGCAACAGTTTAAAGTCTCTTATTGATGTTTTTTTTCATTGATGGAAATTGATAGGTGGACACAGAGGACATATGTGTGTGTGTGTCCACCCACCCGCCCGCCCTCACACACACCTAGCAACAGTTTAGAGTCTGCTATTGATGTTTATTTTTTTGTAGATGGAAATTGATACGTGGACATGGAGGACATATGTGTGTGTGTGTCCACCCACCTGCACACACACCTAGCAACAGTTTAGAGTCTGCTAGTGATGTATTTTTTCATTGATGGAAATTGATAGGTGGACACGGAGGACATGTCTGTGTGTGTGTGTGTCCAACCACCCACCCGCCCTCACACACACCTAGCAACAGTTTAGAGTGTCTTATTGATGTTTCTTTTTCATTGATGGAAATTGATAGGTGGACACGGAGGACATGTCTGTGTGTGTATGTGTCCAACCACCCACCCGCCCTCACACACACCTAGCAACAGTTTAGAGTGTCTTATTGATGTTTCTTTTTCATTGATGGAAATTGATAGGTGGACACGGAGGACATGTCTGTGTGTGTGTGTGTCCACCCACCCACCCACCCGCCCTCACACACACCTAGCAACAGTTTAGAGTCTTCTATTGAAGTTTTTTTTATTGATGGAAATTGATAGGTGGACATGCAGGACATAAGTGTGTGTGTGTCCACCCACCCACCCGCCCTCACACACACCTAGCAACAGTTTAGAGTGTCTTATTGATGTTTCTTTTTCATTGATGGAAATTGATAGGTGGACACGGAGGACATGTCTGTGTGTGTGTGTGTCCAACCACCCACCCGCCCTCACACACACCTAGCAACAGTTTAGAGTGTCTTATTGATGTTTCTTTTTCATTGATGGAAATTGATAGGTGGACACGGAGGACATGTCTGTGTGTGTATGTGTCCAACCAACCACCCGCCCTCACACACACCTAGCAACAGTTTAGAGTGTCTTATTGATGTTTCTTTTTCATTGATGGAAATTGATAGGTGGACACGGAGGACATGTCTGTGTGTGTGTGTGTCCACCCACCCACCCACCCGCCCTCACACACACCTAGCAACAGTTTAGAGTCTTCTATTGAAGTTTTTTTTATTGATGGAAATTGATAGGTGGACATGCAGGACATAAGTGTGTGTGTGTCCACCCACCCACCCGCCCTCACACACACCTAGCAACAGTTTAGAGTGTCTTATTGATGTTTCTTTTTCATTGATGGAAATTGATAGGTGGACACGGAGGACATGTCTGTGTGTGTGTGTGTCCAACCACCCACCCGCCCTCACACACACCTAGCAACAGTTTAGAGTGTCTTATTGATGTTTCTTTTTCATTGATGGAAATTGATAGGTGGACACGGAGGACATGTCTGTGTGTGTATGTGTCCACCCACCCACCCGCCCTCACACACACCTAGCAACAGTTTAGAGTGTCTTATTGATGTTTCTTTTTCATTGATGGAAATTGATAGGTGGACACGGAGGACATGTCTGTGTGTGTGTGTGTCCACCCACCCACCCGCCCTCACACACACCTAGCAACAGTTTAGAGTCTTCTATTGATGTCTGTTTTTTTGTAGATGGAAACTGATAGGTGGACACGGAGGACATGTCTGTGTGTGTGTGTGTCCAACCACCCACCCGCCCTCACACACACCTAGCAACAGTTTAGAGTCTTCTATTGATGTTTTTTTTCATTGATGGAAATTGATAGGTGGACATGCAGGACATATGTGTGTGTGTGTCCACCCACCCACCCACCCTCACACACACCTAGCAACAGTTCAGAGTGTTTTATTGCTGTTTCTTTTTCATTGATGGAAATTGATAGGTGGACACGGAGGACATGTCTGTGTGTGTGTGTGTCCACCCACCCACCCGCCCTCACACACACCTAGCAACAGTTTAGAGTCTTCTATTGATGTCTGTTTTTTTGTAGATGGAAACTGATAGGTGGACACGGAGGACATGTCTGTGTGTGTGTGTGTCCAACCACCCACCCGCCCTCACACACACCTAGCAACAGTTTAGAGTCTTCTATTGATGTTTTTTTTCATTGATGGAAATTGATAGGTGGACATGCAGGACATATGTGTGTGTGTGTCCACCCACCCACCCACCCTCACACACACCTAGCAACAGTTCAGAGTGTTTTATTGCTGTTTCTTTTTCATTGATGGAAATTGATAGGTGGACACGGAGGACATGTCTGTGTGTGTGTGTGTCCACCCACCCACCCGCCCTCACACACACCTAGCAACAGTTTAGAGTCTTCTATTGATGTCTGTTTTTTTGTAGATGGAAACTGATAGGTGGACACGGAGGACATGTCTGTGTGTGTGTGTGTCCAACCACCCACCCGCCCTCACACACACCTAGCAACAGTTTAGAGTCTTCTATTGATGTTTTTTTTCATTGATGGAAATTGATAGGTGGACATGCAGGACATATGTGTGTGTGTGTCCACCCACCCACCCACCCTCACACACACCTAGCAACAGTTCAGAGTGTTTTATTGCTGTTTCTTTTTCATTGATGGAAATTGATAGGTGGACACGGAGGACATGTCTGTGTGTGTGTGTGTCCACCCACCCACCCGCCCTCACACACACCTAGCAACAGTTTAGAGTCTTCTATTGATGTCTGTTTTTTTGTAGATGGAAACTGATAGGTGGACACGGAGGACATGTCTGTGTGTGTGTGTGTCCAACCACCCACCCGCCCTCACACACACCTAGCAACAGTTTAGAGTCTTCTATTGATGTTTTTTTTCATTGATGGAAATTGATAGGTGGACATGCAGGACATATGTGTGTGTGTGTCCACCCACCCACCCACCCTCACACACACCTAGCAACAGTTCAGAGTGTTTTATTGCTGTTTCTTTTTCATTGATGGAAATTGATAGGTGGACACGGAGGACATGTCTGTGTGTGTGTGTGTCCACCCACCCACCCGCCCTCACACACACCTAGCAACAGTTTAGAGTCTTCTATTGATGTCTGTTTTTTTGTAGATGGAAACTGATAGGTGGACACGGAGGACATGTCTGTGTGTGTGTGTGTCCAACCACCCACCCGCCCTCACACACACCTAGCAACAGTTTAGAGTCTTCTATTGATGTTTTTTTTCATTGATGGAAATTGATAGGTGGACATGCAGGACATATGTGTGTGTGTGTCCACCCACCCACCCACCCTCACACACACCTAGCAACAGTTCAGAGTGTTTTATTGCTGTTTCTTTTTCATTGATGGAAATTGATAGGTGGACACGGAGGACATGTCTGTGTGTGTGTGTGTCCACCCACCCACCCGCCCTCACACACACCTAGCAACAGTTTAGAGTCTTCTATTGATGTTTGTTTTTTTGTAGATGGAAACTGATAGGTGGACACGGAGGACATGTCTGTGTGTGTGTGTGTCCACCCACCCACCCGCCCTGACACACACCTAGCGACAGTTTAGAGTCTTCTATTGATGTTTTTTTTCATTGATGGAAATTGATAGGTGGACACGGAGGACATGTGTCTGTGTGTGTCCACCCACCCTCACACACACCAACACCTTGGACCACCAGTTTAGAGTTTGTTATTGATGTTAAGATTTTTTTTTTAATGGGAGGAAACCGGAGCACCCGGAGAAAACCCAAACAAACTCTAAACATTAATATAAAAGATGGTTCATAAACATGTGGTCTGCTTTGTTTGTCTCCACGTGTCCTCTACTATAATTGACCTCACAGGGGACGATTGATTAGCTCATGTCCTTCAGCGTTGTTACAGGGTCAGACCACAAGACCAGGTCCAGAGTCTATGAAGGACAGGTCTCTTGTGAGTCTTTATCGTTTGAATGACCACCGGAAGATTCTGGAGAAGAACTTTCTAATCTTCCTGAAACGCTTCTTTTTAGTTGGAACTTCAGGACCAGGGGAGGGATTTTCATGGTCCATCACACTCAGACCAGGTTCTGTGGTGTTTTGTATTTCCTGCTGTGATGTAATACTGTCTGGGTTTCTGACTCTGTCTACACTCACAGCTTCATTTGCTTCTGTCACATAAGAAGTTTTGCTGACATCTGCAACATGTTCCCTAGTGATGAAGCTGTGCTGCAAAGCCTCAGCTGGGAGAATCCGGTCTGCTGGGTTCAGAGTGAAAATCTTTTTAAGAAGGTCAATGAAAGCTTTCAGGTCTTCCTGTTCTTTGGGATCCTGGCTTTCAGGGGCCATTTTCACTAAGTCATCCAGAGATGCTACTGTTCTATAAAACGGGTCAAAAGAATCAATTATCTGTTCAGTAGCATCTTCAAATTCATCTACCCTCCAAACATGTTCTAGATGGCTTTGGTCCAGGGTGAAATATTGTTGAGAATGATGACCAACATCCAACAAATCTTTGTTTGGTCGACCGAGTAACTTCACAATCATCCTCAGATTTAACTCTTCACTGTCGATTGGAAACAGGTGGCGACCAAGAAACAAAAATGCTAATGTGCAGCCAACACCCCACATGTCTATGCCTTCATCTCTGGGTAGTCCAAGTAAAACTTCTGGTGCTCTGTACCCGACGGGCTGGACCTTACTGTAGTCACTTAACATGGATGTTTTAACAGCAAGTCCAAAATCAATCAGCTTCACTCTGAGTGGCTGAGATTTCTTATTCACAAACATGATGTTATCTGTTTTTATATCGGTGTGAGTGACCCCGATGCGTTTCAGTGCACTCAGAGCTTCGAACAGTTGTTTGGCGACTGTTCGAATTTCAGCCACCGTCAGAGGATCAAAATCTCTCTCTACCAGGAGATCGTACAAGTTTTGATCCAGAACTTCAAAAACAAAGACTGTGCAGTTTTTATGATGAAAACTGTTAAAAAACTTGATCAAGTTGTTTTCATCAGCATCCAGCTCTTCCAGATATTTGTAAGCTTGTTGTTCTTTTTCAGCTGAATTATAACGGTCTTTCTCAATTGCTTTTAGAGCGAAAAGTTCGTCTGTTCCTTCTTTTCTGCACAGTCCAACAACACCGAAGCACCCGGATCCAAGGACTTTCTCTACATGATAAACAGTAGATTGATCCCTGATAGTAGCACCTTTCTCAAACCAAAAAGAGTCTTCAACGGTTTGACATTTCACCTCTGGATAACATTCCTCTTCCCAATCAGACTTCACCTCTGAACAATCCTTCTCCCAGTCAGACTTCACTTCTAAATTACACTCATCCTCCCAGTCAGATTTTACTGGTGAATCTTCAACCTCCTCCCAGTCAGATTTTACTGGTGAATTTTCAACCTCCTCCCAGTCAGATTGAGCTTTTAAATACAGATTATCGTCCCAATCAGATAAATCTGGATTCTCCTCCCAATCAGATGTTACTTCAAAATCTGGATTTTCTTCCCAGTCAGATGGGATTTCTGAATCCAGATTTTCTTCCCAGGTGTGAGTGATTGAAGACATTTTAATTTCTTTTGCAATCTTCATATAACTTGAATCGAAAACAATGAAATGTGTAGTTCCTTCCAGCTTGCTAGTCGGACCATAATGAGACATGAAAGCCAAATTAAAAGATTCTAAGTGTAACGTCACGTGTCCAGACTTTGATCTTGTTTGTCCCGCCCCCTGTCGACGGACATTCTGACACGAGCGCAGATGGAAATTAGCGAAGTCTATTCGCACGTGGGCGTAATTACCGACCAATTACCGACAGAAAACAGTTGACAGGTTATCTTTTTTTGAACCGGATACAAAATAAAATAAAACTAAAAAAGCACTTCACTTTTATCGTTTCAATTTTTGGTTTGGATTTTTAAAAATGGAAAAACGGGTCAGAATTGAATTTTACTGTTGTGTTTATGTCTTTAAATCATGGAAGAGGATTGCAATTCAACGTAACCACCAATATCGTACAGGCCTTATGGTGTTCACGCACATACTAGTTTCTTATACTTCATAATATAAAAACCCAGTTTCAGTATAAACAGCAGTGACTCCTGGTGGCAAACACAGTAATAACTACTGATCATAACTTGTACTACACGTTGATTTTTAAACATCAACAGTTTCATCATGAGCCCTTAAAATGAATTCATATGGCAGAATAATTTTGTTACATTTTCGATATGAATATTTAAAATAAACAATGTGACAGATTTATTTTGTAACTTTACTATAAAATAAACAGTAGATAGCACTGGCGTCGCCTGGCCTGGACATTCCCGGCTCATTTTTCGTCAAGCCCCGAATGTTTTTTCAGCCCTGAATTGCGCTGACATTAATTAAGAAGGCAGCTTTGTATGTTCCTGGCGTTAGTGAATGCAACACGGGCAAGGCGATGTGACCAATCAGAGTGGAGTTTTACAGAGAGGGAGAATCCTCCGTGTCTTATTGGCTGACAGCCTCTCTCACCTGCGTTAATCAAAACTCTGAACTCTGGAGCGTTTCCGACAGGACAAATGGGCATCTGACTATAGTTTGCGAAAAGTAAACAGTCACAGCTCTTCACTTGTGGTTTGCACTGGGCGGCGAGACTCTGGGCCGACTCGTGAAACAGGTGAACAATCTAGTAATTTACCTTGTCTGA
This sequence comes from Pachypanchax playfairii, assembly GCA_006937955.1. NCBI lineage: Eukaryota > Metazoa > Chordata > Actinopteri > Cyprinodontiformes > Aplocheilidae > Pachypanchax > Pachypanchax playfairii. Next base: position 3,471,417 of record SSNP01000044.1, read on the forward strand.
GCTCCGCGAATTTCCGCGTTTATTGAGACGTGGGGAAGTTTCCTTTGTTTACAGATTTTGTTTAGCTAAAACCGCAATTGGTCAGTTACATGAAACAGGTTTGACTGCTTCAATCATGAGGTTGTTAAGCAAAAGCAGTGAAAATGGAGTGGAGGAGGTGTCCTTCTTCTCACTATTATTCTACAATTACTTATTAAAATGTCTTGTGTTCTGTAAATGGTTTTATTTCTGTATATTATTGAGTTTTTGTATTGTAAATATTTTCTACAAGTTATTAAACAACTCTAATTGTATAAAGTATATATTTTTGTTAATGAATGATCAATTTACTATAAAAAATAAGGGAAATAAAAAGTAAACAATGATTTATGAGAAGTATTTATATCAATCAGTTTATTCTGAAGAAGTTTATAACATAAAACCAAAAACTTAATGAGAGCTCTTGATCCGTGTCCTCCTCTTCCTCACTGCTGGCTGACTGAGAATAGGATTTATAAATAGATTTATTCTTGTACTTCCACCCCACAGGTTTCTCTGGAGCTTGATAAAGATGTTTTTCTGCTTTTTCATCCCTAAAACATATTTGAAAAAGTTTAAATCACCAACAAGAAATTACCTGTGTGTGTAAGTACTTACAGGAGGTACAAACAAGAATGTTTTTAGAGATGTAAACATACAATAAAAACATGCTTAGCACTAAAACCAAAGACCTAATTAGACCACCACTGTAAGAATTACCTTTTTTTTTCTGCTAGTTTTTTTTTAAACTTACATCTGAATGCAAACTCTTCTCCCTCTGCTCTACCGCTCGCTTCGTCCACCATTGGTTTAAACTCTCAACCACCAATGTTCTCAGGTCCAGGAAATGCCCCTGGGGATGGCGGCGCCCTTGGGCCCTCTATTGGCCAGCCGCCACTGTTCAAAAGACATTAACTAGAAAAGCCCTCGTAGAGTGCTGAGCTCAGCCAAACAGCTTAAAGAGCAACTCACTCCCTTTAAATTATCTTCCTGCCTACAGCCATTGTTTCAAAAAATGCTGGAAGTAGGCGTCAATTAGGACCTGCAGGGGCTATGATTGACATGTCACACTTCTTGGTTTTTAGCCAGAGTGTTAAAGCTACATTTAGATTAGCTCCAGTGTGACTCTGTCGTGTTGCAGAGAGGTAAACATGATGAGAATATAATGTCTACAAATCACAACCACTGCTGTGAAGTCTTTGCCTGGATTTAATTATTTTACTGATATTAGTTATTCCTTTTGTTGTAGTTTTCAGCCAGTTGCTCTAAATCCCTGTGTGCAGCTCTTTGGTGAGAAGCTGGAGACACGGAGACACGTGTCAAAAAGCAACAAAATTGGTTTGTTTGTCACTCGATCATGAACCACAAAGTCAGATGAGACAGAACCTCAGGGGAGACTCAGAAAATGCATTAACTTTTTAAAAATAAACTTGTCTTCGGACTTGAATAAAATAAAAATACAGTTTTTCCTTGTTTTAAACATTTACTTTCACCATATAAAAAATGCAAATGAGTCATAAAGTCAAGAGATTTATTTCCGGTCATCCTTCATTCTCTGTGTACATGAAATACACTGTTAAAAAAATACTGGAATACTGATGAAAATAATCAACATACAGAGGTTTTAATTCAATGTCACTGAGAAGTTTAAACTGTAGAACTGAAGCAGCAGGTTGGTAAAATCCATGTCAAAAGTTTTAAATAAATTAAATGGAAGAACTGAACACTGAACGGAAGGTGGTGTGGAGATTTTAATACTTACAGCACAGTATGGGGTAATTAAAATGACGAGAATGGGAATTTAATTGAGGGAATTATGGAAAATAAAAATTATGTATAAATGATAAAAAGAACAGAAGTGAATGTTAGAATAGGGACAGAATCTGTAATTGACCTAACATTGGTTTCAAAATCAGGGTTGCCCTTGGCATAGGCCAATCAGACCTTTGCCTAGGTCGCCATCTGCTGGAGGGGGCATCAAATCCCAATTTTTATTCCTGACAAAAGATAAGCCAAGACTAGACTTTATTGATCTCACAGTGGAGAAATTCACCAGCTACATCAGCTCTTCAAAGGGGGACACACAGAAAAGCAAGAAGAAATATAACAGTAACAGGGAAATGTAAACAAAAAGGTCAATAATAAGTCAGTGTGAATTAAATTAAATGTGAAAGAATAGTCATCAGAATTAAACACATAAGCAAAATTGCATCAGAGAAAGTAAAATATTTACAAAATGATCCCAGAGCAGGCATCTTATAAACAGAATGAGTAGGGAAAGAATGGGTGGGAGGGGTTGGGATGAATAGTAGAGTAATGGAGATGGCAAAGAACAAAAGGAATTAAAACAATTGCAAAATTAAGGTATTAGGGTACTGACAAAAAACCAAAAAAGAAAGTGCCTTATTAGCAGGTTATTGCACATTGATGGTCATTATAACTATAACTATAAGCCAGCAATCTGACAGCAGTGAGGATGAAGGACCTGCGGTATCGTCCCGTTCTGCACTGAGGGTGTCTCAGTCGGCCGCTGAAGGAGCTGCTCAGCTCCTCCACGGTCTCATAGTGGATGAGAGCTGTTGTCCATTATGGATGTTAGTGTGTTCAACATCCTCCTCTCACCCATCTCCTCCACAGAGTCCAGTGGGCAGCCCAGGACAGAGCTGGCCCTGCTGACCAGCTTGTTGAGTCTCTTCCTGTCCTTCTCAGAGCTGCCCGGAGCCCAGTAGACTATACAGTAGAGGATGGCTGAAGCTACTGCAGAGTCTTTGTGGTATCATAGTCATAGTCGTATAGTCATAGTCGTATAGTCATAGTCGTAGAGTCAGTCGTAGAGTCATAGTCGTAGAGTCATAGTCATAGAGTCATAGTCGTAGAGTCATAGTCGTAGAGTCATAGTCGTAGAGTCATATTCGTAGAGTCATAGTTGTAGAGTCATAGTCGTAGAGTCATAGTCGTAGAGTCATAGTCATAGTCGTAGAGTCATATTCGTAGAGTCATAGTCATAGTCGTAGAGTCATAGTCGTAGTCGTAGAGTCATAGTCGTAGAGTCATATTCGTAGAGTCATAGTCGTGGAGTCATAGTCATAGTCGTAGAGTCAGTCGTAGAGTCATAGTCGTAGAGTCATAGTCCTAGAGTCATAGTCATAGTCGTAGAGTCAGTCGTAGAGTCATATTCGTAGAGTCATATTCGTAGAGTCATAGTCATAGTCGTAGAGTCATAGTCGTAGAGTCATAGTCGTAGAGTCATATTCGTAGAGTCATAGTCGTGGAGTCATAGTCATAGTCGTAGAGTCAGTCGTAGAGTCATAGTCGTAGAGTCATAGTCGTAGAGTCATAGTCGTAGAGTCATATTCGTAGAGTCATAGTCGTGGAGTCATAGTCATAGTCGTAGAGTCAGTCGTAGAGTCATAGTCGTAGAGTCATAGTCGTAGAGTCATAGTCATAGTCGTAGAGTCAGTCGTAGAGTCAGTCGTAGAGTCATATTCGTAGAGTCATAGTCGTAGAGTCAGTCGTAGAGTCATAGTCATAGTTATTGTCTGGAGTTATCGTCACCCCTTTGGAAATCTGGATTTTGAGTTTTTCCTTTTGGACTCCTGCCTCCTCCACCTCCAAGTAAGTTGAGTGCCTTTTTGTTTGTTACTTTGAACTTTGGATTTTCTGTACGTTGAACCTGTTTTGATACTTTGGACTAACCCCCCCTGTCTCCCACAGTAACAGCATATTTGTGTTTCGTTTTGTTTCCCCTACCTGTGTTTGTCTTTAATAAACTATTTTTATTTGAGCCTGCCACTCCCTGTCTCTCTGCATTTGAGATCCACACCTCACCCTTGTGATTCCTGACAACTGGTGTTTAAGCAAAGGTGGTTGCTCTCACACCAGTTTACAAAGTCCATGATGACTGACCGGTACTCCAGCTCATTCCCCTCAGACACACTTCCAACAATGGCTGAGTCATCGGAGAACTTCTGAAGGTGACAGCTGACGGTGTTGTATGTGAAGTCTGCTATGTAGATTGTGAAGAGGAAAGTTGAGAGGACAGTTCCCTGGGGTGCACCTGTTCTGCAAACAACCGTCTCCGACTCACAGCCATGTAGTACTGTGAACAGTCAGTGAGGTAATTGATGGTCCGAGCAGCAAGATGTCTGTCCACTCCTGCGTCCTCCAGCTTCCCTCGTAGCAGCGTCAGCCTTCGCGACACATTGGCTCATGCTGACTTGCAATCAGTCTTTATTCAGTATTACAATAATCATCAATACAACAATCTTTACTTTCAACAGCAAAGAAACTTTACTTAAACCTAAAATATTTGAGAATAGTGTTACAGTCTTAAGACTCCAGGAGCTATTAAGAAACAAAAGGTGTTCATCATGTCTCAGTCTTCAAATCCAAAGCTAAATGAACACATAACCATGACTAACTTAGCAACTTCCAAGCAAAAACTACTCAGACATAAAGTGTGAATAAGGTTTAAGTAGAATTCTCTATGTAATGAGCAATAAAAAAAAAAGTTCTGAGTACCACTGTCCCATCAGTCCCACTACAACTCTTGTACAGCAACAGCCTAGAGGAGCAACCTCCTTGGTGCTCATTTTATGTAAAGAAAATCACAAGATCTACGTATAACAATGGTGACAAATATTTGTACCTAGTCAATTTTATTATACACATGGCATTGTATGATAAAATTGCTAATCACTGAGGAAGTAGTATTGTGACAATAAATAAAGTTATACTTTTCCTAAAAACTAGTCCTTGTGTAGCCTGTCCTAGTGACAGACACTGGTCCAACTAATTCTTTTAGTTTTAATTGAAAACCTGAAATGTTATGTTTCAATCACTTTCTGATAAAGGGCATTTGATTTAATCGTAATATCGTGTGTCCAGACATTTATCATTGGCCTCACCTCAGACTGGCTTCTTCTCACCGTCTTCTGAGAGCTGCTGCTGTCCCTTTAGCCTGATACATATAACGTGGAGTTTTAGACATAAATAGGCTCAATATTACATTTGTGTTTGTATTTGTGATTTTGTATATTTAATGAATACTTACAAGTTGGCGCACTGACTGTAGAAGTTATCTAAATTGTCCGCACCCTCCATCTGACCTTTCCCCCCATTTTACGCTGCATATTAGCATTAGCGACACTGCGCCAAGTCTAACAGCTAATCACGGGACACACGCTGGTGTCAGGCTACAGCCAACTAACTAAACTGGACAAGTACTGCTGTTGAATAACAGGTGTCAGTCAGAGGCAAAGATGACCTGTCCTCCTGCACCAGATCACGGCGGGAAAGCGGCTCTGTGTGTAGCGGGGCAGCGCCAGGCAGACGGAGAGAGAGGAAAAGGGGAGGGAGACTTTGGGGGGAAGGCTGCTGGTGCAGCTAGAAATTATTTAGAACGAATTTCACTTAAAACTAAAATGTTATTGCCGGAATGCAGCAATACTATGTTTATATTGGATGAAAAAAAAAAAAAGTTCTGTCAGAAGGACACTTAAAGGGACTTAAGGCAAGATTTGTGAAAAACTACACATGCATTTCCAGTTTATTCAATGCTAATGGGTCATGAAGCATTAAAAACCCAAAATAACGAGGCCATCCGCATATATGTCTGTTGCCTTGGACACGCTGTGTGCTACATAATGCGCTGCAGTTCGACGTCCGAATTTCCCGCGCAGTTGTAGGGATGTGACGTATATTGACGCTGCATGCGCGTTGCCGACAGCTCTTGAACAGGAAGAACATGTCCGCCGTGGACTTGGATTCAAACGCTGAAGGTATACTTATGGATGTTTCTGCAGCCAGCAAACGACCTGCATCCACTCTCACCCCCCAAAAAAGTGGCACCACGAAGAAAAAAAAAGACTTTATCAGCGGCATCTCGTGAGTCTAAAAAAAAATATGACCGAAGCCGGGCAGGCACCCGCCTAAATATTGGATATGCGTTCGGTTCATGGAGGGAACTTCAGCTGCATTTGGGAGTGAAAACGGATGCTGACATGGCTCATTTCCTTGTGACCAGGTGAGAAAACATTATAGGTCGTGTTTAGAGCCTGATACAGTATGAAAATGATGAGATCAAATCAAATAACAGAGTGGAGAGACCTGACGTGAAGTATGTTAGCCTCCCCGGTGCAGTGCTGTGAAGACGAACAGTCTGTAAAGTGTCTGTGCGCGCTCCCGTGCCGGCTTGGCTGGTGGCTGCAGTTAGCCACAGCGCCTGTCGCGGCAGCACTGAGTCAGATTTTGTAAAGCTGCCTTAAGTTCCTTTAAGTCAAAGGGGCAGGTCTTGAGCACCCCCTGAGGTCTACCTGTGCAGTACTTCTGTATCAAAAAAGTTATTTACACTCACCGGCCACTTTATTAGGTACACCATGCTAGTAACGGGTTGGACCCCCTTTTGCCTTCAGAACTGCCTCAATTCTTCGTGGCATAGATTCAACAAGGTGCTGGAAGCATTCCTCAGAGAGTTTGGTTCATATTGACATGATGGCATCACACAGTTGGCGCAGATTTGTCGGCTGCACATCCATGATGCGAATCTCCCGTTCCACCACATCCCAAAGATGCTCTATTGGATTGAGATCTGGTGACTATGGAGGCCATTTGAGTACAATGAACTCATTGTCATGTTCAAGAAACCAGTCCGAGATGATTCCAGCTTTATGACATGGCGCATTATCCTGCTGAAAGTAGCCATCAGAAGTTGGGTACATTGTGGTCATAAAGGGATGGACATGGTCAGCAACAATACTCAGGTAGGCTGTGGTGTTGTAACGATGCTCAATTGGTACCAAGGGGCCCAAAGAGTGCCAAGAAAATATTCCCCACACCATTACACCACCACCACCAGCCTGAACCGTTGATACAAGGCAGGATGGATCCATGCTTTCATGTTGTTGACGCCAAATTCTGACCCTACCATCCGAATGTCGCAGCAGAAATCGAGACTCATCAGACCAGGCAACGTTTTTCCAACTTCTATTGTCCAATTTCGATGAGCTTGTGCAAATTGTAGCCTCAGTTTCCTGTTCTTAGCTGAAAGGAGTGGCCAGGGCGTGGTCTTCTGCTGCTGTAGCCCATCTGCCTCAAAGTTCGACGTACTGTGCGTTCAGAGATGCTCTTCTGCCTACCTTGGTTGTAACGAGTGGTTATTTGAGTCACTGTTGCCTTTCTATCAGCTCGAACCAGTCTGGCCATTCTCCTCTGACCTCTGGCATCAACAAGGCATTTCCGCCCACAGAACTGCCGCTCACTGGATATTTTTTCTTTTTCGGACCATTCTCTGTAAACCCTAGAGATGGTTGTGCGTGAAAATCCCAGTAGATCAGCAGTTTCTGAAATACTCAGACCAGCCATTCTGGCACCAACAACAATGCCACGTTCAAAGTCACTCAAAATCACCTTTCTTCCCCATACTGATGCTCGGTTTGAACTGCAGGAGATTGTCTTGACCATGTGTACATGCCTAAATGCACTGAGTTGCCGCCATGTGATTGGCTGATTAGAAATTAAGTGTTAACGAGCAGTTGGACAGGTGTACCTAATAAAGTGGCCGTTGAGTGTATATCCCCATTTACTCTAAATACTGGCCGTGTTGGAACCTGGTCAACGATGTGTCCCCATAAGTTTTAAATGTAACAAAATATGCAGCTAAATGAAAAACACCTGATGCAGTAGTGATTCTGTTGCAATAGTAACATGATGTGAAAAATTCATCCTATTCATTTAAATCTCAAACTTATCACAGAACTGTTGCTGAAGCCAGCAGTGCCTGTTATACTATTTATTGCTCAACAACAACAGAAAGACTCATCAGTGAGCTGTTAGAACATCTGGCATCAGTCCAACCTTTACTTAAAAAAACTAATTTCTCTGGAACTGTAAATTAGCTTAGGAAAGAGCTTTAACAGGGAATTTGTTGTATTTCTAAAGTAAAACAGCTTTAACAGAACTGTTGACTGAAGCTCCTCCCATCACATGCAGGAACCACCTTCTAACCTGAATTTAAAGTATATATATATATATATGTTTAAAAACACAACTAATATGAAATAGAGAGCGATAACAACAGAAGTTTTTCCTCTGAGAAAAGCAGCAGGTATCATTAAAATGGATGATTATAAGGAAGAATGGTCAGAAACACGACCAGCTACGGAGGAAGTACAGGAAATTTGTGATGTGGTGAGTTTCACTCCAACATTAAAACATCAAACTTACTGTTCTGTGTTCAAATGTTGATATTTTTAAACAGGTTAAGAGCCAACTTACAGCAATAACAGGGAGGGATTATCAGGAATTCAGGGCGACTGAATACAGGTTTAGAGTTTTGTTTGTTCAACACTACCTCATCAAGGTAAAAATACTGATTATCCTTCATTGAATCTTTTTAACACTAACTGAAAAAATAAAAAGGTTCAGATGTGTTTAAAGCTGGAGTGCGTAACTTTTACATGTCCGTGGATGTCCGTTTCAGCCAAGCCACTATCAGAGGAGATGACACAATGCAGATTAAGCCGATCGGCTCCTCAAACATCTCACGGTATTTTTCAATATATATCATTTTTACTTTGCATGTCAACCGGCGACATTCCCGCGCTGGCGCACAGTAAATTACGTCTTTTACATCACAACAAGAAAAATAATAAAAAATAGAACGCAGTGTCTCGTAGCAGCCGGCAGAACGGGAAGGTCAACATGGCGGAGAATCCAAATAAACAGCCGAGAGACACTTATCGGGAAGTGGATCCTACCACGAAAAAAAAAAAATCCTGGACGTTCGGCAGAGGGACTATTGGCTAAGAAGGAAAGTGACCGAAGGAGAAGGCAAACGCGAATTTGTATCGGCGTCGCTTTTCCTCGGTGGAGAGAAGAGATCGGGCTGATGTTCAGGGGTGCATAAGTGGTCCGCAGGTCCGCACACACTGTCAAAATATAAAATGCGCACCAGATGAAAACCAGAGCGCCGAAGTTCCAGCTGATCAGCTGATTCTGTCTCCATCTGTGTCAGTTTGTGTCTGTCAGTTTGTGTCTGTCAGTTTGCCAGTGTAACGGTTTTTCAGTCAGTCAGATCAGTGCAGCTGACTGCAGGATTCTGCATCGTGTCAAAACTGAAAAAATTCACTGAATAAGACAAATAGATCATTGTGGCCCTCAACAGCTGACTAATAAATTTCAACACCAAACTGTTAAATGTAGATTAAAGTGAACAATCAAACCTGTAAACAATCCAACCTGAACTCTGAAGGTTTTTTTTTTTTT
>SSNP01000044.1:3480708-3674121 GCA_006937955.1 Pachypanchax playfairii
TTTTTTTACCAGTATTTTTATATTTTACTGGTTTCTCTTGATTTTTTCAACAATGAAATGATATTTATTGAAACAAATATAGAGCCAGGTAAAGTAAACAGACTGAATTTGAAGCTTGATTAAGACAGATACCGGTTGGAATCACAACGGCAGAGATAAAGCGGTGGCAGCTGGGCTTACGTCATATGGAAGCGCCAGCTTTATTGTTGTAATGACGCAAAAATTCCACTAGGGGGCGACAGAAGTTACGCACTCCAGCTTTAATTAGTAAATATTTTTTGCTTTCTGATGTGTAAATATTTAAAACACAAAAATCAAAAGAGTGTATTTACTGTCCTATTATCGCCTCCCTGCAGGTTCATATAGAAGACAGTTATCTCCATCTGCTGGTCTATCAGGCTTTAATTATACGAGGCATCAAGATCACATTGATGGGAATGGAAGTAAACCACAGCAAAGATCTTCTTGTACCTTTCAACCCAAACACCTATTGAGAAAACAACCTGTTTCAACTTCCAGCAGCATGTTGGGAAATGTTCTTGTCACTCACATTTCTGTTATGGACACTACTTAAAGAGGTCATTTCATACACATTTCAGGACTTTGTGGTTATTTCTTAATTATTAACCAGTAATATGAAACATTTTATATCTAAAAAATGTCAGGAAACACTGATTAACAGACTTTTCAATCTGTCTGCGCTAAAATTTGGGTGGTTCCGGCTCCTTCCGTCAGGCTGCTTCGTGAGCAGCTCGTTCATATTCATTATTCGAATTTGCTGGACTCTGATTGGCTAACAAACTAGCCTATGAGAGCAAAGAATACTGTTTCCTGCACAAAGTCTGACGGAATTTTAATGCATAAAACTGGAATTTCTCTACCTTTTTTTTCACCTGTGCCAAAAAAAAAGAAGAAAGAAAACATGACTTCATTAAAGAATAATAATAATAAAAAATATTTAGAACTCGTGATGAATGAAAATAGAACAAATCTCACCTCTTCACACAATTCTTGAATTTTTTCTGTGGCAGGTTTTGGGTCTGACCATTTTCCAGTGTCACACATTCTGATGAAATCTGTTTTTCTCAAAGAAGGAAAGTTGCTGCTGTTATCAGTCTGAAATGTTTAACATCAGTAAGTTTTCAACATATTTATATTGAATACACCACATGATGGGCGGAGCTTAGTGTCATCAGAGCTCGTTATTCTGCTTCATCTTGTTTATTATTTAAAAGTTACTCAACCAACTTCACATGACACGTTTCCAAGTAAATCTGATTTTGATGTACAATGAAATTCTTAAGAAATAATTATCAATAATCACCTCAAACTGATCACGACAAATTCAAAGAAAAAAACAAGTAATTCTATAAACTACATGTCAAACAATGCTAAAGGCCTGTGACTGAAGACGTGACCTAAACTCTGCCTTGAAAAGGAAACAAGAAACTGAAAAAAGTGAAAGAATAAAATAAATCTGAAGACATGAAAAAAGATATAAAAGATATAAAATCAAGAAAACACCACAATGTAAAGGAAAAAAAAAACTTTTAATAAACTTGAAAGAATTTATAAAGTAAAATCTTGACTAAAATAAACAAACTAACCTTGATAAAAAGAACATTGTATTAATCAATACAACCAATAGAAAATACTTCACTGGTTTAGTTGCCTAATAACGATCTACTGAATCTGAACCAGTTTTGTTCTTTCTCACTAATTTCCTCGAGAAACTTTTCCAGAGAAACTGAAGGTGTGTAAAAAGTTATTCAGACAAAAGTTTGTATTTATGTAACTACTGACAGCTTGTTGGCAAAGTATCAAACTACCTACAGATCCTGAGAAACATGATGTTCACCACCTAAACAAGAAACAGTGTCAGTCAACCTGAGGAACTAAATGTCTCTAGAATGGATTTGACAAGAACAATGATGAAACTCCAGATACTCAGATGAATTACATTCATTTATAATCCTGTTAAAAACACTGTTTTATTACATACTGTGAAACTACATTATGAATTAAAGTTCCAATGAAAACTGTAGAAACCAGCTGTGACAGAAATGTAAATAAATGAACATTTATCAATAAAAGAGATTCAGATGTTACAACTCGACTCTGATTCCTCTTATAGTCACTCAGTTTGTTTAGAGTCCACGTTCCTGCTCACTGAGATCCTGCTAGAAGGAAGGAGAGACTCGTTAATAATTAATCCTACATTATATTTCAAAATGTTTAAAAGTGAATGTTACATTTATTTATTTTGGCTACATTTCTTTTCTTTTTCAAAATAATATTTTTTTCTTTTTTTAATTAAAGGAATCACCTTTTATTGCATTAAAAAATCCTGCAGTCTCTTTTGCTATCGTTCTTTATAATGGATAATAAATCCACTTGATTGTTCTTGTTAAATTCCTCCATGAAGAAACATTTCCAGAGAAAGGGAAGGTTCAACACAGTTATTTAGAAATAAAGATTGGACTGATGCCAGAAGTTTGTACCGACACTTAAACATGAAACAAAATACATCAACAAATCAGTCAGATCGATGATCTGAGAGATTGTGACTGAACATTAAGAACATAGTTACTAATAATAATAATAATAATGATGATGATGATGATGAACTGTTTGAACTCTGTTCTGTGTTCATATCTGATTTAAAGTTCAGGTGTCACATGGTAACAGTTACTGAGATATTCTGTATTTTTAACAGGAAATTTGTTGAGTCACTTTGCAACAATGACCACAGGAATGTGAGTGGCGTTCATATAAAGCTCCTCCCATCATGTCGTGGATCTGTATAAATAAGTTTAAAACTAACTGGTGGTTAACATTTGACAACAGCAAACAGCAGGAACTCTCTGGGAAAAGCAGCAGATATCATCAGAATGTCTACCATGCCAGGTGGATGGTCAAAAACAGTACCGGCTCCAAATGTAGCTGATGAACCTTATCTTCAGAGTATGTGCGACATGGTGAGTTTCAGTTTTTCATTATTCTTTGTCATTTTCACTATCAGACTTCCTGTTTGTTATTTAAATCTGATTTTAATTCAAACACAGATGAAGAACATATCAGAAGGAAAAACAAATAAGACTTACCAAGTTTTCAGAGCAGTTGAATACCGAACTCAGGTTGTAGCTGGAATAAACTACCTGATCAAGGTAAAATAATCCTGATTTTATATCCCCCTTTTTTTTTGTTGGTCAAAGTAATTCAGTCTAAAATAAAAATTGGAACTAAATAATTGTGATTTCTTGCTTTATGACCTTTGAGATAAATATACAATAAACATAATATTTAAGTTATTTGTCATTTCTTTGAAGGTTCATACAGGAGGAGATGATGATTATGTTCATCTGATGGTCTTCCAAAGTCCTCTCCTGGGGGACACAATCACAATCCAGTTTATAGGAGGGACTGGAAATCACAAGCGTGCCGATCCTCTGGATCCAGATGAATTCAAGAAATAATGTAAAATCTTCACCTGTTGTATCTTCCTGCAGGAGTCTGTGTTAAAATGATCTTTTCTATTACCAGAGAAACTTTATTACAATAATGTTAGAAACTGGTTTGAATCTGTTTAACACTGGACACAGATTTTGACTGGAATGTCAACATGATTTTTTAAAAGCATCAATAAATAACATTTAAGTGTTTTACTTGTTTTTCAGTGTTTTTCTTCTAAACATGTTAAAAACAAGAACATTAGTTTGTTTTTCACAGAATCAGGAACAATGAAGTCAGAAGAAGAAATATTAGAGACAATTCAAACTAATTGAAAACTGCTCCTGTTTTGCTGCTTAATAAAAGTTTAAATGTTTAATAAAATAGCCAAAAATGTTTTCTAACTAGGATAGAGTTGTTGCCTTACAGCAAGAAGGTCCTGGGTTCAAATCCGGGCTGGGGCCTTTCTACATGGAGTTTGCATGTTCTCCTCATGTATGCGTGGGTTTTCTCCGGGGACTCCGGTTTTCTCCCACAGTCCAAAAACATGCAAGAGGTTAGTTGGTGACTCTAAATTGTCCCTAGGTGTGAGTGGTTCTTTGTCTCTGTGTGGCCCTGCGATGGACCGGCGACCTGTCCAGGGTGTCCCCCACCTCTCACCCAAAGACTGCAGGAGATAGACACCAGCTCTCTGCGACCCTGAACAGGAAGAACAGGTTTAGAAAATGGATGGATGTTTTCTAACTAATACAACCTAAATAAAATACTTCAGTGGTTTTGTTTGCATTAAAGCGTTTTTAAACTGAACCCGTTTTGTTCTTTATGAAAATGAAATGAAAAATACTTTATTTATCCCAGAAGGGAAATTCAACTGGAGATACAGAGAACAGCTTGGCCTTCACTCTCCAGGCTGCCAAGGGTCACAGTATACCCGGCGCACGTCGATCAGGCCAGCAAGATCACACAGGAGAATACATACAAATACATACATACATATACATAAGCACGCATCAGCCTGTGTGTTAGGAAAAAAAAAAGGATGAATAAGACCACGTAAGGTCCGAGGGAGGAGAAAAAAGGTTCCCTACACCCAGTGCTCCATCAAGAGGGGGGGCGCTCGATATAAGAAATAAAAACCTCCAGCGGGAGGGGGTTCACGAGACATGTTGAGAACTTTCTTGAGGATGTGAATGTAATCAGTGTATATGGTTGTGTGCAGAGAGTTATCAAGGGCACCGTCTCTGGGACAACGCAGATGTTATGTCTTCCACAGTCTTTTGGCGCCCGGTGGACACGGGTAAGGAGGGGGCTGTGTGTCTCGGTGCTCACTGCTCCAGGAGGAATTTATTGTTTTGGCCTTGAGGCCAGCCGAAATGAGATAACAGAGATTAAGTCGAAGCTGAAGAATTTCCAACAGCTTCTCATTGTCCATATGGTGCACTATTGTGGAAAAAAAGTCAGAATAATCCGAATTAGGCCAAATTGCATAGTACCAATAATCAATCAATCACTTCTCCACTCCGAGCCGAAACTGCAACTTCTCCAAGGTGGCACCAATCCTTCCAGTGAGATCCAGCAGCGCACCCAGTTTACGGTTCAGCTCCAGGACCCCATCAGCCAGCTTACGATCCCGCTCCTGGACCTCCCGGTCCCGTTCGAGAATCACAGCCAGCTGGTCGCAGTACTGCTCCGAGACCGCATCCAGTTTGCGATCCAGATCTCTGAATCTTTTAGTCCGAGTGTTGCCAGATTCAGCCCATTCAATCCATAACTTTAGAATTTGTAGATACATTAGGTAACCACCAACGCTGATCAGCAGGTACCCCACGATCAATAATCCAAATATGTACACATCCTCCACGTCTTCGACAGCCAGAACAGACAGGCATACCATCTTCCACTCACCCCAGGAATCCAAGGTAAACCCGGCCGGTAGGGTCGACTACGGGCATGACGGCTCCCCCTTTTTCAGCCTTAAGTTTGAAAAAACTTTGTCCAATGCGTTGAGTGACCACGAAACCAGATCCATTTTTCTAATTTTCTAATTTTCAATTTGCAGCAACCAGTACAGAGAAACACAGAGACGAAAAAAAAAGCAGGAACAGTGGGGGAGGAGGGCAGAGATAAGGGAGCATCTGGAAAAAGCGTCCGTTCACAACGAGAGGCGGAAGAATTATCAGTAAGTTCCTGCTTAAAAAAATAGTTCCAGAGACATTTGAGGTGTGACAGCAAGTTATTCAGAAGAAAAGTATTTGACATTTCACCTGTGTGCTCAAAATTGCAAAAGTTACTGGCAGGTTTAAAACTGCAAGTTACACACAGATTATCATAAATCCGTGTACAACAAGGAAAAAGCTGCAAATGTTTGAATTTATTTTGATTTCACATAAAATCAAGTCAAACATCTTGACAACACGTGGTATTCTGAGTCTCCTCCAGCTGCACTAAAGACTCAAAAGTCGCCCTGCAATCAATCATGAACACAGTTCAGATGGTTGTTGGTATCAAAGTAATGTTGTTAAAACCAGCAGGAGCAAACAGGAAGTGAATGTTCTAAGGTGTGAGATCACCTGAGTAGCAGCAAGTGAGTTAATGAAGGAAGAGAACAGAACAGGTGAACAGAAATCCATTAGAAACAGAATCTGAGAAACTCTGGAAAAACTATTAAAAGAAGACAAAAAAACAAAAACTTAAACAAAACAAGAAATCCATCAGAAACAAACAAACAAACAGAATGAAAAACCAACAACAAACTTCTATACACTCTCAGAAATAGAGGTACGAGACAAGGACATTTTTGTACCTATAGGTAAATTGTTTTAAAATTTTCCCTTAAAAGTACAATATTGGTCTTTAAAAGGCCAGAAATGCTCCTTAGAGTGTTCAAATTGATATAAAGTACAAATTTGTACCATTTCAACTGCACCTGCAACCCTGGCCAAGGCTGGTTAATCTCCATTTTATTAAGTTTCATCCATCATTTTTAATATTATGTTTCAGAATGTTGGTTTAAGACTTCAAAATGTGGCATAATTTTACAGTTTTAGTGGAACAACTTCATAAGGTACAAAAATGGACCTGGACTACAGGGTACACCCCCAGCGACAAGAATTTGTACCCTTCTTGATGAGTGGTTCCTGCTGAAGTATTATTTTTATTAGGCATTGATTCTTTTTAGCATTTATTGAGTTCTTATTATATTTTGTTACTTGGGCAGACAGCTGCCCAGCACAGTCACAGGACAAGAGAGGAAATGGACTGACACAAAGCTGCTACACAAAGAGCATGAGGTTCTTCATTAGTGTATAGATGCAGAAATATGAACTTCTTTGTTTGGTTACTAAGGTGGGATTTTCCAACATAGGACAAACCAGTTTTGTTAGGATCATCACGTCATGAGGTTTTCACATGGAGCTGACCAGCAGTTTCCAGTATCTAGCAGGGGATGGGTCTTAGGACTTTAACAACCAATCAGTTTGACTTTTTTGACAGAGGCTTGTCTCTGATTAGTGAATTGTACAATAGGATGTAACCACACTGAAACTGTTTCAAATAAAAGGCATGTACAATCAAAAGATCGTTGAATAGAGTGGGATGCTTGACATAACATTCTATTACCGACATTAATGCCGAATCTGAATTGATGACTCTGTGTTGTTTGTGGTAATGAGTTCAGCACGACACTGCCTAAAAGTGTTTGTTTTTTTTGTTGGGCTCAGAATGGCTTACACCTTGATAAGATACACATCCACAGGAGAGCCCTCAGCCCTCCTTGTGTCAATTAGAATGTGCTTCAAACACTTTCCCACAGTTACCTCAGACTCACTAACATGTAAATAGGGAATATAACTTTAGTTACATATGATATAAGGAAACCCAGCAAGCAAGTACATTATCCTCCACACCATAGCAGCAACTTGGTTTGGATTAACTGCAGTAAGTCCTAGGCAGTTGCACTGGCCTCCATCAGGGCTATCCTTTGTCACCAGTTCTGTTCATTATTTTTTGGAAGGAATTGCTAGGTGCAGAAGGGGGCAAGAGAGGGTCTAGCTTGGGAACCACAGGTATCATGTCTGCTGTTTGCCGATGATGTTGTTCTGTTGGCTCCTTCAAATCCGGACCTCTAGTGTGTGCTGGAGCAGTTTGAAGCTGAGTGTGAAGCAACTGGAGTGAGGATTTAAAAGAATGTATGAGGTAAAAATCTTAAATAAATGAGCAAACTGACCTTCATAAAATAACACTGTAATAAATAATCTAACCAACCTCATAACAATCTACTGATACTGAACCAGTTTTGTTCTTGAATCTTTTCCAGGAAAACTGAAGGTGTGAAAAACGTTTCAGACTACTAACAGCTTGTTGCCAAAGTAAAATACAACAGACAGATTCTTGAGAAACATGATATGCACCACCTAAACTAGTAACAGTCAGTCAAGATCAGGAACTAAATCCAGATGCTCAGTACCATATATCCCTTAAAAATTACATTTGAATTAAAGAGGTCCTTCCATTAAAAAAAGTTTTTCTGAGGTTTCTGTTGAATATTTTAGCTCCACAGGTGTTCTTACCTTCATAGTGGGTGTGAAAACAGGTCAACAACTTCTCTTTCAATTTTAATCTCTCAAACTACGCAGGTGGTGATAACACCCGAGTTCTCTCGAGTCTGAACGGCCTGTATCTGTTTCATCACAACTCCTTTGTTTGTTAGTATTCTTCAACTCCCACAGTTGAAACCATGCCTAGCATGCTGCTTGCTAAAAGCTGTTAGCATAAGACGTAGCAAACAGGAAGAGACTATGGGTGTTTCTCAATGTCAAAGAACCTTGCCTTGATGCCTTGGTCCCTCCCCGGTTACCTAGGAGATACGTCATCAGGACCCGCCAAGGCATGTTCCAATGTTCATGTGCTACGTAGGCTGTACTCGGTTTGCCCGCTGTTTAGCTAACATACCGAAGATACATGGGACAAGTTAAATACTTTTTAAAGTTGAAGGTACATCAAAATCCTACGGTAAAGTTTCCAAGTTGAAGACAGCTGAAGTAGTTAAAAAAGTTGAAAAAGCTAAAAAGTTGAAGAGCTGAAGTGAGATGGAAGATTTGAATGTATGGGGAGCCACAGTCACGCCCTTCTGCTTCCAGTCCATGGGTACCCTGGACGAAAAAATAATGAATGGAAGTCAATGGAGCAATAAAAGTTACTTTCTGATCCAGATTGAAATGCACCATGGATCGAACGTGAGTTGTAAAGACAAGTTTTGAAGCCGAGAAAGCGATCATTTTTGACACGCGGCAAAAGTTATATTATATTTTGTGTGAAGACAAATAGTAGACTACAACCACTTGTCTTGTAAAACTGACGTCACCATAACGCTCAGAAGGAGAAGAAGAATCAGAATAAGAACAATGGCGGTGAGTTTAGCGAGCTTCACCTCCTTCTATCAGGACGAAGGAAGTAGCATTAAACGACTAGTTTTGTGGTGACATCCAGGTACAAAACACACCGGCACTGTCGCGTAAAAACGAGGGAAAAGGCAGCGGTGAGACTCGGGAGATTCTGCCGTGACGTCATATGTGCGACTTTCCAGTTGTAGTCATTTTAAATAAAAATAAATAAATCCGAATCCACGTGACAGACACGGTCAAAACGTACATCATTATTATTATTATTTAAATTGCGGTACAGCATATATGTGATTCAGGGTGTAAGACAAAGCGAACCAGAAAATAACTTTTATCGCTTCATTGACTTCCATTCATTATTTTTTCGTCCAGGGGGCCCATGGGCCGACTGGAAGGGGAGGAGACTGTGGCTCCCCATTTCAATGGAGCTAAAAGGGTTCAAAAAGTTAAATACTTTTTAAACTTGAAGATATATCAATATCTAAAGGTGGAATCTCCAAGTTGAAGAGAGCTGAAGTTGATAAAAAAGTTAAAAAGTTTTAAAGATTTGCATGTATTTCAATGGACAAACAGACAGATGAGTAGACAGCTGGCTAGATAAAACTGAATCAGGCTGCTGACAGTCTAACAGCAGGTGTTTATCAACAAGATCACTGTTTGTAAAGTAAAAGAAAACTGAGCTGAAACCTGTAAACCAGGGGTCATCAACTATATTTGTGTCAGGTGTCATTTCTGCTGTGTGCTTGTGAGTGATTTCACCTGTGTTTCAGGGGCGTGGCAGCTGTCACCAACAGGTGGATCCAGTTCCATTCATCAGCCACTGGGCTTAAAAGAGGAGTGGTGGCAGAGAGCAGGCGTCAGATTGCTCCACTCTGTTTTGTGGTAGATAATCAAGACCCACTTAGCGAGATACATTCACTATATGTTTTGATCATTACGTGTCTGTGTACCGTTCACCTTGTGCTCCTTTCCAGGACGTTCTCAGCTGGATCTTTCCAGGACCCCGGTTCCCACACCGTGGCCTTTCCCGGATCCAGTTCTCGTCTTTGCAGCTTCCAGGCTGCCTGGTTCTCCTCCCGGACCTCCTCAGCGGTTCCCACACCGCCTCTGTCCAGGATCTCTCAGAGACGGTTTCCACACCGGTCTCCAACCTGCCTTGCTCTCATCCTCTCCCGGCCTGCCTCCGCACCATTCCTCCAGCTCCCAGGATCCACCTGTTCACCACCAAGTCAGTCTGTCCGCCCTCTACCAGCACTCACACGCCAGCCTCAGCCGACTGGCATCTGCTTACTCCCCGGGACACCTGCAATTCAGCAAACCGTAAGCCTCACACCTGTTTTCCACATCATTCATCCAGGAATTATCACGTACTAACCTCTCCTCTCCTCCATCTGCTCAGTATCTACCATCGCTGCCCGTACAGCTGAGCCTGCTCCTGCTGGACCTGCTGAAGCAGAACAGTGTTTTATCTGCCCTGTGATCTGTACCTGTGAAACTAACCTTCATTAAAACTCCCGTTTTCTGAACTTACCTGTTGTCCTTTGGTCTGGAGTCTGCAGCTTGATTCAGAGTCCTGTTCTCAGTATTACAATCATGACAATTTGTCAGAGGGCCAGAGTTTTACCAAACAGTCTCCTTGGGGGCCGGTGTCAGGTTCTCAGCAGCTGGTGAGTGGTGTTGCAGTTTTGGACTAACCTCTCATTGCAGGGCGTGGCAGCTGCTGATCAGTGGTTCCAGGTGCGGCTCGTTACCCAGCTCTCCGGGGCTGGGTATTTATGCAGAGGAGGAACTGGAGACAGACGCCAGTTAGTTCCACAACTGAACGTGGTAACGTTTGGCCTGTGTTAGTGTTTTAGCTGCTGATTGAGCTCTAGTACTTACCTCACCTTCTCCTTTCCCTTCTCCTAGTCCTCGTCCCAGTCTTGAGTGCCTCCACTTGCGCTGGCCGTCTGCCGCGCCGTCCGGAGGGCTCTTGGTTCCTTGTTGTGGCGTCTCCACGACCGTCTCCCTGGCTCCTGGTCTGCCTCCGGTCCCCTCTGGGCTTCCCGCACCTGGCCTGGTCAGAACAACCACCAAGCTGTCACCCCTGCTTCACCTTCATACCTGGATTCCATCATCAACCTCGGATTACCTCATCACCAACTCCTGGAATTCTCCATCACCACTGTTGGCTCCTCAGTCCTCCTCCACGCACACCCTGCCTCCACTACCCTAGAAGTTCTGTGAGCACACCCCCCACGCACCACAGCCAGCACTAATACTCATCTGGAAAATATCACATCACTAACCTGTTTCTCCTCCGCCGCCAGATCTCCTCCTGAGTCGCTCCTGCCCGGGACCTCCAGGGCCTTGTACATCTCTCCTTGTTGTTGTTATGAGATCACTGTAAATATTAAACACTGTTTCACTGATTACAGTCTCCTGTGTGTTGGTTTGAAGTCTGGGTCGCTCTTAGAGTTCAAAACAAACCCCTGGAAACATGACAGCCGGACCCCCAAGAAGAAAATCAAATAAAAATCTAATTTTGGCTTAACATTATGTTTAATGTTTATATTTTTTCCATTTCATTACAAAACTGAAGGCATTTGATTCAGGCTCCCATCACCTATACCACAGTCAACCACTAGGAGTTGCTTTAATAGTGTGGACCACTATTTTCTTTTTGATAAATACAAAGCTCTGCTTCTGGCTTACCAGACTCTAACACACACAGCTCCTACTTACCTTCACTCCTTCATCCAAACCTACATTCCCACGCGTCAGCTACGCTCAGCCGCTGAAAGATGCCTAGCGCTTCCACCACAACGTGGCATGAGATCATGTTCCAAACTCTTCTCCTCTGTTGTCCCCCGATGGTGGAATGACCTACCAAACTCGGTCCGATCCTCAGAGTCGGCACCTACTTTTAAGAGCAGACTTAAGACTCACCTCTTTAAAGAACACTTTCAGTCTTAAGGAGGAATTGATTTATGATTTATGATAGCGATTTGGGAGTTTATCACTACAAAAAAATAAAATAAAATAAAATTTGATACACTTGATGTATCAGCGTTGGAATTAAACTGGACTCCAAACAGTCCGCCTCCTTATATTGTTTCCTTCTCTTTGATTTCTTGCTTGTATGTTCTCTCAATGTAAGTCGCTTTGGATAAAAGCGTCTGCTAGTGATCCTCACAATTTTGGAATCCAGTCGCGGGACATTCTATCCCATAAAGAGATGAAAAGGGTCGTTGAACTTAAATATATATTGAAAATGAGTCAGTATTTTAAAACAAATCATGTTAATATCAGAAAATGCAATTATTTAAAACTGACAGATATACAGAAAGTTATATAAACAAAAGAGAATGTAAGACAGACTAAAAGTCAGACAGATGAGTGAGAGACAGATGAGTGAGAGACAGATGAGTGAGAGACAGACACAGAACCTCGTTACAGCAGAAGGCACCAGCATGTGTCCCAAAGGGGAAGCCGCCGTTTAAAAACGTTAACAGATATCAAAATAATTCTTGAACTGTAGGTGACAGAAGGCTTTAGAGCTGATTCATGTAAATTTTCAGCTTTCTACAATCTTCTGTTTAAGAGATATGAAGATGTGAACGTGTACTTAAGCCGCTGAAAAGAACAAAAGAGCAGATTTTTTGAATGAAAGTCTAAGAGTTTTCTCTGACCAGTCCTGTTTCTAGGCCACATTGTGAGACAATAATAACAACTAGACAGATGAGAGTTACACTATTGTAAAGCTGACAAAATCCCCACTGTTTGATGTATAATTTGTGTGTGTACCATAAATGGTTTGGGTGGAGGGACATTCTGTTTGGCTTTTTGAAAATTAAAAATGAGCATTTCCCACTCTGGAGCTAGAGTCACCGTCCGAAATCAACTTTCCAAGAGCAAAATACTCCTTCCTGCCTCCACACCGTTCATGATATACTCATAAATTATACATCAAAATCCAGGGATTTTTGTCTGCTTTCAGGTGGTGTAACTCTTTTTTCTCTAAGGGTGTATTCAGACCTGCACTGTTTGGTCCACTTTAAGCGGACCAGAGTTCACATGGAGCGCTGGTCCGCACCTTCCATGCAGGTCTGAATGCACACAAGCGAACTCTGGTGCGGACCAAAGAACCGGACCGAGACCCACTTTTTCAGGTGGTCTTGGTCCTCTTCCAAACAAACTCAGGTGCGGATCGCTTCAGGTCTGAATAAGAACCAGTCTCGATCCGAAACAACTGCAGGATTTATGTGCCTTTCTGCCCCCACCGGGAGCGTTACCATGGAAATGAATTTTTTTTCCGACCTCAGCAGCGCGTCAATCAGCGACTCACAGCAGGGCCACAGTCTGGAGACAGAAGGTGAAATTATTAATTAATAATGTTTCCAGTAAATCCTGCTTAATTTCAATAAACTGCTTCTTTTATTAGATATCATCACAGATATTATCTGTGTGCCCCGTTCTCTTCCTGCGTTGATGCGTGGAGCAGCGACACAGCGGCAGGCAACAAGCTGTGGCAGTGGTGGAAAGAGTTTTTAATATAGTCAGTACATGAACAGACTGACATTTAAATGATTGTTTTCCACTGTCACGACTTAATCCTGCTTTTCGCTGCTTGAACACAGACACAGGTGGGAGCGCAGAGAACTTGAATCTCTGCTGGTGTGACGCGATGAGATCAGGGAAAATCTGTGCGTCTCTGCTAATGCTTCTCGGGGTTATGCTTAACGAGCTACTGTAGGAAAAATAAGGCGTTCACTGCCGTTATCGTTAAAGCTGCTGCTGACACTCAGCTCTGCAGCTCAATAACAGAACTATGACATGCAGGGCAGGAATGTTTTCCTCCATATCCGGGTCTGTGCTCTGAGTGCCGCCCTAATCTCACCTGTCCAATGGGAGCACAGATCGTCACACGCGTGAATGTGTTTACAAAATAAAATTCACTTGCAAAATGTGCAGTCTGAACAGGCACCACACCAAACGAAAAAAAAAAAAGTCAGCTTTTGGTCCGGACCAAACAAGCGGACTGAAGGACTTTTCTGGTCTGAATACACCCTAAGACTTACGGTTCTCCTGCTATGGGTTCCAGAAGCACACTAAGTCCACATCTCGTCTCTTTTCCATTCATTTTTTTTCAGATTTTTAGTGTAAGAGCTGAAAAGATAAACAAAAAATGATTATTTTATTTTGACAAGCACAGCACTGGCATTATGTTCACGTCTACAAGCCCATAGCAGCATCATTGCGGGTTGCCTAATACTGTAAATAGTCTGTAATAGAGTAGAGTTTTGAGTTTATTTTTTTTATGTTTTAAAAGTCATTTCCTGTGACTTTATTTTGTAGGGTTTTTTCATTTGTTCCTAGGTTCGTATGTTGTTTCTCCCTGAATGTGTTTTTCTCTTAAACTCATGTCACTCTGTCATCTTGTCCTGTGTGATCATCTCCTGTTTTATTCCTCAGTCTGTTTCCTTATAGATTATATTCTCAGAGCCTCATCTGAATAAACAAAATAAATGTGAATAACTAGAAGAATTTATGCATTTAACAGTGAAGAGCTGCATCACCTCCCTGCACGGTGATGCAGCAGGAAGTGAACACCTCCACCTGCTGGTTCAAACTGATGATTTTCTAACACACATCCTGTTTCAGTTTCTTTCAGCTGGCTGAATCCCTGCAGAATTTGTTTCATTATCCTGAAAATGTCACTGCATTATCTTTAATTTACAGAACTATTATTACAGTTTTATTCTTTTAAGTCTTGGGCAAAGGATTTTATTTATTTATTTAAAGGTTATAAATATGTAAATAAAGAAAATGTTGATGTTACATTTCTTTGTTTTTATGTCTGAGTTAAAAAAAAAATCAAAGAAAAAAACCTATTATGTTTCTGCCAATAGAAGGTTGGAAATAAACCCTTGTGCAACTTATCCCCAAATCAACTTTTTTTTGCTGGTAAACTCTAGAAACGAGTGTCTAATAGTCCTGCCTACATTACTGGGTCTTATTTTTGGTATTTTAGCAAATTTTTTTATAAAACTATTCGTTTTGTACCAAAAAACTGATAGTGGAGCGCCCTCTTCAGGTTAAAACGTAACACGTAATTGCTCCCATTTCACAAACCAGATGAATCTGACTTTTGGGAGCATAAAATCAAAAACGAAATCCAACAGCCTATCTCTCCCTTCTGTATTTTTGCTTAGACTTCATTGGCTTCCTCTGTTGCCCTCAGTAGGTCAACCTGTTGAAATAGATGTAAATCAATAAATAAAAATTATCCTAAGCAGTTACACATTTTTAAAAATCCGAGTATACCATTTTTATTTTAAATAACTGTACAGTGCTTCAATTCTGTATTTTTATCTTTTCTGTACATAAACTGTATAGTATATTTTATCCAGGAGAGTCTTAGTTTTTTTATATTTTTACTTGCGTGGATCTAAACTCTTCATTACGTGTCAGTAGCTATGTTTACATGGGCACATTTAATCGGAATAAACGCCCAATCGGAAAAAAAATACGTCATGTAAACATGTCAATCAGAATGTTTTGATTCGATGCAGCCTGATCAGAATGAAATTTCCTTCCGATCGAGAGGGGTGGTTTTGTCCGATCTTCATTCCGAGGTGGAGGTCACGTGATTTCCGGTCTTGAGTTAAGGTATGGCCGCAGCTGGGTGTCTCTCTCTTTCTCTCAGCCAGTTTTTCCCAGCAGAAAATGTAAGGTTCAGATGCTCTTCTAAAATAAAGTTCAATTATTGTATCTTAAGATTAATCAATTTTCATTCCATATTTCTTTCTTTTTTTCCCACTTGTCAGTGTTTATATGTGTCGCTTTCCTCTCGGCATTGTTTAGTCACTGAGACATCGTGATTATTCACTGTTAAATCGGGAAGCACAAGATTGGACATTCTAAGAACTGCTGCAGATAAAATTAAAACAAAATAAATGTTGAATGATTTGAAATATGATATGCATTTTTCCCTATTCCCGATTCAGTGAAATTGGTGGGCCGGGCGTGGCCCACGAGCTGCCAGTGGACGTTCACTGATCTACAGAGACAATATCAGTGTTTAAATGCACATGTTGGTCGATGGTGTGGTGTCTCTCTTCTTGTTTTGAATCTCTCAGCAGGTGTTGAAGCAGATCTCGTGTTTCCTCTCTCCCATCGTCTTCTATCTTGCTCTAGTGAACCACACTGATGAGAAGATCCTTGCTTCTCCTCGATTAGTGCTGCTGCTCTCTAGCTGTGAAAGACGGTGAAGCAGTGAAGACAAATACAGAGAAAGGTCTCACATTTAGTCCATCACCAGAGGTCCCAGAGGAGCTCAGTAACAAACACCTCCATCAAGTGGCTTCTGAACAAAATCACAGCAGCAAAGTTTGTTTTTCCTGTTTTCTGAATAAGAAAATCTTTTATAAAACACCAACACTTGTGCAAAATGACATCATTTATTTACATGATTTCATTACAATCTATAAATGAATCTTTCATCAATGACAGAGGAGAGTAATGTGCAAAACATATCATGAACTTCAAACTCATGATGTAACCCTGCAGGCCAGCAGACACATTCATTCACCCATCACCTCTCGTTTCAGAAGTCTTGAGACAGACATCAGGTTTATCAAACAAGACGACTCACGGCAGTTTAAAATGAATAAATACATAAAAACTGGAACTTTTGGATTAAAAATTACAAACATTGATTTTTGTGTCAGAACTTGACGAGCCCCCAATAACTTGAAGGATATTGATTAATTATTAATGGTCAACAGGAAGTGTTGCAACATTTACCTAAAAGATTTGGTTAATTTCACCACAAATGACTTATTATCTTTCTAAAAACAGATTCACTATAAGTCACTTAAACATCTGAATGTAAACCAGGTATCAGGAGTGAACATTCACACTTCAAATACAAACCTCTTTTCTAAAATGTTTGCCTGGATTTGGATGCTTGATGTATTTCATCAAACTGTAGGTCGAGCAGAGAGCCTCAAAAACAATCAGCTGGCAGATCAGCATCATCTTTCTGAAACTGAGTCTGGATAAGATCAAATATCTCCTGATGTTGCACAATGTTCTACACTCACTGCAGTTCAAAATCCAACATTCAAGTCCTTCATTTGCACCTCCTTCAAAGAGCTTATATAATGTAACAGGTCTTACAGGTAAAATCATATTATTTCCTTAAACAATATTTTGGTAAGTGCCAGACGTCATCGTGTCCTTATTCCAGTAAGAGTAATGTTTCAGGTGTGTCTGCATTCTTGTGTGAACACATGAGTGACTGTGTGGGTCAAAGAGTAAAAACAGGTAGTGTGTCTATAAAGTAAAGAAACTGTTCTAATTAACTTTTCAGATCTGCTTGTGAGATCAGATCACAGACGGAGGACGGGAACAGAAAGAGATCAATCATCTCATCATAACTTCCTGTTCTACTCTGGGAACTCAGCAGGAACAGCTGGACTGATTCAACAAGTCTAACACATTGTGGACAACGAGCTGATGCTCAGGAGCGTTTTGAGGAACATCGTGTCATGTGATCAGATTCAAGCACCTTTAAGAACAAACATGATTTATGATGATCCTCCTGTCAACCACAGCTACAGGTTTCACTGTGACTGATTGGATATCCGCTCGTCTCGTGTCAGAAGACATATTGTTCTCTGGTAAAACGTAATTATCACCGTGTTATTAAAGTTTGTTTATTTTGTTACTAGTGAAACAGTGTTTATATTGTGGTCCAACTAGACACTTTCAGAGTTTGATCATGTGATGCACGATGTCTGTTTGCAGACTGACGGGTGTGAAACCTTTTCTTACAGAAGCAGCTGATTCGTTTCATCTTTTCACTTGTCAGATTAGAGACGTTGTCATTCTACAAAACAGAATGAGTGACGTTCCTGGAAGAGATTTCATCAGTTGATGATCCCTGCAAACGTATTGATTGGTAGAGGAAGACCTGTGCTCATGTACTTGCTGAGTCCAGCTTCTTTCTCCTCTCCCAATTTGAAACTGGACTTCACACTTTTCCGTACGCAGCATCCAGGATCCAGACAAGGGACAATCTCAATACTAAAATAAAAACATTTCATAGAGATTGGAGTCTGTTTTGCATGAAAACTGTGTCAATATGTGACAAAAACAGTGAGAAAATAGGTTCAGGGTCTGAAAAGTTGAATTTTGAGCCACATTAAAATCCACAAAGACCCCTGACCTCATTTCTCCACTAAGCTCGATTCTCTTACCTCTGCACATCTTTGTATGTTCGCCGTCTGTCTCTGTCCAGTGTGAGAGTAAAAGATCGACACTCCAAAGTGCGAATTTTAATGCTGCTGATCCGAATCTTAGACTCCTACCAAATAAAAAAAACAGTTACATTTTCTACAAACACATTGCGTGTTATCCTTTTGCAACTTGCACGACCTCGACTCACCACATTCTGGTTCTTTATCTTTGTTGTTGCTTCATTCATAGTCAGAGTTAAACAGTTCAAATCTGTGAGAGATCATGTGGATTACAATCAGAAACTACAGATTGTAATTTATAACAGAAGTTTCTATGTAAATCTAAATACGGAACCTTCTGCCTCGTTGGAAGGAATGGCGTTGATCTGAGCTCCTGATGTTCTCACTGAAATTCCTACATCAGTGTCTCGTCCACTTAAAGTCACCTGGAAACACACATATGTTTGATATTTGAAAAAGCACCAAACGTCATACTGGAGGAAATCGGAGTGAAAAAAACAACTCACTTTCTTGTAATTCATAGAAACAACAGCTCCACAGACTTCACTTGAACCATTCTTCTTTTTATCTGATGGGAAGTGGGAGACATGTTGTTAAATCTGGGCTCACAAAAAGAAAGAAACGCATAGAAGACATTCTGGGGCAGTTTGCTTCAGTCAAAAAGTGTTGGCATTTTACTTCAGATTCATATTGTTTGTCAAGGTTTTAACATACTGATTAATAAACACGAGCTCATCATGCATCTTTTCCAAAGTCTGGAAGAACAGATATATAATACAGTATGTTGGTACATGTTAAAGACCCACTCTGATGAAAATCGTGTTGTTAACATGTTCTTGTGGTATTTTCTGATGTTAGAGGATGTATCTTGAGTAAAATAAGATCAAAATTATATTTCTGGGTGTTTCTGCATTCAAATCAGTTTGAATAAGTAGCAGATGCTAAAATGCGTCTACAAAAAAGACTGGATTTGTGATGTAGAAAATCCACTGGGCGGGGCCACAAGCTCCTGCTCTGAGCAATCTGTAACCCCTCCTTTCCACCAGACGCATCAGCAACGCATTACTGGAGCAGCATGTCTCGCGTATGCTGCTGGTTGGCCCATCCCACCGGGTGTGTATGAGGCGCGTAGCAGCAGGAAAGCAGCTATCACCGAAAGAGCACAAAGTCACGCAAGATTAGCAAAATCACGCATGACTTCGTCAGTATACACAACAACAAGCAAGAAAAAACGACAACATGGCTCCAAAAGGTTTGTGTTTTATGTTCTGTCTGTTTTATAATCGCCAATACATTTATGTTAAGCCAGGGAATATCCTAAATTGCTCAAAGTCCAACTGAATAATGTTAGTGGCGCTCAAACAGGATTGGGTACTTCTCCACTTCAGTAATCAACCGTTTGTCGTCCATGATGGAAAAACAAAGAAGACTGCTAGGTGATAACTTCTCACCGGGCCGCACAGGTTTTTAAGTAAAGCAACCAGAAAGCAGTACACCTTATTCTGAAAATCTCCAGAAGCTTCGTTCCTTTTCCGCATCTGATTTCTTGTCTTCCCCTTTCCAAAATGTCAAACTTGACACGTTTTAGAAGCGTAGCGCGTAGAAAATAGGACCGCCGCGTATGTTTAGGAAAGGGCCACGACATGTCGCCCCTGAGACGCGGCTGACTCGCGCTGCTGACAGATCCGGTGGAAAGGGTTCTATTGACTACAGCGGTGCCTATCAGCTGCGTATGACGTGCTGCTGCAGTAACGTGCTGCTGACACGTCCGGTGGAAAGGAGGGGTAAGCTAACGGTAGCGCTAGCATAAACAGACAGCCCTCAGCAACATGGAGGGGCGGAGGGATCCTCCACACCAACGGTTCTGCCCACAGTACACAGGTGAATTGCTAATGAGTTACTGCTGCTATACAGAAACTACACCCTATAAAACAACACAGGTTTTGTGATTTTGAGTAAAAACACCATAATAATAATAATTTAAAGGGCCACTGAGATGCTTTAAAATAATTTAAAACATGATTGAGTGGGTCTTTAATCACAAAGAATAATTTATCTACCTTTAACTGAGATGTGTTTAAATTCTGGGAACTCCAGCTCCAGGTGGGTAAGGAAGGCGTCGTCCACTGGCGCTTTGGTTGTGCTGTTGAATGTGATCTAATGAAACATGGAAACACTGCAGCTATAACAGACAGCACTTTGTTTTACTTGTGATAAACTAACATGAGATGTTTCACTCTACCTTCACATAAAATATAGCAAAGTAGACGGGCTGCAGGCCATGGCGGACATAGTAGGCTATGACATCAGAGATAAAGGGATCTTTGGACCTGCCGGAGGTCAACTGCTCCTAAAGAAGGCAGAAGTTGTAGAAAATTAACCTTGAAAAACTGCGAATGTGACGGTGAATCAGCAGATCAGTGAAAAGAAAAGAACTGAACAGATCTGAGTCACTGTAGTAATGTTTGAGTTTTAAGTTTAATCAAAGTTTAAACTTTCTGTTCTTCTTTTACTGTATGTGGAAACATGAGACAGAGGCGAGGTCCATGCTTCAGACGGTATACTCTAGAACAAAACCACCTTTTTAGTGAATTCCCAATTACCTTTCAATTAACTTAACCTATTCATTCCAACATTCCTGAACAGTTGTGTATCTTTTGCATGTTTCAGATCCAGAACTTTCCTGTTCCGTGTTTTAAGGAAAAAGAGTCAAAGTAGTTTTCAGAAGTTTTTCTGTTCAGCTGATTTTACTTGTGGTTTGGATGAAATAAACAGATCTATGTTTCTTGCTGATATGATGATATGCGGTTTCCTGTTTGAGCTCATGCAAAATGCAGCTGCCATGCTAACGGAGTGAAAACGCAATAACATTTTAGTAAAAAGTTCAACAATTTAAATGTATATACTAGAAAAAATATGTAAGTACCCTATTGTTTGTTTTTATTGTTATTTAGAACTCAGTTGATAATTTAGTTCATACCATTTTAGCCAGTTTATGAATCATGCTGCCCATACAGTTGACGTTACAGTTGTACCACGGGTCCACGTTGCTCAAGAAGGAACCAACAGTACACGGACTCTCCTTGCACTGATGGTTTACCTGTTAATTAAATTACACTAACGTCAATTAACAACTTTCACACGAGCAAATACAAAACAATGAAAATAGATCCAAACTGATTCTTTCACATATGTTCTGATGTTATCTCATTACTTGTTGACATTGCGCTCACACGAGGGAGTTACCTCACCTTGGCAGGGGAGACGGGAGCCGGAGCAGCACAAACAGGAATGTAGTAAAACTGGAGACAGACTTTAGTTGTGAGACAAAGCCGCCGAGCTTCTCTCTTCCTGCACAAACATCATACTGTAAGTTGGCGAGACTTTTGTAGAAAAAGAGGTTTTATTGTAAATAAAAGAAAACCGATTTGAAAGTTCAGTTTCATTGAGCTGAGTGGAGTCACTCTACATGAATATTAACCTAAATGTATGTTTAAATTAGGGTTTATTGTAAACAAGCCCTCTCTTGCTTCCTGGTGACATCATTCTCTTGGTATTTTATGGCTGATGTTTGTTAAAGTTGCACTTGTTTCATAAGATGATTAAACAGCAGTTCTATGAACCTCTGGAGCAGAACTCACTCCCTCTGGTATAAAACATCAATATGCTATTCTCCTCCCTGCTGGTAAGGGGTGGAGCTACAGAACCAGGACGGGCCTGGTGAGATCTACAGAACCAGGACGGGCCTGGTGAGATCTACAGAACCAGGACGGGCCTGGTGAGATCTACAGAACCAGGACGGGCCTGGTGAGATCTACAGAACCAGGAACAGTCAGAAAAACAGAGAAATCTAATGACACAAAGAGTATACCTGTACAGGTAATAGGCCTTAGCCAGGCGGCCCACCACCCGGTCGTCCCCCATGACCACGATCCTGGCAGTAAAGTGTTTCTGCTGTTTGGAGAGGTGGTTCTGTGTCATGCTGGTTCCTGATGGTCTCTGTAGAGTGGACCCTGTTCTTCCAACCCTCCCTCCATTTCCTCCAGCTGCTGTGACGTTTACTTGTTCCTCCAACATGTCGTTCATCATGTTTTTCAGAGTTGGTTTCAGTTTGATGCATTTTTTCCGTGACAGCCTCGTCGAGTCTTGTTCAGTGGGAGAACTGCAGGTTCTGAATGAGTTAAAAATCAAATGAGTCTATAAAACCACAAACGATCTGAAGAGCATCACTGATGTATTCAAGATCAGTAAAAATGTTACATGAAAAAGAATTTTAAACTTTACTAAACGAGACAACAATCAATATAACATATTAAATCACCAGTTCCACAAAGGTTAAAGAGGCCATTTCATACAAATTTCAGGACTTTGTGGTTATTTCTGAAGTATTAACCTGTAATATGAAACATTTTATATCTAAAAAACATGAGGAAACACTGATTAACAGACCTTTCAATCTGTCTGCGTCAAAATTCGGCTGTTTCCATCAGGCTTCGGGCTGCAGCACATTAATATTCATTATTTGAATTTGCTGGACTCTGATTGGCTAATAAACTAGCCTATGAGAGCAAGGCATACTGTTTCCTGCTCATGGCAACAGCAGATGTCGTGTCTTCCTGTTTGCTACGTTATGCTAACAGCTTTTAGCCAGCAGCATGCTAGGCATGGTTTCAACTGCAGGAGATGACGAATACTAACGAACAAAGGAGTTGTGACGAAACAAATACAGGCCGTTCGAACTCGAGTTTTATCACCACCTGAGTAGTTTGAGAGATTAAAACTGAAAGAGAAGTTGTTGACCTGTTTTCACACCCACTATGAAGGTAAGAACACCTGTGGAGCTAAAATATTCAACAGAAACCTCAGAAAAACTGTTTTTCATGGAAGGGCTTCTTTAAGATGTAAATAAAAACTGAATGTATTGATCTACAAATTTCCTAAAAGTATATTTTATTCCCAGTAAAACATAAACAGCATGTCACCTTGAAGACATCCTACACAGTAATCACAGGTGTCAGACTGTGAATCATTCCACACCACAGTGTGACGGAGCTGAATTCTAAAGACTCAGAATGATGACACGAGCAGGAAACTGCTAAACAAAATGTTTTACTGTATTTAAGAATGAAGGAATAAAATAAGCAAACACAAAACAACAACACAAACAACTGACACTGATACAGATAGAAAGTAGTTCAAGTCTAACAGGAAGAAAGTAGAATACAAGCTGTGTACGCACAACTCCTCACAACAACCCCCAAGACCCCTTTGACACACTTCCTGAGACCAACCAAGACCCCGTCCCACTGGCACTAACTCAACTAATGGAACTGTTCCACTCAGAGACAACTCATTACATTCTGAGGTAAAAAACCTTAATCGATACCAAAAACACCAAAACTGTGTAAAACTGGTCACTCAGACATTCACATGGAGCATCTCAGCCAACGCCACCGGCATTAACACCCTCTGTGGTGCAACCCGCCTACAGTCCAGTCCCGTGGATAGAGTGAAGAGAACAACTACCCTCGTACCAGCTGAAACCTGCAGCTCATCTGCAACCTTATACAACAACATCTGTACCATAGAGATCCAGTCAGACTCTGATCTGATCCAGCTGCAAACTGGCAACAAGAACATCAGCATCTATGTCATCACAGGTGATGATGCAAAACCACGATATCAGTGAACAATTAACCATATTTTTTAATATTTTTTGGAGTGGCTCAATATCTGCTCTGATGCAGCTGGAAGCCATAATGCAAAAACTGAATCCAGTATGAAAACTGTGTGGAAGCCAGTAGAAACTTACAGGTCAACAACATTCAGCATGTTAAAAGAGTGGGCACAGGGTGGGTGGGAGGGGGATATTATCTTCCATGGTGAGTGTGAAACACTTGTTTTTTCCGTTCTGCTCTCAGACATTCTTTTTTCCGATGATGAAATGCACCTTGATGCACAAGTTTGTTTTAACTATCAAGATCAACATCAACAGAAGTTTAAACCAAAGTTTAATTAATGCTGGTGTTGATTCTTGTCATTGATCCTGTTTGTAGTGTTCTGATGGACATGGTGCAGCCACGGTGAGAAGGAGGTCTGGTTTGGGAACCTCAGGATCTCATTGCTGCTTTTGGTGGATGGTGTGGGTTCTGCTGGGTTCTTCAAGCCATGACCTTCAGTGTTCACAGCTGAGTGTGAAACAGCCAGATGAGAGTCAGCTCCAAAGATCTGAGGTCCGGGTTCTCAACTGGTATAAGGTGGAATGTTCCTTCATGTTGACAGTGAGTCTTTGAGTCAAGTGGAGTCAGCGGAGGAGGTTCAGACATCTGGTTAGGATGCATCCTGGATTTGTCCTTCACCATCATGTAATTGAGTTCTTCTCAGAATCTCCAGCATCTGGAATAAACAGCTTTAAACTACAAGGAGATTGATCTGTTCCAGCAGCAAAGACCAATGTGATGAAGACTCTAGTGCTGTGATAACAGACCAAGAAGTTAACACCCCCCCCCGTGACATGTGGTACAGACAACGGATGGATGAATAGATTAAATGTCCTGTTTATTTCAGGTAGTAAAAGTACTACATTAGTGTGTAAACACTTCCTCTTTTATTATGAAGTTTACCAGCTTTTGCTCAGCTGAGTTACACACATAAAACTCTAGAACTACAATGTTCTTTAAAAAATAAATATCTGAGAGTATTTTAAACAAGTACTGGGTCAATTCTTTAATTATAAACTAGTACTTACATATTGGATTGTTCCCATGGTGCACTCTTACAAGGGTTGTCCTTGGGGGGCGACAGAGAAATATCAGTGCCGAGAGGTAAGTCTCCTACAATACCACTGTCATTGGACAGGACAGAAAAGCGAGCTTTGTCCTCTGGTGTCAGGTTGGAGGGTAATTCGTCCACCTCTTCATCATCTTGTTCTTGGCTCAGGCAGGAAAAGTTCCCCGACACAGAACTGGATCGAAACCACTTGAATAACTCCCGCCCTGTTGAATAGGACATACATATCAACACCTCCTTCACTTAGTGTTTCCACTAGCTGATTTAACTCACCGCTATGTACCGTCTGTCTCATAATAAACAAAGCATTTATGAGTGAGCTGCATTCAGGATCTAATTTTACAGTCAGTTACAAATGCTAGTAATATCAATTAACTCATTGAAGATCATTTCTTCATATCAGACAATCTGACTGTGATACTCAAACTCAGGAAAACAACATAGTCACAGATCTGTTTACAATCCGATCATGTCGATTCTCACATATTTACACACACACGTTTGTTTTGTTATCCTTATGGGGACCGTCCATTGACTTCCATTGATTTTAGTAACTAGATTTATACCTAACCCAAACCCTTTTACTAACCTTAACCATTACTGATCTATAACTAACCCTAAGACTAACTAAAACTCTATTCACACCATACCTATAAACCTAACCCCTAACCCTAAAAAGGGGAGTCCCCCTCATGGGGACCAGGCTTTGGTCCCCACAAGAACCCTCGGACCCCAGAAAGATAGTAAAAGTCAGGAAACGGGTCCCCAGGAGGTCAGAAATACAAACCCACACACACACACACACACACACACACACACACACACACACACACACACACACACACACACACACAGGATTTTCTACTTATTTGTTAGTTTTCATTTCTAATGACTATCAGTAACTTCCACTAATGCGACTTCATTTAAAGATACTCACAGATATCCAGATCCTCAGTCCACATGTAGAAGCTCATTTCCGGGTTAGGAAGAGGGCAGTTACTCAGTGGCCCGCCACGCGATGACTCTGTGATACCTGTGGAGAGAAAATCCACAGAAACTTAGGCTGTATTCACACCTGATAGTCCGGTGGACTCGGTTCGATTGGGGACCAAAACTGCAACATTGTTGCTGTTTTTAGTTGGTGTGGTTTGGATTCACACTGCACTCTATGAACCAAACCAAATAACCTTTGCAGCGGCTGGTGTGAATGCACCCTTAAACAAAGCAGCATCAACTGAAGGTCAATGGATGTAAGAAAATCATGGAATAAAGTTTACCCTTGATAAAACTGGCTTCATTTTAACCAAAAATCTCAATTATGATTATTTTTACTGGTACATCTTCAAAATCCTCAATAAACTGAATTAACGTTTATTCTATTTCAGTTAGAAAACCAGATATATAATGCTCTCAAGCCAAGTTCAATGATGACACACTGATACACTAACAGAGAAGTGGCGTGGCGGCCTGCGTTCTGCTGGTTTGGATGTTTTTAGCAGAGAGCTCGTACCTGAATTTGACTCTGAGACAATCTCTTGGTACATCTGCTGAAGACGGCTGCTCAGAGTTTCTCCTTGCCCTTTGCTGCCCTCCTCCACACACTGCTCAGGAGTCGCCATCACTTCCTGAAAGTACCGCTGAACATCTTGACCCATGTCCTGTCCAAAAACACACACACAAAAGAGTGAACATGCACATTCACAGGAATCTAAATATTAAGATATATTTTTAGAGGAAAGTGAAATGTGTGTAGGTCTGCTTCTGAGTATGTCCTGCCATGAGACAGCAGTGCTGTGAGACAGCAGGGATGTCAGACACCATGGATGTGAGACAGGAGGGATGTGAGACAGCAGTGTAGAAACAACAAATGTCATCAAATGAGTCTGATTTATGCTAAAGTTATAGTCCAGGCTCATTCTAGATCACTAAACAGTATTGTCTAAAAGTATTTGCTCCTGACAGATTTCTCCTGTTTTCCCCTTTTTTGTCATAATTAAATGAATTTTAATATCAGAAAATATCAAATAATGATTTAATTTAAGGAAGCAAAGCTACTCAAACTAGCCTGACTCTGTGTGAATCAGTAATAACCTCTAATTCAATAACAGATGAGACACAAATCAGTAACATCCATCATTCTAGAAAGGTTACAAAACTTTAAGATTCCATATAACGATGATGAGAGCCATGAGTGAGAGAACAATGATGAACGAGTCACCAATTACACCAAAACAACATTGATAACTAATCCAGGAAGTCCTGTTCTCTAATCCTGTTCTAATACTGACTTGTTCCAATACTGACCTGTTCTAACGCTGACCTGTTCTAAGACTGACCTGTTCAAACACTGACCTGTTCTAATACTGACCTGTTCTTATACTGACCTGTTCTAACACTGACCTGTTCTAATACTGGCCTGTTCTAACACTGACCTGTTCTAACACTGACCTGTTCTAATGCTGACCTGTTCCAAGACTGACCTGTTCTAACGCTGACCTGTTCTAACACTGGCCTGTTCTAACACTGACCTGTTCTAATACTGACCTGTTCTAATACTGACCTGTTCTAATGCTGACCTGTTCCAAGACTGACCTGTTCTAACGCTGACCTGTTCTAATACTGGCCTGTTCTAACACTGACCTGTTCTAATACTGACCTGTTCTAATACTGACCTGTTCTAATACTGACCTGTTCTAATGCTGACCTGTTCCAAGACTGACCTGTTCTTATACTGAACTGTTCTAACACTGACCTGTTCTAATACTGACACCTGTTCTAATACTGACCTGTTCTAATACTGACCTGTTCTAATGCTGACCTGTTCCAAGACTGACCTGTTCTTATACTGAACTGTTCTAATACTGACCTGTTCTAATACTGACCTGTTCTAATACTGACCTGTTCTAATACTGACCTGTTCTAATACTGACCTGTTCTAACACTAACCTGTTCTAATACTGACCTGTTCTAATACTGACCTGTTCTAATACTGACCTGTTCCAAGACTGACCTGTTCTAATACTGACCTGTTCTAATACTGACCTGTTCTAACACTGACCTGTTCTAACACTGACTTGTTCTAATACTGACCTGTTCTACCACTGACCTGTTCTAATACTGACCTGTTCTTATACTGACCTGTTCTAACACTGACCTGTTCTAATACTGACCTGTTCTAATACTGACCTGTTCTAATACTGACCTGTTCTAATACTGACCTGTTCTAATGCTGACCTGTTCCAAGACTGACCTGTTCTAATACTGACCTGTTCTAACACTGACCTGTTCTAACACTGACCTGTTCTAACACTGACCTGTTCTAATACTGGCCTGTTCTAACACTGACCTGTTCTAATGCTGACCTGTTCCAAGACTGACCTGTTCTAATACTGACCTGTTCTAACGCTGACCTGTTCCAAGACTGACCTGTTCTTATACTGACCTGTTCTAATACTGGCCTGTTCTAATACTGACCTGTTCTAATACTGACCTGTTCTAATACTGACCTGTTCTAACACTTACCTGTTCTAATACTGACCTGTTCTAATGCTGACCTGTTCCAAGACTGACCTGTTCTTATACTGACCTGTTCTAACACTGACCTGTTCTAATACTGACCTGTTCTAACACTGACCTGTTCTAATACTGGCCTGTTCTAATACTGACCTGTTCTAATACTGGCCTGTTCTAATACTGACCTGTTCTAATGCTGACCTGTTCCAAGACTGACCTGTTCTAATACTGACCTGTTCTAATGCTGACCTGTTCCAAGACTGACCTGTTCTTATACTGACCTGTTCTAACACTGACCTGTTCTAATACTGACCTGTTCTAATACTGACCTGTTCTAACACTGACCTGTTCTAATACTGGCCTGTTCTAATACTGACCTGTTCTAATGCTGACCTGTTCCAAGACTGACCTGTTCTTATACTGACCTGTTCTAACACTGACCTGTTCTAACACTGACTTGTTCTAATACTGACCTGTTCTAATACTGACCTGTTCTAATACCTTACCTGTTCTAATACTGACCTGTTCTAATGCTGACCTGTTCCAAGACTGACCTGTTCTTATACTGACCTGTTCTAACACTGACCTGTTCTAACACTGACCTGTTCTAACACTGACCTGTTCTAATACTGGCCTGTTCTAATACTGACCTGTTCTAATGCTGACCTGTTCCAAGACTGACCTGTTCTAATACTGACCTGTTCTAACGCTGACCTGTTCCAAGACTGACCTGTTCTAACGCTGACCTGTTCTAATACTGACCTGTTCTAACACTGACCTGTTCTAATACTGACCTGTTCTAATGCTGACCTGTTCCAAGACTGACCTGTTCTAACACTGACCTGTTCTAATACTGGCCTGTTCTAACACTGACCTGTTCTAATGCTGACCTGTTCCAAGACTGACCTGTTCTTATACTGACCTGTTCTAACACTGACCTGTTCTAATACTGACCTGTTCTAACACTGACCTGTTCTAATACTGGCCTGTTCTAACACTGACCTGTTCTAATTCTGACCTGTTCCAAGACTGACCTGTTCTAATACTGACCTGTTCTAATACTGACCTGTTCTAATACTGACCTGTTCTAATACTGACCTGTTCTTATACTGAACTGTTCTAATACTGACCTGTTCTAATGCTGACCTGTTCCAAGACTGACCTGTTCTAACACTGACCTGTTCTAACACTGACTTGTTCTAATACTGACCTGTTCTAACACTTACCTGTTCTAACACTGACCTGTTCTAATACTGACCTGTTCTAATACTGACCTGTTCTAAGGCTGACCTGTTCTAATACTGACCTGTTCTAACACTGACCTGTTCTAATACTGACTTGTTCTAATACTGACCTGTTCTAACACTGACCTGTTCTAATACTGACCTGTTCTAATACTGACCTGTTCTAACACTGACCTGTTCTAATACTGACCTGTTCTAATACTGACCTGTTCTAATACTGACCTGTTCTAATACTGACCTGTTCTAATACTGACCTGTTCTAACGCTGACCTGTTCTAAGACTGACCTGTTCTAACACTGACCTGTTCTAATACTGACCTGTTCTAATACTGACCTGTTCTAACACTGACCTGTTCTAATACTGCCCTGTTCTAATACTGACCTGTTCTAATACTGTCCTGTTCTAATGCTGACCTGTTCCAACACTGACCTGTTCTTATACTGACCTGTTCTAACACTGACCTGTTCTAATACTGACCTGTTCTAACACTGACCTGTTCTAATGCTGACCTGTTCTAAGACTGACCTGTTCTAATACTGACCTGTTCTAACACTGACCTGTTCTAATACTGACCTGTTCTAATACTGACCTGTTCTAACACTGACCTGTTCTAACACTGACCTGTTCTAATACTGACCTGTTCTAATACTGACCTGTTCTAATGCTGACCTGTTCCAAGACTGACCTGTTCTTATACTGACCTGTTCTAACACTGACCTGTTCTAATACTGACCTGTTCTAACACTGACCTGTTCTAATACTGACCTGTTCTAACACTGACCTGTTCTAATACTGACCTGTTCTAACGCTGACCTGTTCCAAGACTGACCTGTTCTTATACTGACCTGTTCTAACACTGACCTGTTCTAATACTGACTTGTTCTAATACTGACCTGTTCTAACACTGACCGGTTCTAATACTGACCTGTTCTAACACTTACCTGCTCTAATACTGACCTGTTCTTATACTGACCTGTTCTAACACTGACCTGTTCTAATACTGACCTGTTCTAATACTGACCTGTTCTAATACTGACCTGTTCTAATGCTGACCTGTTCCAAGACTGACCTGTTCTAACGCTGACCTGTTCTAAGACTGACCTGTTCTTATACTGACCTGTTCTAATACTGACCTGTTCTAATACTGACCTGTTCTAATACTGACCTGTTCTAATGCTGACCTGTTCCAAGACTGACCTGTTCTAATACTGACCTGTTCTAACGCTGACCTGTTCCAAGACTGACCTGTTCTAATACTGGCCTGTTCTAACACTGACCTGTTCTAACACTGACCTGTTCTAATGCTGACCTGTTCCAAGACTGACCTGTTCTAACGCTGACCTGTTCTAATACTGACCTTTTCTAACACTGACCTGTTCTAACACTGACCTGTTCTAATACTGGCCTGTTCTAATACTGACCTGTTCTAATACTGACCTGTTCTAATACTGACCTGTTCTAATACTGACCTGTTCTAATGCTGACCTGTTCCAAGACTGACCTGTTCTTATACTGACCTGTTCTAACACTGACCTGTTCTAATACTGACCTGTTCTAACACTGACCTGCTCTAATACTGACCTGTTCTAATGCTGACCTGTTCCAAGACTGACCTGTTCTTATACTGAACTGTTCTAATACTGACCTGTTCTAATACTGACCTGTTCTAATACTGACCTGTTCTAATGCTGACCTGTTCCAAGACTGACCTGTTCTTATACTGAACTGTTCTTATACTGACCTGTTCTAACACTGACCTGTTCTAATACTGACCTGTTCTAACACTGCCCTGTTCTAATACTGACCTGTTCTAATACTGACCTGTTCTAATGCTGACCTGTTCCAAGACTGACCTGTTCTTATACTGAACTGTTCTAACACTGACCTGTTCTAACACTGACCTGTTCTAATACTGACCTGTTCTAACACTTACCTGTTCTAATACTGACCTGTTCTAAAACTGACCTGTTCTAACACTGACCTGTTCTAATGCTGACCTGTTCCAAGACTGACCTGTTCTAACGCTGACCTGTTCTAAGACTGACCTGTTCTAACACTGACCTGTTCTAACACTGACCTGTTCTAATACTGACCTGTTCTAACACTGACCTGTTCTAATACTGACCTGTTCTAATACTGACCTGTTCTAATACTGACCTGTTCTAATACTGACCTGTTCTAACCCTGACCTGTTCTAATACTGACCTGTTCTAATGCTGACCTGTTCCAAGACTGACCTGTTCTTATACTGACCTGTTCTAACACTGACCTGTTCTAATACTGACCTGTTCTAACACTGACCTGTTCTAATACTGGCCTGTTCTAATACTGACCTGTTCTAATGCTGACCTGTTCCAAGACTGACCTGTTCTAACGCTGACCTGTTCTAATACTGACCTGTTCTAATACTGACCTGTTCTAATACTGACCTGTTCTAACGCTGACCTGTTCCAAGACTGACCTGTTCTAACACTGACCTGTTCTAACACTGACCTGTTCTAACACGGACCTGTTCTAATACTGACCTGTTCTAACACTTACCTGCTCTAATACTGACCTGTTCTTATACTGACCTGTTCTAACACTGACCTGTTCTAATACTCACCTGTTCTAATGCTGACCTGTTCCAAGACTGACCTGTTCTAACGCTGACCTGTTCTAACACTGACCTGTTCTAACACTGACCTGTTCTAACACTGACTTGTTCTAATACTGACCTGTTCTAACACTGACCTGTTCTAATCCTGACCTGTTCTAATACTGACCTGTTCTAACACTTACCTGCTCTAATACTGACCTGTTCTTATACTGACCTGTTCTAACACTGACCTGTTCTAATACTGACCTGATCTAATACTGACCTGTTCTAACACTGACCTGTTCTAACACTGACCTGTTCTAATACTGGCCTGTTCTAACACTGACCTGTTCTAATACTGGCCTGTTCTAACACTGACCTGTTCTAACACTGACCTGTTCTAATGCTGACCTGTTCTAACACTGACCTGTTCTAACACTGACCTGTTCTAATACTGACCTGTTCTAACACTGACCTGTTCTAATACTGGCCTGTTCTAATACTGACCTGTTCTAATACTGACCTGTTCTAATACTGACCTGTTCTAATGCTGACCTGTTCTAAGACTGACCTGTTCTTATACTGAACTGTTCTAACACTGACCTGTTCTAATACTGGCCTGTTCTAACACTGACCTGTTCTAACACTGACCTGTTCT
The DNA here is from genome assembly GCA_006937955.1 of Pachypanchax playfairii. Lineage (NCBI taxonomy): Eukaryota > Metazoa > Chordata > Actinopteri > Cyprinodontiformes > Aplocheilidae > Pachypanchax > Pachypanchax playfairii. The sequence goes on from SSNP01000044.1 coordinate 3,513,586, forward strand.
AATGCTGACCTGTTCCAAGACTGACCTGTTCTAACGCTGACCTGTTCTAATACTGACCTGTTCTAACACTGACCTGTTCTAATACTGACATGTTCTAATACTGACCTGTTCTAATGCTGACCTGTTCCAAGACTGACCTGTTCTAATACTGACCTGTTCTAACGCTGACCTGTTCCAAGACTGACCTGTTCTAATACTGACCTGTTCTAACACTGACCTGTTCTAATACTGACCTGTTCTAATACTGACCTGTTCTAACACTGACCTGTTCTAATACTGGCCTGTTCTAACACTGACCTGTTCTAACACTGACCTGTTCTAATGCTGACCTGTTCCAAGACTGACCTGTTCCAAGACTGACCTGTTCTAACGCTGACCTGTTCTAATACTGACCTGTTCTAACACTGACCTGTTCTAACACTGACTTGTTCTAATACTGACCTGTTCTAACACTTACCTGTTCTAATACTGACCTGTTCTTATACTGACCTGTTCTAACACTGACCTGTTCTAATACTGGCCTGTTCTAACACTGACCTGTTCTAACACTGACCTGTTCTAATACTGACCTGTTCCAAGACTGACCTGTTCTAACGCTGACCTGTTCTAACACTGACCTGTTCTAATACTGACCTGTTCTAACACTGACCTGTTCTAACACTGACTTGTTCTAATACTGACCTGTTCTAATACTGACCTGTTCTAACACTGACCTGTTCTAACACTGACCTGTTCTAATGCTGACCTGTTCCAAGACTGACCTGTTCTAACGCTGACCTGTTCTAATACTGACCTGTTCTTATACTGACCTGTTCTAACACTGACCTGTTCTAATACTGACCTGTTCTAACACTGACCTGTTCTAACACTGACCTGTTCTAATACTGACCTGTTCTAATACTGACCTGTTCTAATACTGGCCTGTTCTAACACTGACCTGTTCTAACACTGACCTGTTCTAATGCTGACCTGTTCCAAGACTGACCTGTTCTAACGCTGACCTGTTCTAATACTGACCTGTTCTAACACTAACCTGTTCTAATACTGACCTGTTCTAATACTGACCTGTTCTAACACTGACCTGTTCTAATACTCACCTGTTCTAATACTGACCTGTTCTAATACTGACCTGTTCTAATGCTGACCTGTTCCAAGACTGACCTGTTCTTATACTGAACTGTTCTAATACTGACCTGTTCTAATACTGACCTGTTCTAATACTGACCTGTTCTAATGCTGACCTGTTCCAAGACTGACCTGTTCTTATACTGAACTGTTCTTATACTGACCTGTTCTAACACTGACCTGTTCTAATACTGACCTGTTCTAACACTGACCTGTTCTAATACTGGCCTGTTCTAATACTGACCTGTTCTAATACTGGCCTGTTCTAATACTGACCTGTTCTAATGCTGACCTGTTCTAAGACTGACCTGTTCTTATACTGACCTGTTCTAACACTGACCTGTTCTAATACTGACCTGTTCTAACACTGACCTGTTCTAATACTGGCCTGTTCTAATACTGACCTGTTCTAATACTGGCCTGTTCTAACACTGGCCTGTTCTAATACTGACCTGTTCTAATACTGGCCTGTTCTAATACTGACCTGTTCTAATGCTGACCTGTTCCAAGACTGACCTGTTCTAATACTGACCTGTTCTAACGCTGACCTGTTCTAAGACTGACCTGTTCTAACACTGACCTGTTCTAACACTGACCTGTTCTAACGCTGACCTGTTCCAAGACTGACCTGTTCTTATACTGACCTGTTCTAACACTGACCTGTTCTAATACTGACTTGTTCTAATACTGACCTGTTCTAACACTGACCTGTTCTAATACTGGCCTGTTCTAATACTGACCTGTTCTAATACTGTCCTGTTCTAATACTGACCTGTTCTAATGCTGACCTGTTCCAACACTGACCTGTTCTTATACTGACCTGTTCTAACACTGACCTGTTCTAATACTGGCCTGTTCCAACACTGACCTGTTCTAATACTGACCTGTTCTAATGCTGACCTGTTCCAAGACTGACCTGTTCTTATACTGACCTGTTCTAACACTGACCTGTTCTAACACTGACCTGTTCTAATACTGACCTGTTCTAACACTGACCTGTTCTAATACTGACCTGTTCTAACACTGACCTGTTCTAACACTGGCCTGTTCTAACACTGACCTGTTCTAATGCTGACCTGTTCCAACACTGACCTGTTCTAACACTGACCTGTTCTAACACTGACCTGTTCTAATACTGGCCTGTTCTAATACTGACCTGTTCTAACGCTGACCTGTTCTAATACTGACCTGTTCTAACGCTGACCTGTTCTAACACTGACCTGTTCTAATACTGACCTGTTCTAATACTGACCTGTTCTAACACTGACCTGTTCTAACACTGACCTGTTCTAACACTTACCTGTTCTAATACTGACCTGTTCTAACGCTGACCTGTTCCAAGACTGACCTGTTCTAATACTGACCTGTTCTAACACTGACCTGTTCTAATACTGACCTGTTCTAATACTGACCTGTTCTAACACTGACCTGTTCTAATACTGTCCTGTTCTAATACTGACCTGTTCTAATGCTGACCTGTTCCAAGACTGACCTGTTCTAACGCTGACCTGTTCTAATACTGACCTGTTCTAACACTGACCTGTTCTAACACTGACCTGTTCTAATACTGACCTGTTCTAACACTGACCTGTTCTAATACTGACCTGTTCTAACGCTGACCTGTTCCAAGACTGACCTGTTCTTATACTGACCTGTTCTAACACTGACCTGTTCTAACACTGACCTGTTCTAATACTGACTTGTTCTAATACTGACCTGTTCTAACACTGACCTGTTCTAAGACTGACCTGTTCTTATACTGACCTGTTCTAACACTGACCTGTTCTAACACTGACCTGTTCTAATACTGACCTGTTCTAATACTGACCTGTTCTAATACTGACCTGTTCTAATACTGACCTGTTCTAACACTGACCTGTTCTAATACTGACCTGTTCTAACACTGACCTGTTCTAATACTGGCCAGTTCTAATACTGACCTGTTCTAATGCTGACCTGTTCCAAGACTGACCTGTTCTTATACTGACCTGTTCTAACACTGACCTGTTCTAACACTGACCTGTTCTAACACTGACCTGTTCTAATACTGACTTGTTCTAATACTGACCTGTTCTAACACTTACCTGTTCTAATACTGACCTTTTCTAACACTGACCTGTTCTAACACTGACCTGTTCTAATACTGACCTGTTCTAACGCTGACCTGTTCCAAGACTGACCTGTTCTTATACTGACCTGTTCTAACACTGACCTGTTCTAACACTGACCTGTTCTAACACTGACCTGTTCTAATACTGACCTGTTCTAATACTGACCTGTTCTAACACTGACCTGTTCTAATACTGACCTGTTCTAACACTTACCTGTTCTAACACTGACCTGTTCTAATACTGACCTGTTCTAACGCTGACCTGTTCCAAGACTGACCTGTTCTTATACTGACCTGTTATAACACTGACCTGTTCTAACACTGACCTGTTCTAACACTGACCTGTTCTAATACTGACCTGTTCTAATACTGACCTGTTCTAACACTGACCTGTTCTAATACTGACCTGTTCTAATACTGGCCTGTTCTAACGCTGACTTGTTCTAACGCTGACCTGTTCTAACACTGACCTGTTCTAATACTGACCTGTTCTAACACTGACCTGTTCTAACACTGACCTGTTCTAATACTGACCTGTTCTAACACTGACCTGTTCTAATACTGACCTGTTCCAAGACTGACCTGTTCTAACACTGACCTGTTCTAATACTGACCTGTTCTAACGCTGACCTGTTCCAAGACTGACCTGTTCTTATACTGACCTGTTCTAACACTGACCTGTTCTAACACTGACCTGTTCTAATACTGGCCTGTTCTAACACTGACCTGTTCTAAGACTGACCTGTTCTAATACTGACCTGTTCTAATACTGACCTGTTCTAATGCTGACCTGTTCCAAGACTGACCTGTTCTTATACTGACCTGTTCTAACACTGACCTGTTCTAACACTGACCTGTTCTAATACTGACCTGTTCTAACGCTGACCTGTTCCAAGACTGACCTGTTCTTATACTGACCTGTTCTAACACTGACCTGTTCTAACACTGACCTGTTCTAATACTGACCTGTTCTAATACTGACCTGTTCTAACACTGACCTGTTCTAATACTGACCTGTTCTAACACTGACCTGTTCTAATACTGACCTGTTCTAATACTGACCTGTTCTAATGCTGACCTGTTCCAAGACTGACCTGTTCTAATACTGACCTGTTCTAACACTGACCTGTTCTAACACTGACCTGTTCTAATACTGACCTGTTCTAATACTGACCTGTTCTAACACTTACCTGTTCTAATACTGACCTGTTCTAATACTGACCTGTTCTAACACTGACCTGTTCTAACACTGACCTGTTCTAATACTGGCCTGTTCTAAGACTGACCTGTTCTAATACTGACCTGTTCTAATACTGACCTGTTCTAACACTTACCTGTTCTAATACTGACCTGTTCTAACGCTGACCTGTTCTAATACTGACCTGTTCTTATACTGACCTGTTCTAACACTGACCTGTTCTAATACTGACTTGTTCTAATACTGACCTGTTCTAACGCTGACCTGTTCCAAGACTGACCTGTTCTTATACTGACCTGTTCTAATACTGACCTGTTCTAACACTGACCTGTTCTAACACTGACCTGTTCTAATACTGGCCTGTTCCAAGACTGACCTGTTCTAATACTGACCTGTTCTAATACTGACCTGTTCTAACACTTACCTGTTCTAATACTGACCTGTTCTAATACTGACCTGTTCTAATACTGACCTGTTCTAACACTGACCTGTTCTAATACTGACCTGTTCTAATACTGACCTGTTCTAAGACTGACCTGTTAATACTGACCTGTTCTAACGCTTGTTCTTATACTGACCTGTTCTAACACTGACCTGTTCTAAGACTGACCTGTTCTAATACTGACCTGTTCTAATGCTGACCTGTTCTAATACTGACCTGTTCTAATACTGACCTGTAACACTTACCTGTTCTAATACTGACCTGTTCTAATACTTACCTGTTCTAATACTGACCTGTTCTATTACTTACCTGTTCTAATACTGACCTGTTCTCACACAATACTGGCCTGTTCTAATACTGACCTGTTCTAACGCTGACCTGTTCCAAGACTGACCTGTTCTTATACTGACCTGTTCTAACACTGACCTGTTCTAACACTGACCTGTTCTAATACTGACCTGTTCTAACACTGACCTGTTCTAATACTGACCTGTTCTAATACTGGCCTGTTCTAACGCTGACCTGTTCTAACACTGACCTGTTCTAACGCTGACCTGTTCCAAGACTGACCTGTTCTTATACTTGTTCTAACACTGACTTGTTCTAATACTGACCTGTTCTAATACTGACCTGTTCTAACACTTACCTGTTCTAATACTGACCTGTTCTAATACTGACCTGTTCTAATACTGACCTGTTCTAACACTGACCTGTTCTAATACTGACCTGTTCTAATACTGGCCTGTTCCAAGACTGACCTGTTCTAATACTGACCTGTTCTAATACTGGCCTGGTTCCAATACTGACCTGTTCTAACACTGACCTGTTCTAATACTGACCTGTTCTAATACTGACCTGTTCTAATACTGACCTGTTCTAATACTGACCTGTTCTAATACTGACCTGTTCTAACACTGACCTGTTCTAACACTGACCTGTTCTAATACTGACCTGTTCTAATACTGACCTGTTCTAATGCTGACCTGTTCCAAGACTGACCTGTTCTAATACTGACCTGTTCTAACGCTGACCTGTTCCAAGACTGACCTGTTCTTATACTGACCTGTTCTAACACTGACCTGTTCTAACACTGACCTGTTCTAATACTGACCTGTTCTAATACTGACCTGTTCTAATACTGGCCTGTTCTAATACTGACCTGTTCTAATTGTTCCAAGACTGACCTGTTCTAATACTGACCTGTTCTAACACTGACCTGTTCTAACACTTACCTGTTTTAATACTGACCTGTTCTAATACTGACCTGTTCTAATACTTACCTGTTCTAATACCCTGTTCTTATACTGACCTGTTCTAACACTGACCTGACCTGTTCTAATACTGACCTGTTCTAACACTGACCTGTTCTAATACTGACCTGTTCTAATACTGACCTGTTCTAATGCTGACCTGTTCTAACACTGACCTGTTCTAATACTGGCCTGTTCCAATACTGACCTGTTCTAATACTGACCTGTTCTAATACTGACCTGTTCTAACGCTGACCTGTTCTAATACTGACCTGTTCTAATACTGACCTGTTCTAATACTGACCTGTTCTAACACTGACCTGTTCTAATACTGGCTAACACTGACCTGTTCTCCTGTTCCAAGACTGACCTGTTCTTATACTGACCTGTTCTAATACTGACCTGTTCTAACACTGACCTGTTCTAATACTGACTTGTTCTAATACTGACCTGTTCTAATACTGGCCAGTTCTAATACTGACCTGTTCTAATGCTGACCTGTTCCAAGACGTTCTAACACTTACTTCTAATACTGACCTGTTCTAATACTGACCTGTTCTAACGCTGACCGTTCTAACACTGACCTGTTCTCGTTCTAACACTTACCTGTTCTAATACTGACCTGTTCTCTGTTCTAATACTGACCTGTTCTAACGCTGACCGACCTGTTCTAACACTGACCTGTTCTATACTGACCTGTTCTAATACTGACCTGTTCTAATACTGACCTGTTCTAATACTGACCTGTTCTAATACTGGCCTGTTCTAACGCTGACTTACTGACCTGTTCTAACGCTGACCTGACTGACCTGTTCTTATACTGACCTGTTCTAACACTGACCTGTTCTAATACTGACTTGTTCTAATACTGCTAACACTTACCTGTTCTAATACTGACCTGTTCTAATACTGACCTGTTCTAATGCTGACCTGTTCTAAGGCTGACCTGTTCTAATACTGGCCTTCTAATACTGACCTGTTCTAACGCTGACCTTTATACTGACCTGTTCTAACACTGACCTGTTCTAACACTGACTTGTTCTAATACTGACCTGTTCTAATACTGACCTGTTCTAACACTTACCTGTTCTAATACTGACCTGTTCTAGTACTGACCTGTTCTAACACTGACCTGTTCTAACACTGACCTGTTCTAATACTTACCTGTTCTAACGCTGACCTGTTCCAAGACTGACCTGTTCTTATACTGACCTGTTCTAACACTGTTCTAACACTGACCTGTTCTAATACTGACTTGTTCTAATACAACACTGACCTGTTCTAACACTGACCTGTTCTAATACTGACCTGTTCTTTATACTGACCTGTTCTAACACTGTTCTAATACTGACCTGTTCTAATACTGACCTGTTCTAACACACCTGTTCTAATACTGACCTGTTCTAATACTGACCTGTTCTAACACTTACCTGTTCTAATACTGACCTGTTTTAATCTGACTTGTTCTAACGCTGACCTGTTCTAACACTGACCTGTTCTAATACTGACCTGTTCTAATACTGACCTGTTCTAACGACCTGTTCTAATACTGACCTGTTCTAACACTTACCTGTTCTAATACTGACCTGTTCTAATACTGACCTGTTCTAACACTGACCTGTTCTAATACTGACCTAATCCTGACCTGTTCTAACACTGACCTGTTCTAACCCTGTTCCAAGACTGACCTGCCTGTTCTAACACTGACTTGTTAATACTGACCTGTTCTAACACTTACCTGTTCTAACACTGACCTGTTCTAATACTGGCCTGTTCTAAGACTGACCTGTTCTAATACTGACCTGTTCTAACACTTACCTGTTCTAATACTGACCTGTTCTAATACTGACCTGTTCTAACACTGACCTGTTCTAACTGACCTGTTCTAATACTGACCTGTTCTAATGCTGACCTAACACTGACCTGTTCTAATACTGACCTGACCTGTTCTAATACTGACCTGTTCTAATGCCTAACACTGACCTGTTCTAACACTTACCTGTTCTAACACTGACCTGTTCTAACCCTGTTCTAATACTGACCTGTTCTAATACAAGACTGACTTGTTCTAATACTGACCTGTTCTAATACTGACCTGTTCTAACACTTACCTGTCCTGTTCTAATACTGACCTGTTCTAATACTACTGACCTGTTCTAATACTGACCTGTTCTAATACTGACCTGTTCTAACGCTGACCTGTTCTAATACTGACCTGTTCTAATACTGACCTGTTCTAATACTGACCTGTTCTAATACTGACCTGTTCTAATACTGACCTGTTCTAACACTGACCTGTTCTAATACTGACCTGTTCTAATACTGACCTGTTCTAACGGGCCTGTTCCAATACTGACCTGTTCTAATACTGACCTGTTCTAATACTGACCTGTTCTAACACTTACCTGTTCTAATACTGACCTGTTCTAATACTGACCTGTTCTAATACTGGCCAGTTCTAATACTGACCTGTTCTAATGCTGACCTGTTCCAACACTGACCTGTTCTTATACTGACCTGTTCTAACACTGACCTGTTCTAACACTGACCTGTTCTAATACTGACCTGTTCTAACACTGACCTGTTCTAACACTGACCTGTTCTAATACTGGCCAGTTCTAATACTGACCTGTTCTAATGCTGACCTGTTCCAAGACTGACCTGTTCTAATACTGACCTGTTCTAACACTGACCTGTTCTAATACTGACCTGTTCTAACGCTGACCTGTTCTAATACTGGCCTGTTCCAAGACTGACCTGTTCTAATACTGACCTGTTCTAATACTGACCTGTTCTAATACTGACCTGTTCTAACACTTACCTGTTCTAATACTGACCTGTTCTAATACTGACCTGTTCTAATACTGACCTGTTCTAATACTGACCTGTTCTAATGCTGGCCTGTTCCAAGACTGACCTGTTCTAATACTGACCTGTTCTAACGCTGACTTGTTCTAACACTGACCTGTTCTAATACTGACCTGTTCTAATACTGACCTGTTCTAACACTGACCTGTTCTAACACTGACCTGTTCTAATACTGACCTGTTCCAAGACTGACCTGTTCTAATACTGACCTGTTCTAACGCTGACCTGTTCCAAGACTGACCTGTTCTTATACTGACCTGTTCTAACACTGACCTGTTCTAACACTGACCTGTTCTAATACTGACTTGTTCTAATACTGACCTGTTTTAATACTGACCTGTTCTAATACTGACCTGTTCTAACACTGACCTGTTCTAACACTGACTTGTTCTAATACTGACCTGTTCTAACACTGACCTGTTCTAACACTGACCTGTTCTAATACTGGCCTGTTCTAATACTGACCTGTTCTAATACTGACCTGTTCTAACACTGACCTGTTCTAATACTGACCTGTTCTAATACTGACCTGTTCTAATACTGACCGTTCTAACGCTGGCCTGTTCCAAGACTGACCTGTTCTAATACTGACCTGTTCTAATACTGACCTGTTCTAATACTTACCTGTTTTAATACTGACCTGTTCTAATACTGACCTGTTTTAATACTGACCTGTTCTAACACTGACCTGTTCTAATACTGACCTGTTCTAATACTGCCCTGTTCTAATACTGACCTGTTCTAACGCTGACCTGTTCCAAGACTGACCTGTTCTTATACTGACCTGTTCTAACACTGACCTGTTCTAATACTGACCTGTTCTAATACTGACCTGTTCTAACACTTACCTGTTCTAATACTGACCTGTTCTAATACTGACCTGTTCTAACGCTGACCTGTTCTAATACTGACCTGTTCTAATACTGACCTGTTCTAACACTGACCTGTTCTAATACTGACCTGTTCTAATACTGACCTGTTCTAATACTGGCCTGTTCTAATACTGACCTGTTCTAATGCTGACCTGTTCCAAGACTGACCTGTTCTTATACTGACCTGTTCTAACACTGACCTGTTCTAACACTGACCTGTTCTAACACTGACCTGTTCTAATACTGGCCTGTTCTAACACTGACCTGTTCTAATGCTGACCTGTTCCAAGACTGACCTGTTCTAATACTGACCTGTTCTAACGCTGACCTGTTCCAAGACTGACCTGTTCTTATACTGACCTGTTCTAACACTGACCTGTTCTAATACTGGCCTGTTCTAATACTGACCTGTTCTAATACTGGCCTGTTCCAAGACTGACCTGTTCTAATACTGACCTGTTCTAATACTGACCTGTTCTAATACTGACCTGTTCTAATGCTGACCTGTTCCAAGACTGACCTGTTCTTATACTGACCTGTTCTAATACTGACCTGTTCTAATACTGACCTGTTCTAACACTGACCTGTTCTAATACTGACCTGTTCTAATACTGGCCTGTTCTAACACTGACCTGTTCTAATACTGACCTGTTCTAATGCTGACCTGTTCCAAGACTGACCTGTTCTTATACTGACCTGTTCTAACACTGACCTGTTCTAATACTGACCTGTTCTAACACTGACCTGTTCTAATACTGACCTGTTCTAATACTGACCTGTTCTAACACTGACCTGTTCTAATACTGACCTGTTCTAATACTGACCTGTTCTAACACTGACCTGTTCTAACACTGACCTGTTCTAATGCTGGCCTGTTCCAAGACTGACCTGTTCTAACGCTGACCTGTTCTAATACTGGCCTGTTCTAACACTGACCTGTTCTAATACTGGCCTGTTCTAATACTGACCTGTTCTAACACTGACCTGTTCTAATGCTGACCTGTTCCAAGACTGACCTGTTCTAATACTGACCTGTTCTAACACTGACCTGTTCTAACACTTACCTGTTCTAATACTGTCCTGTTCTAACACTGACCTGTTCTAACGCTGACCTGTTCTAAGACTGACCTGTTCAAACGCTGACCTGTTCTAATGCTGACCTGTTCTAATACTGACCTGTTCTAACACTGACCTGTTCTAACACGGACTTGTTCTAATACTGACCTGTTCTAATACTGACCTGTTCTAACACTGACCTGTTCTAACACTGACTTGTTCTAATACTGACCTGTTCTAACACTTACCTGCTCTAATACTGACCTGTTCTTATACTGACCTGTTCTAACACTGACCTGTTCTAATACTGGCCTGTTCTAACACTGACCTGTTCTAACACTGACCTGTTCTAATGCTGACCTGTTCCAAGACTGACCTGTTCTAACGCTGACCTGTTCTAACACTGACCTGTTCTAACACTGACCTGTTCTAATACTGACCTGTTCTAATACTGACCTGTTCTAACACTGACCTGTTCTAACACTGACCTGTTCTAATACTGACCTGTTCTAATACTGACCTGTTCTAATGCTGACCTGTTCTAAGACTGACCTGTTCTAATACTGACCTGTTCTAACGCTGACCTGTTCTAAGACTGACCTGTTCTTATACTGACCTGTTCTAACACTGACCTGTTCTAACACTGACCTGTTCTAACACTGACCTGTTCTAATACTGACCTGTTCTAATACTGACCTGTTCTAACACTTACCTGTTCTAATATTGACCTGTTCTAACACTGACCTGTTCTAACACTGACCTGTTCTAATACTGACCTGTTCTAATACTGACCTGTTCTAATACTGGCCTGTTCTAATACTGACCTGTTCTAACACTTACCTGTTCTAACACTGACCTGTTCTAATCCTGACCTGTTCTAATACTGACCTGTTCTAACGCTGACCTGTTCCAAGACTGACCTGTTCTTATACTGACCTGTTCTTATACTGACCTGTTCTAACACTGACCTGTTCTAACACTGACCTGTTCTAATACTGACTTGTTCTAATACTGACCTGTTTTAATACTGACCTGTTCTAATACTGACCTGTTCTAACACTGACCTGTTCTAACACTGACTTGTTCTAATACTGACCTGTTCTAATACTGACCTGTTCTAACACTTACCTGTTCTAATACTGACCTGTTCTAACACTTACCTGTTCTAATACTGACCTGTTCTAATACTGACCTGTTCTAATACTGACCTGTTCTAACACTGACCTGTTCCAAGACTGACCTGTTCTAATACTGACCTGTTCTAACGCTGACCTGTTCCAAGACTGACCTGTTCTTATACTGACCTGTTCTAACACTGACCTGTTCTAATACTGACCTGTTCTAACACTGACCTGTTCTAATACTGACCTGTTCTAACACTTACCTGTTCTAATACTGACCTGTTCTAATGCTGACCTGTTCCAAGACTGACCTGTTCTAATACTGACCTGTTCTAACGCTGACCTGTTCCAAGACTGACCTGTTCTTATACTGACCTGTTCTAACACTGACCTGTTCTAACACTTACCTGTTCTAATACTGACCTGTTCTAACACTTACCTGTTCTAATACTGACCTGTTCTAACACTTACCTGTTCTAATACTGACCTGTTCTAACACTGACCTGTTCTAACACTGACCTGTTCTAACACTTACCTGTTCTAATACTGACCTGTTCTAATACTGACCTGTTCTAATACTGACCTGTTCTAACACTGACCTGTTCTAACACTTACCTGTTCTAATACTGACCTGTTCTAACACTTACCTGTTCTAATACTGACCTGTTCTAACACTTACCTGTTCTAATACTGACCTGTTCTAACGCTGACCTGTTCTAACACTGACCTGTTCTAACACTTACCTGTTCTAATACTGACCTGTTCTAATACTGACCTGTTCTAACACTGACCTGTTCTAATACTGACCTGTTCTAACACTTACCTGTTCTAATACTGACCTGTTCTAATACTGACCTGTTCTAATACTGACCTGTTCTAACACTGACCTGTTCTAACACTGACCTGTTCTAATACTGACCTGTTCTAATACTGACCTGTTCTAACACTGACCTGTTCTAATACTGACCTGTTCTAATACTGACCTGTTCTAACGCTGACCTGTTCCAATACTGACCTGTTCTAATACTGACCTGTTCTAACACTGACCTGTTCTAACACTGACTTGTTCTAATACTGACCTGTTCTAATACTGACCTGTTCTAACACTTACCTGTTCTAATACTGACCTGTTCTAATACTGACCTGTTCTAATACTGACCTGTTCTAACACTGACCTGTTCTAATACTGACCTGTTCTAACGCTGACCTGTTCTAATACTGACCTGTTCTAATACTGACCTGTTCTAACACTGACCTGTTCTAACACTGACCTGTTCTAACACTGACCTGTTCTAACACTGACCTGTTCTAATACTGACCTGTTCTAATACTGACCTGTTCTAACACTGACCTGTTCTAATACTGACCTGTTCTAATACTGACCTGTTCTAACACTGACCTGTTCTAACACTGACCTGTTCTAATACTGACCTGTTCTAACACTTACCTGTTCTAATACTGACCTGTTCTAATACTGACCTGTTCTAATACTGACCTGTTCTAACACTGACCTGTTCTAACACTGACCTGTTCTAATACTGGCCTGTTCTAATACTGACCTGTTCTAATGCTGACCTGTTCCAAGACTGACCTGTTCTAATACTGACCTGTTCTAACGCTGACCTGTTCCAATACTGACCTGTTCTAACACTGACCTGTTCTAATACTGGCCTGTTCTAATACTGACCTGTTCTAATACTGACCTGTTCTAACACTTACCTGTTCTAATACTGACCTGTTCTAATACTGACCTGTTCTAATACTGACCTGTTCTAACACTGACCTGTTCTAATACTGACCTGTTCTAATACTGGCCTGTTCTAACGCTGACTTGTTCTAACGCTGACCTGTTCTAACACTGACCTGTTCTAATACTGACCTGTTCTAATACTGACCTGTTCTAATACTGACCTGTTCTAATACTGACCTGTTCTAACGCTGACCTGTTCTAATACTGACCTGTTCTAATACTGACCTGTTCTAATACTGACCTGTTCTAACGCTGACCTGTTCTAAGACTGACCTGTTCTAACACTGACCTGTTCTAATACTGACCTGTTCTAACACTGACCTGTTCTAACACTGACCTGTTCTAATACTGACCTGTTCTAATACTGACCTGTTCTAACACTGACCTGTTCTAACACTGACTTGTTCTAATACTGACCTGTTCTAACACTTACCTGCTCTAATACTGACCTGTTCTTATACTGACCTGTTCTAACACTGACCTGTTCTAACACTGACCTGTTCTAACACTGACCTGTTCTAATACTGGCCAGTTCTAATACTGACCTGTTCTAATGCTGACCTGTTCCAAGACTGACCTGTTCTTATACTGACCTGTTCTAACACTGACCTGTTCTAACACTGACCTGTTCTAATACTGACCTGTTCTAATACTGACCTGTTCTAATGCTGACCTGTTCCAAGACTGACCTGTTCTAATACTGACCTGTTCTAACGCTGACCTGTTCCAAGACTGACCTGTTCTTATACTGACCTGTTCTAACACTGACCTGTTCTAACACTGACCTGTTCTAATACTGACCTGTTCTAATACTGACCTGTTCTAACACTGACCTGTTCTAACACTGACCTGTTCTAACACTGACCTGTTCTAATACTGACCTGTTCTAATACTGACCTGTTCTAACACTGACCTGTTCTAATACTGACCTGTTCTAATACTGACCTGTTCTAATGCTGACCTGTTCTAATACTGACCTGTTCCAAGACTGACCTGTTCTAATACTGACCTGTTCTAACACTGACCTGTTCTAACACTTACCTGTTCTAATACTGACCTGTTCTAATACTGACCTGTTCTAACACTGACCTGTTCTAACACTGACCTGTTCTAATACTGACCTGTTCTAACACTGACCTGTTCTAACACTGACCTGTTCTAATACTGACCTGTTCTAATGCTGACCTGTTCCAAGACTGACCTGTTCTTATACTGACCTGTTCTAACACTTACCTGTTCTAATACTGACCTGTTCTAACACTTACCTGTTCTAATACTGACCTGTTCTAATACTGACCTGTTCTAATACTGACCTGTTCTAACACTGACCTGTTCTAATACTGACCTGTTCTAATACTGACCTGTTCTAACACTGACCTGTTCTAACACTGACCTGTTCTAATACTGACCTGTTCTAATGCTGACCTGTTCTTAAACTGCATTCCAGAAGCACATCATTACATCAAACCAACATGGTAGGGTTACTGTGAGGATGTGGGGCTATTTTGCTGCCTCAGGACCTGGTAGACTTGCTTTAAAGTTTAATAACTTTAATAAAGTAAAAAAAAAAAAAGAAAGAAATTGATACACTTGATGTATCAGCATCGGAATTAAACTGGACTCCAAACAGTCCGCCTCCTTATATTGTTTCCTTCTCTTTGATTTCTTGCTTGTATGTTCTCTCAATGTAAGTCGCTTTGGATAAAAGCGTCTGCTAAATGACAGTAGTAGTAGTAAAGGTGCAATATAAGAGTTTTACAGTAAAATACTCACACAACAGTCTAATGTCCCACTGATGATGAAAATAAAGTCATATTGTAACACATTTTGATCTCAGTCAACTGGGTGGTTGACAGTTTCTGTTATTTTAAAAACGCTGGTCCAGGACATCATTGTTTACAATAATTATTCTGCATCCAGACGTCCGGGTTCCATAAATCACATGTGAGTCTGCAAAGGTTACCAGGTCTTCAACACAAGCAGCTGTAATTCCATAACGACCAGCGGCGGCTGAGAGCGGACGGTTTGTTTTCTACATAAACTGCAGCACTCTGATTTGACCACGAGGTCTAATTCTTACATATTGTACCTTTAATTGAAGAAACAATAAATTCTGCTCTTAACCAAATAATCCTGAAGAAAAAATGTCTGCCAATCAGGTCAAATGTACTTGGATTGTGGATCCACGCCATCATTCCTGCCTCTATTCAGTTTTACTCACACTCTTATCTGTGCTGTGCTGCTCTTGTGTTTGGTTTCTGTTTGAGTAGTTTTGAGTTTCGTCACTGCCTGTATCACCAGTCTGTTCCTAGTTAGTCCTGCCTTGTTGAAAACCATTGTCTGATATGTGTTTGATGATCTGAAACACGTCAGTGCGGCAAAAACAGAAGAAATCCTTTGAGGGGCAAATACTTTCCATCTTTTAGACCAATAGTTTGTTCCTTGACACATGATAAAACAGTGATGAAGAACAACGCGTGAAATTAAAATATTAGACGTACACGTGATGTCAGCCAAACAAACTAACCTTTAGAGCCCTAGCCAGTTTTGGTCCGTGACAGTTCTCCGGTCCTAAAGCAGCCTGTATGGAGTGTTGAACCACACTGCACATGTGATCGAGGGGATCTAAAAATTGACCTGATGCACATGCAGAAGCCTCCAAATCCCCCGATAAAACAGTTATCATGGGACCACAGAAAACCGCCGGATCAGCAAACACAAAAACCCTGCAGATAGGAAATAACACAAGAAGGTAATAAACAGTGAGTGTAATATGATATCATCCCTCAAACTGTTAATCTGGATTAAAACAAACTGAATATTTACCTTTCCTGAAAAGGATAATGTTCATTTTTTAGCCTCTGCTCAGCTGTGACCATCTTCTGGTACATCATACCTGTAAATCAATACTACATTTAATGACTGTATGAAGTTCCAAAATCACACAGACCATAAACAAGATATAATATCTTACATTTAAATGATCTGAAAAACGTGTAACTCATTTAAGATTGAAGTGATTCTGCTGGTGTAGATGAGGTGTGAGATAAGTTTAACCACAGCACACTTCATTCAAACTTTTAGGAAGGTCATATTAAGGTAAAATACATTTATATAATATTTAAAACAACAGAATCTCATCAAAGTGCTGATAACTAAACATCAAAGTCAGGTACCAGCAGCTGCTATTTAAATCTAATACTGATGTACACCTCAATGTGGAAGGTTTGTATTTTACAAACAGGTTTTACTATTATTATTATTATTATTATTATTATGAGCTACAATCTGTCCTATAAAACAGATATTTGATTTCCAGTGATCTATAGAGAAGGCTGTGACACAGTGAATTGGCCTGCAAAATTGGAATATATATTCTATATATTCTATAGTCTATACACTCACTGGCCACTTTATTAGGTACACCATGCTAGTAACGGGTTGGACCCCCTTTTGCCTTCAGAACTGCCTCAATTCTTCGTGGCATAGATTCAACAAGGTGCTGGAAGCATTCCTCAGAGAGTTTGGTCCATATTGACATGATGGCATCACACAGTTGGCGCAGATTTGTCGGCTGCACATCCATGATGCGAATCTCCCGTTCCACCACATCCCAAAGATGCTCTATTGGATTGAGATCTGGTGACTGTGGAGGCCATTTGCGTACAGTGAACTCATTGTCATGTTCAAGAAACCAGTCCGAGATGATTCCAGCTTTATGACATGGCGCATTATCCTGCTGAAAGTAGCCATCAGAAGTTGGGTACATTGTGGTCATAAAGGGATGGACATGGTCAGCAACAATACTCAGGTAGGCTGTGGCGTTGTAACGATGCTCAATTGGTACCAAGGGGCCCAAAGAGTGCCAAGAAAATATTCCCCACACCATTACACCACCACCACCAGCCTGAACCGTTGATACAAGGCAGGATGGATCCATGCTTTCATGTTGTTGATGCCAAATTCTGACCCTACCATCCGAATGTTGCAGCAGAAATCGAGACTCATCAGACCAGGCAACGTTTTTCCAGTCTTCTATTGTCCAATTTCGATGAGCTTGTGCAAATTGTAGCCTCAGTTTCCTGTTCTTAGCTGAAAGGAGTGGCACCCGGCGTGGTCTTCTGCTGCTGTAGCCCATCTGCCTCAAAGTTCGACGTACTGTGCGTTCAGAGATGCTCTTCTGCCTACCTTGGTTGTAACGAGTGGTTATTTGAGTCACTGTTGCCTTTCTATCAGCTCGAACCAGTCTGGCCATTCTCCTCTGACCTCTGGCATCAACAAGGCATTTCCGCCCACAGAACTGCCGCTCACTGGATATTTTTTCTTTTTTGGACCATTCTCTGTAAACCCTAGAGATGGTTGTGCGTGAAAATCCCAGTAGATCAGCAGTTTCTGAAATACTCAGACCAGCCATTCTGGCACCAACAACCATGCCACGTTCAAAGTCACTCAAATCACCTTTCTTCCCCATACTGATGCTCGGTTTGAACTGCAGGAGATTGTCTTGACCATGTGTACATGCCTAAATGCACTGAGTTGCCGCCATGTGATTGGCTGATTAGAAATTAAGTGTTAACGAGCAGTTGGACAGGTGTACCTAATAAAGTGGCCGGTGAGTGTATATTCATGTAGTATAAAAGTACCTGTGGTGCAGACAGACTCTCCTGATTGTTCACTGCATTAAGTTCACAAATAAAAACTCTATGGAAACTAAAGTAACTCTTGGTGATTCCTGCAAACTGGATCACAAGATCATTTCCAGAAATATAATTTACAACAAATATTCCAGAAGAGTTTATTTCAGAATCCTGTCATGTTGTGCATCATTTAACATGTTTTCATTGTTTTTGTTTATCTTTTACAACAGGAAGAGGATTCGGACAGACTTGATGCTCACTACCTGGGATGAGGCGCTCAGCTTTGATCTGTCTGGTGTAGCTGAGACCCACAGTGCAATAAGGCTGAGGATAAGTCAGCAGCCTCTTACAGAAGTTGTACACACGATTGTAGAGTTCATCTGGAATGTAAGCTGTCTGAAATGTCACAAAACACACAGACGTCACAAGTTTACAAGCTATAGAGAAACAAAACAATAATAATAAAACTGTTTTAACAGAGTCTCTGCTAACTGCTAGCAATTCAGGTTACAACTTCCTTGTTGGTATTTTTTCCTGGAATAATAATTCATTCTTCCCCCAATTAAACACTACTGCTATAAAAACTCCCAGCCTGAAACAGCTTACAGGACAGCACAAAAGAACTACATATGGCAGGAACACGTTACTCTGATGTACGCAGGGTTCAGGCAGAAAGGCAGTACCTGAAAGATGGCGTACATCAGCGTGTGCAGCAACGGGATGATGCATTTGCGAGAGTCCAGTCGTTCAGCCTGCAGAGAAACATGCAGGTCACAAGTGAACACAAGTGCATGACTAAAATAGAGACATACTCTCGCTGTGTGTCCAAGACGACAACTACTTCCTTCCTTTTTGAAAGTGCGAGTTCAAGACGTTTCTGAACCCACCGAAGTCAAACACTTTACCACAAACAGTAGCACGAGGTAAAGTACTTGAGTTCAACAAGAGTCTGAGATTAAAAATATTATGACTGGAATCGAGTACCTTTTCAAGCTCCTTTATCAGCACCCACACTAGAGATAAACTGTTCACAGGGTTGTTTTGAACTTTCTTATGAAGCGTCCATCTCAGCATTCCTGCACACACACACACACACACACAATAACACATTGACCAGATTATGTATCATTTCTCTCTATTATAGTGTTAATCCAGAATGTGTCTGATGACTAAGGACATAACCGCCCCTCAAAACACTGACTGAGCTTCATTCCACAGCATGAATCACTGGATTAATTAAACACTGGGCCACAGACGAACAGTTTATATGACACAACAGTTTTAGATGAACAACAACAGATCTGATTACATATGAACACAGTTAAAAACATTTTAAAAAGCCAGTATATGCTGATCCCAGTATGATTTTAGCAGATGAGTTAATACCTTTGTTAGACAAGTCTTTGGGCAGCTGATGGTCAGTGTCTCGGGGGAGCATAGCCTGGACACTTCGGTACAGCTCTGACTCGGGGATCGTGGGGGAGCAACCAGCTGAAAATAAAGTTTTGGTTAGTGATGGAAAGTCTGAACATTAAACATTCACATTTGGCATGAAGTCGTGTTTTGTAATATTCCATCACTAAAAATTCAAATCCAAAGGAAAAGCGCTTCAAAGCCAGACTTAATTTGCATAAATATCCAGGATTATAATCCTGGGATCTTCCTGCTAGCTGACTGAGTGCATTGTACTATTATTAGAACCTACCTGCAGGCTCCATGCTGTTTACACTGCTCAAGTTATCCCAGTGGGTCATGTTGGTCATGTGTCACACACATTGTGGTTCCATCAGCTAGACGATAAGAACAAGTCATTCATTTAGTTTGGTGTTTGTTTCCTCCTTCCCTTCGCTGACAGCCGCTCAGTCACGCTGAGGTTTGTCTTTAACTGCTTGACTGCTCACAGACTGCACAAATGGGTGAGAATATACAGGTATTTAAAGCTTTATGTAGTCTCCTCAGTATCTCCTCCATGTGTCTATACACGATGCACCTGTTGCAGGTGTGCATGAATAACCCGGTTCTTGTTTGAATAATTACACCACTGAAGAGTTAAATTTTAAAATGTTTCTTACTTTGCCAAGAGAAGCACATTGCTTTAATACCACATATAACCTGGATGTTAGAACAATAACATCAGTGTTGACATGGCAGGTATTTACTGGCATCTATTTATGATTCAGTGGAAGAAAATCCAACCCGAGAGCTGATTTTATTTACTGGAACTTGGAAAGTAGGAAAACCTTCCGTAGTTAAAAAAATACAATGGAAATGTTACAAAATCCTGTTCATGATTTTACCGTTAAAAAAGGGTGATAGAATATTTATACCATTTTGCCTAAACCCAACTCGCACCTTCTAACCCACCTCCAGCACCACGGGGCCCACATAGATTTATGAGTCACGAATCAAAAACTCACAACACTTTTTCATATTTTATATCCACTATGTTCCAATTTTGATGAAAATAGTACTACTAATACTAATTTGTGAGCAAAAATTAAATAGTATAAGAGAAAATAAAAGGTGTGTAGAATTACAAAGTAAAGTGATGCCACAAACAACAGAATATTAAATTCTGAACTATTTAATCTTCTGTCAGTATGTATTCACTACAACAATATGTATCCACATCAACACAAATACCGGTAATGAGGTTATGATGCTGTAAGTACATGTATTTAAAATTGAACATTAAAAAATAAACTTCAACACTATAAAACCTGTAAATAAAAAGCTAAAACTAAGTCTCATCCTGTTACAAAACAAATAACCTTAATTATTTAAAGAAAAGCAGGTTTAAAATGAAGAAAACAAACTTACTGTCCTCCACATAAAACAGTCCACCAGCTCGCTTCCACTCACACTAAACATGCTGGACAGCAACTAACTACTGAATTCAACCGAGTGAGTGAGAATGAATGGAGTTTACGCTGGTGTGTTTATTTCCTCTTGTCAGAAGGTGTGGGTTTAAAAGTGCCAGGAGATGAACACTAGCATTAGCATGTATGAGGGAGTGGTGATTGTATGTGTTAACCTGTATTGAAACATCTATTTGTTCCAACACCATCTATGGACCTCTGAGTCATCACAGGATTTTTAAACCTTTCTAAAATATAATTTATCCTTCTAACACGTCGCTTAGTCAGTCCAAAGGTTATTCAAGAACAATAAAACAACATAGCAACAATGAATTCAGCCATGACACCTGTAAGAAATACTGAAGACAAAGGTAAAGCTCTGCCTCAGCAGGAGGATGTTACCTGATTCCAGGCGTCACTCTGTCTCGCCCCTTCGTTTACTGTTTCTCTCTTTGGGTCTTACGGTGCATCAGAGTCTCTCATTGCTAAATACAAACTGTCATTGTTATATCTAAGGCAGCATGCCATGCATAACTTCTTCCGTGTGCTTTTCACTGGTTGTAGCACGTCCTCTTTTTACCTTTTACATAGAAATAAACGATGCCGTACAGAAAGTATCACACACACAACACTTTCCTGTAAAAATGAGTGGGCAGATGATGCTCTTTATTTAGCCAATGAGAATGAAAACCTCAGACAGAGTGATAGTTTAGCAAAGTTTAAAAATAGATGGAACACATCTTAACAAGTATTCTGAAATAGCCAAATTTAAAGACTTTAGTTTGCAGAAAAGTTTCAGGAAAAAAAAACAAGTCCCCATAAAATATGTTAAAATAAATAAGGCCAATGTTTTTTAATTTACTTGGAACATATCTAGAATTTTAAGCAATGGTAAGTGTGTTTAAAAATAGTTGTCTTACAGAACAAGTTAATAGTAGGAACAATCAAAATAAATTTTATCTCACGCCCACAACCTTCTCGGTAGTCCTTACAATAAGAACTAATCTTGAATAATCCCTTTATGACCCACATTTATGCACATACCAGAAAATGAAAAAAAAAAATCTAAAAGAGTACAAAGTAACTCAGTACCGAAACAAAGTTCTTCATGTTTTAATTGTAACAATCTCTAGTTTTTTAAAGAGAATTACTTGAACAAAGTTATTGTCGCTGATGCAGCAGGCTAGTTCAAATGAATGTCAACCCAAAATAGTTCTCAGTAGTTTGTTCGGCCCCCACAAGCTTGTATGCTGCCTGACACTGTCACGGCATGTTTCTCATGAGATGATAACTTGGTGTATCTCCTCTCAGTTCCTGGACAGTCCGAGGTATAACCTGGAGGTGTTGGATGGATCTAAACACAATATCTCAGAGATGTTCTATTGGTTTTAGATCGAGCGAACATGGAGGACACTCAGTGGAATCATGACCTTCATCCTTCAGGAACTATCTGCAGATGCCTGCCGCATGAGGCCAGGTATTATTATAGACCAGGAGAAATTCAAAACCCACTGCACCAACAAAAGGTCTAATGATCTCTTTCTGATACTTAACGGTAGTCAGGGTGCCATCGTTTATCCTGTACAGGTCTGTGTGTCTCACCATGAATTTGTATCCCCAGACCAACACTGATCCACCACCAAACGGATCATGCTGAACAATGTTGCAGAAGCTTAACATTCACTGCAGCTTCTCCAGAACCCGGTTTATCAAATGAGCTCAGAATGAACCTTCTCTCATCTGTAAACAGCACTGGGCTTCAGTACTGGACCTGCCAATTCTGGTGTCCTCTGGTAAATGCCAGTTGAGCGCCACACTGCCAGGCAGTCAGAACAGGGACCACTAGAGGACATGGGACTCTCATGAAGTCTGTTTCTAAGGGTTTGGTCAGAGACATTGACAACAGTGGCCTGCTGGAGGTCACTTTGTAGGACTCTGGCAGTACTCATCTTGTTCCACCTAGTACAAAGAAATAGATACTGGTCTTGCTGATGGATGGTCCTGTCCAGCTCTTCTAGAGTAACTGTCTGTCTCCTGGAATCTCCTCCAGGCTCTTGAGACACAGCAAACTTTCTGGCTATGGTACATATTGATGTTCCATCCTGGTGGAGCTGGACTGTCTGTAGAACCCCTGTAGGGTCCAGGTCTTTCCTCATGCTACCAGCAGTGACACTGACCCGATTCATATGTAAAATTACTGAAAAGCTGTCAAAAAAGAGGAAGACGGAAAACATGTCTCTGGTCTCCACCTGCAGATCCCTTCCTGATTTTGATTCACCTCCTTTAGTTCACTTGACAAAACAGCTGATTCAGATTAACAACCTCCTCTGATACTGAACTGACCAGATCAAAATCCCAGATGTTCAAATGATTTGACACTATACTGTGATTAAAAAGTATTTCATTATTTTTTTGAGATCAGAAATGTATTGGAGGTGGACATGTCCATATACCAGAGCAACAAACCTCCTTCGTAGCTGTTGACTATATATGTGAATGTGAATCAGTTCCTGATGTGGGTTTAAGATACAATACTCATCTATCTTCACCTACGACCAAGCAGAATGACAGTCATCTCAAACAATGTCTCTAAATAGAAATCAGAGGGATTCATTTCCATTCAGGCATTCTGCAGACATCTCAGAAAATGCAAAGGTCCCAAAAGTTGTTCTGTGGAAGTGTATTCAGAAAGTAGGAAAACAAATCATGAACAGGTGAAGACCTTGTGGTCTTGGGGTGCTTGTGGTAAAGAATGCTGGTGCCAAGATGGATGGTTTTTGAGTGGAGATGGGTGATGTGCATTGTCCACCTGCAGCTGGGTGTTTACTTCCAATGTTGGGTGAATGGACCGGTTATTAACCACCCATGTTTCCAGTGCCCTACCTAGGGCAGGATTGGCTGGCAGTCTGGGGACCAGGATGTACTGGGTTGCTGCTGGTCTGGGGTGGGGAGCTTGATCGATGGGGGTCAGTGTGGATGGGTGTTTTTCATGTGTCTTTCTGTCATTGGTGTGAGTGAGTAAATCAGGCCGGCCGCTCCTCCTTGATCACCCAAGGAGCAGTGTATTTTTACAAATACTCCAAAACCCTTCTCCTTCTTGACCCTCAACGGGCTGCAGCCATGAACTGAATTCCTAATTTTTCAGCCACCTTTGCTGGAATTTACAAACTCCCCCATTCTCTATACAAACCTTTCCTGCTTCTGATCTAGCACCCACCATTCAAACAACACAACAAAAACAACATTTCAAACATCGCGTTTTGTGACAACTCAGTGCGACCTGTCAGAGGCAATCACCAAAATGCTTCCTCATATTTACACTAACGTACACATTACATACAAAGTTTCACAGCGGATCACCGTTTATGATTATATTAGGTACTTTTCTTGAAAATTGCAGAAAGATATTTTATCCTACTTAGAATCAAATGTAATGATTTTTAATGCTATTTAAGGCCTTAATTTTTTTTTACAAAATACATTTAATGACTTAATTATTTCTAATGCCCCCACATGTGCTTTGACTAAACAACAGAAAGGTATATATAAATAGCTAAAACTGTCAAATATTAATAATTTTTTAAATAATATACAAGAGGAGCTCACAGTGTTTATATAGGTCCCTCTGGAACAACACATTTTCCTGGCACATCAATGCATTCAGATCACAAAAATGATTGCATAAGCTGCCCGAGATATGCAAAAAAAGAAAGAAAGAAAGCAGCGATGATGCAGTGGAGTGGGGTGGCTGCTACTGTATTTATAGATGTTGTGTTGATTGGAAATCCCCCATCTAACATACGTAGCTCTGGGTTCGCAGCTGATAAGATCCACAGTGTCTCACATTTAAAACCTGTTCAAAACAAAACAATGAGGAAAAACCTCAAAGGTTTTATCACTTTGTGGATGCAAGACATTTAAGAGACAAGATTTCCTCTAGGGCAAATTCTTCTGGAATTTTTCTATGGGCTGACAGTAAACCTTTTCTTTTTTGTTTTTATAAATAGAAACACCCCCCAAAAACTAACTACAACTAAAATGGTGAGAAATACTAAGCATATTCTCCTTAATCTGACATGGATCATCTCATGTATCACCAAGTTTTGCTCATTTTAGTGCAGTAGTGTAACCTCAATACAATTGGAAAAATTTGGTTTTACTTTAAAAAGCTCTTTCTGAGAGACTTGTGCAGATACAAATGTGCAAGCAACATCTGTAAAGAAATCTCTAAAACAGACTTCATTTTCACAGGATGGGCAGGAGGGAATACTAATTAAAACGATTTCCTGAATCTACATAGACAATGCGAGGAAGTTGTCTCACACCACTGAATGTGTGTATGTGAATTGTGCCTACATGTAGCTGCAAGCATGTCCACAATAAGGCTCAAATCAGTAACAAATGAATGAATATGATACAGAAATGATAAAGAAAAAGATAAAGAAATTTGCTAGTGGAAAAAAAATACAATGTCCAGTCAAAAAATCTGCATGAACGGTGTAATGATTTCTGACACCAAGGTGGTATGCTAAACAAATCCAGCAAAAGGAAGACAAATACAGAGGGGTTCCATTAAACAATGTTTGTGCATGTGTGTGTTGTCATCTTCAAGACCCTTTTTGTTGCAGCTTATTGATTGAATAATTGTCTGTACCTATAGGCCTATAGAATGTCTGTTCTCTGCTAGGTTATCTACAGTCATTAGCTACGTTTACATGGGCACATTTAATCGGAATAAACGCCCAATCGGATAAAAAAGACGTCATGTAAACATGTCAATCAGAATGTTTTGATCTGATGCAGCCTGATCCGAAAGAAATTTACTTCCGATCGAGAGGGGTGGTTTTGTCCGATCTTCATTCGGATAGACGTGCATGTATACACCCATTCGGAAAGAAAGGGTGAAAAAAGCCCTTTGCGCATGCGTACAACTTCAGCATGACGTCTTTCCACTTTCGCAGACCCAAGTAGAAAACATAGCGGGAAGTAAACAGAAGTGGTCTGCTGGTGCAGTCATCCTGTCATCCTGCTCTCCTCTCCTGTGGTGGAGGAGCAGTAGTAATATGTATTCAGCCGCTAGCTTGGTTAATGCGACCAGTAAAAACCCAAACATAAAGGTAATCACCCGCAGAAGGTCCATATTGGGGATAACGTGAGTCAGATCGAGCACACGATGGGGCGGGAAAGACGTGCAGAAAGGACGGAGTTTGTTTACTTTTTTTTCTTCCCCCGGAAAGACAACTCGCTGTGCGCATGCTCAACTCATTTAACCTGATCGAGTGTTTGGTGCATGTGTACTCATGGCATGATCAGATCATTTCAGTTAGTGTCCATGTAAACAGGGATTTGGGAATTCCGATCCACCAAAATTTTAATCAGATTGGGGAAATTTGGCGCATGTAAACGTAGCTACTGACTCAAAATTCCAGTATTTAACAAGTTTGTGTTCCCTAGTTTCTGCTTAAACTGACTCCTTCTTTTTCAATAATGACTTGTATACCAGGTTGGTCAGTAAGGAAGGAGAGACTGGTATGTACAGGTTGGTGAAGCCGAGAAACAGAGATGGAATGATGTGCAGCAGATCAGGGTGAAAAACAAAGAGGGAAATGTGTTGATAGGAACCAGAAGAGTGATCGGGAAATGGAAAGAGTACTTTGAAGAGTTGATGAATGAGGAAATTGAGAGGGAATGAAAAGTAGAAGAGGTGATAATTGTGGACCGCATTGAAGAGCGTCGAAGAGTGGAAAAACAGTTGATAAACCTGTGGATGTATGGAAGTGTTTGGGAGAGGTGAAACCAGTTTTTGACTTTGCTATTCAACAAGATCTTAGAGGGAGATAAATTCCTGAGGAATGGAGGTGAAGTGTGATGGTACCGATCTTTAAGAACAAAAGAGACGTGCAGCATTGTGGAAACTACAGGGGAATAAGGCTGACGTGTCACACAATGAAGCTGTGGGAAAGAGTCATAGAAACTAGACTAAGGACAGAAGTGAGTATTTGTGAGCAGCAGTATGGCTTCATGCCAAGAAAGATAGAGAAGTACTGTACAAAGAAAGCCAGTTGAGCTTCATTGTGTCTTTGTTGCATCTCACACGGTACCGAGAGAGAAACTGTGGTCCTGTATGAGGAAGTCAGGAGTAGCAGAGATGTATGTTAGAGAGGTGCAGGACATGTATGACTGATGTAAGGTGGTGGTGAGATGTGCTGTAGGTGTGATAGAGGACCTCAATGTGGAAGTGGGACTGAATCAAGGATCAGACTTGAGCCCCTTCTTGTTGCTATGGTGATAGACAGATTGACAGATGAGGTCAGACAGGAATGTCCATGGACCATGATGTTTGCAGATGTTATCTGTACTGAGAGCAGGTGGAGGAACATCTGGAGAGGTGGAGGTCCACTAGAAAGAAGAGGAAGAAGAGCTGCAACAAGACAGAGTCCATGTGTGTGAATGAGAGGGACACAAGTGGAACAGTGAGACTACAGGGAACAGAGATAAAGAAGGTAGAGAATTTCAAGTATTTGGTGTCAACAGTCCAAAGATAGGTGAAGACACATGCAAGCAGGTTGGAATTGGTGGAGGTAGGGCTGGGCGATATGACTTAAAAGTTAAATCTCCGATTTAATTTTTTCCAATTCAATTTCCGATTTTCTCCCTACTTATTAAGGAAAGGTAAATGTTGCAGCGTGGGCTCTCGCGCTGCATGTCTGTCACAGCAAATCATGTGAAACTAACGCTATAGAAACTCTGGGGGGCCAAAAAGCGCCACTGCGCAAAATCTCGATTTATTTATTTTTAAATCACCCGCAACAAAAAATTCGAATTCATTTGTTTAACCGATTTATCGCAAAGGCCTAGATGGAGGAAAGTTTCAGGAGTAATGTGGGACAAATGAGTCTCCGCAAGAATGAAAGTAAAGGTGGACAAGACAGTGGTGAGACCAGCCATGTTATCTGGTTTGGAGATGGTTCCACTGAGGAAGGGACAGGAGACACAGCTAGAGGTAGCAGAAATGAACATGTTGAGGTTTTTGGGAGTGACGAGGATGGACAGGATCAAGAATGAGTCCATCAGAGGGACAACACATGTTAGATGAGATAAAGTCAGAGAGACTGAGATGGTTTGGACATGTACAGAGGAGGATAGTGGGTTTAGAGGGAAAAAGATGCTGAGGTGGGAACTACCAGGCAGGAGCTGTAGAGGAAGACCAAAGAGAAGATATATGGATGTAGTGAAGGAGGACATGAGGTTGGTTGGTATGAGAGAAGAAGATACAGAGGACAAATGGAGACAGAAGATTTGTTGTGGTGACTCCTGAAGGGAGCAGCATGAGGGTTGCAGGATCACTGTAGTTAAGTCTCAGTCTGCCAATGAGGCAACGTGCCACCCCAACTCCATTGAATATGTCCCTTCACTTTAGGGTAGGCAGCTCCTCCTCCATTTGTCTCATGTAAAGAAGTGGTACGTCTCTCTTCTCTCTCACCGTGTCATTGAAATTATCATCTGAACAACACACTTCAGCTACAAGGCTGATAAACTTTAATGGCTGTGCTGTTTCTTACCTTGTTCTAGTCCAGATTGACATTATTACCTGGTGCTTCCTCCACCACTGCATTTGTTCCAGACACATCATCACATTTTTTCTTTTAATATGTTGCCGTAAAATCTCTCAGGCCTCAACTTTCCTCATCTCTTCTCTTGTCTGTGCACCAAAAATTATTTTTTAAAACCAAGTTTCCTTTCTAAATGTAAATTTTCATTTGGGGTCAAAATAAAACGTCCAGTGTGACAAAAAAGTTTCAATAATTATTTTGACAGTTACTTTATTTGTGATCATTTGGCCCTGAAATTAAAACTTAAGATTTTGATTAATGGACCAGCTCTAAGAAAAATGGTAGTCTTCTGCACACAACGGCACCAAGTCGTGCGAGGCCAAGAGGACTGCTGCAGCTGAACAGAACAGACAGGCCAGGAAATCATGGGTGAACAGTCTCCCAGGGGATTTCCTGCTTCATTGCCTTTCATCACTGTTAGTGTACCTTCTGTGCACAGATTGGATTGTAAAGCCATAAACGTTTTCTATATCAAATTCTAAATTTGATTTCTAAATCAACAGTAACACTAAAAATTTAAAGAGGTTGTACAACAGATGAACTTATTTTAAATAATCTGACACACTTAACACAACCAATTAAATCTGTTTCCTGTTCAGAGCGAAAGATTTTTAGAACCGTTAATTGAATTGGTAAAAACAAAAGGCGGCAGCTGCAGCATATTAATTCTGGTTAAGAAGAATAATGGTAGTGTAATGTTAAATGTACTCAAGCTTTTTAATAATTTGCCAGGGGATATTGGTAAACTTACTGTAACTGTTTAAGGTGTCAGTCTGCTTTTTTTCTTGCTAGGTTACATTCCTGCTTCGTGACCGATTTGTGCACATCTTCATGCTTCACATAACTGCACAAATACCAGGTGGCAGAAATCCTGGGATGATTTCTTGTAACTCAACAGTTCTGAAAAAGTTTTCTTCCAGTAAATGAATGGAACAGTATCAACTATTCAATCTTTTTTCTGGGTTTAAGTTACATCTCCTTTCTGGCTTGCTTCCAAGGTTATTTGGGGATGTTCAACGTATCTCAGATAAGATGGTAGATAAAAAACTGCTGCTTATTCATTTTTACTCAGACTTTAAATATTGTCCTGGTAACTTGAGCCTACAGAACACAGCATTGAGATGTGGTTGGTGTCTCCTAATTAATCTGGGCAAGTGAGTAATTTCTATTTCAACTGCTACAAGTGTTAATATTCAAAACTAGAGAGTTTATTGAAAACCAGAGTTCAACTAACATGGTTTCAGGCAATTATTAAGTATTGATATTTATGCAACATAACTCTGTCTTGGGCACGGCTCTAAATTAACACACACCTACTTACCAAATGTAGTTTAAAAATGCACTTTGGCAGATACCAATGAAAATTTACAGTCCATTTTGACTAGTGATGAAAGCAGCAAATCATTTCAGTTATTTGTCCTGGCACCACTATTCGTACATTTCCCGTGAACGTCTCATTCACTCATTGGTGTCATGTTTGTGTGTGGTGTGTTGATTATACGCCAGCAGAACTGGGTCAACCTCTCAGGAAAAAGGCAGAACTTTCACAGACTTCACGTGAATGTGCGAGTAAGTGAAGTCCACTGTCTGTTCTGGTGTTCTTGGTGCTGAGCAAAATTATGTTTTTCCTCCTCACCTTTTCTCCATCTCTGAAAGATGTAGAAACTTTTGGGATTGGAGGTTGAATGTGAGTTAAATTGTTGCTCATTTTGTGTACAGAAGCTGGATAATCATCCTAATCACCTTATAAAGAATACAGACTTTAATTAAAAAGTCATTAGATTGTCCTTCCTGCCTGGGTTCTCACCCGTTCTCTCTCAGCAGAGTTTAAATAGGTTAAATCTCCTGTTGTTGGCTTTGCACCATGTTCGTGGTCAGTGTCCGGCAGCGGTTGGTTAAGGGCCAACTGTCTAACTGTCCCTCTCTGTAGTTCTCACATGTCTGGTCATGACGTCTCATGCGGTCTTCTCTACACTCCACTGCGGTCCAGGCTTTGTCTTCAATGCATGCAGGCATATTTAAAGTCTAACATTTAACCTTATTATCAGTATAACTACTTTACAATGTAGGCTATTGCTAATTAGCTACATAAAACAAATGACACGAGCTTCTTTTTTTAGACAAAACAAAAGACAAACACAGGAAGGACGTCCACGTGGTTCAAGTGATGAAAGTAACTGATAGCCAAACATGTACATCAGAGGCTTCTGTACTGCTCCTCACTAGATTTAATACCTCATGTATTTATAACAATTGCGGAGCAACTAAAGAAGTAATAAAGTTCATACAATGTTTTTATTTCCACATACTGCTTTAGCATGCCATCTAGTATTTTCTAGAAAATCTATGACTCTGATTCATGACACAAGTGTTCAATGTGGACTCACATTCCCCATCATCATTTTTTAAATCTGGGGTGGTAAATACAGTGGTCGACGGTTATATGCACGACCTCGGTGCCCAGCAGTTTGGTGTATATAAGCGTTGTGTGCATTTATCCGTCGGAGGTCATTTGGATTGTAAACACGGGTAGCAGTGTTCAGTATTGATAACAGATAATCAGAAATTATGTAATAACGCAATTACAATATATTAGGAGAATAAAACTCTCAAACAGACTTAGTTATATACTCGTAGAGAGGATCCACTATGACACTATAAGTAAACAGATGTGCCACATACGTGCGCGCACATGGACGCAACAGTAACAGCACAGATTAAGTTTACTGTTAGTAACAGAACAGAACAGTTTTCTATATCGGATATTAAGAACTCATGATTGGGCACTAAAAACTAGAACACATGTTACATGTGACACTATTTCACACTGAAAAAGTCGGTGATTATTTTTTGGCGACCGTCTGAAAGCTTCAAGCAGACGCGCCAGACGCGTGCGTAAACGCCAGAGCAGCTAGTTCAACACTCCTGACAGTGAGAGTATGTGTGAAAACACCAGCGGAGGTTAACAGTCACGTAACTAGAGAGAAACAGCGAAATTTAGTGAGATGCATGTCTGATACCTCCAAATGTTTTGTGCATATATCTGTCGGAGCTGTGCATATGGATTCTCTATGACGCAGGAACGTACCCAGCAGTTTTGTGCATATAAGCGTGTTGTGCATATAACTGTCAACCACTGTATAATGTTTTTATCCATGTAAGAAATAATCTGCTAGGGGTTAATTGTGTTTCTAGTCTATACTGACGATATGGGTTATTTCTGCACTCTATCACTTTGTAAATATCTCCAAACATGTCAAATAGTAAACTGATCTGTAAATATAAGTGTTTATATATTTTATTTTATCATGTGTAATTTTCTGTGCTTCCTGCCTACTATTCTTCTTTTCTAATTATTCTATTTAAAGAGCATCTAAGCCCCCCCCCCATTATCTTCCTGCTTACAGCTGCTGTTTGTGCTAAAGCTTAGCTCCAATGTGAGAATATAACATGTAGAAATCACATCCACACAATCAGAACCACTACAGTGAAGTCTTTGCCCTGATTTCATTATTCTTTTACTGATATTAGTTATTCTTTGTTGTAGTTTTCAGCCAGTTGTTCTAAATCCATGTGTGCAACTCTTTGGTGAGAAGCTGGAGGCAACGGGCGGGCGGGGGCGAGTGTGTCTGTCTGAGAGATGGTTTTATACTCCAGGAGGCGTGTCTTAGAGATGATGCTGGTGACGTAGACATGTACAACTGACGTAGGCCTGCAGCCAATCACAAAATTCGCCGAAGTTCTTTATGAAATCATAGTTTCTTATTATAGTACCTGCTTAGGGCTGTACTTGGAGGAGGATGTGATTCATACGCAGTCAAATAAAGACAACGTGTGCTGTGCAATAATACAAATTAATACTTTAAGAGAAGCTGATGTAATCACATAAAACTGTAAAGTGTACAATTAGTTCTAGACTGGTGCTACACATGGTGGCAGGTTATTGGAACTGCTCTGTGATATCACTAACAGTTTTTATCTTTTTTTGAGTATTTCTTGCTTGTTTCTATTTGTAAACATGACTCTTTTTATTATGTTATTCTGATTAGGATGTTGTGCTAATTGAAGGATTTGTACATCAGAGAAGATGACGTAAACAAAATGATAAAGAAGGCTGGTTCTGTTCTGGGAACTGACTTGGATCCTCTTGAGTTGATTATCCAAAGGAGGATGAAGAACATGATAGAGAACCCTCATCATCTTCTTCAGAACACAGTAACTGAACAACAAAGTGTCTTCAGTCAGAAGATTCTTCAGATCCAACACAGACCATCTACAGGAGATCCTTCCCGTCTACAGCTAGAACCCTCTACAGGAGATCCTTCCCGTCTACAGCTAGAACCCTCTACAGGAGATCCTTCCTGTCCACAGGTAGAACCCTCTACAGGAGATCCTTCCTGTCTACAGCTAGAACCCTGTACAGGAGATCCTTCCCGTCTACAGCTAGAACCCTCTACAGGAGATCCTTCCCATCCACAGCTAGAACCCTCTACAGGAGATCAGCTAGAATCCTCTAGAATGACTCTCGGAAGAAGAACTGAGTTACTGCAACATCTCATTTACCTTCAGATTCAGAATTTAACAAAGTTTTAATTGGATTAAAATCTCAACACAGAGCATGGAAACATTTATGACACTCTAGATTTAGCAAACTCCAGTTTGAAGTGGACAACTCGTTTAAATTAAACCAATGTAATGGATCTAATTTGATCCCTCGTAAAGTTCATTTCAAATCTTGATAAATTTGTGTCATCTCCTGTTTTAGTAATCTGTTCTTGCTACAGATGTTCTTGTGACTTAAGTAACAAGAAGTTTCAGAAACACACCTTCCTTTCAGAAAACTGCATTATTGGCTTATTAACGTTTTCCTTTATCTGTAGTAATCCATTAAACTGACTAATTTTCTTATTTGTTACTGTAAAAAGTAATATTTGAGTAAAACAAAAAATATATAATTTAGTAAAAGGATGGACTGGAGCTAACTGATGGATTGCTTGTACTGGAAGTGTGAAGGGTGACACATTCATAGTTTTTCCCGTACTCTGGTTTCTTTCCAGCTTATTCACATCTGTTCCAGATTTGTTATTATTTGTCTGCTGTAATTGTGTGTCCACTCTGATTCTGACTAAGACACAACATGTGTCAAAGTGGTGGACTTGTGTGCATATTTAAAGCTTTAATATGGATCAGTCAACTTTCGTCCATTCTTTTATTTTGAAAGATTGTTGTCCCTCAGCTGTGAGGCCCCTGATAACAAGTACTTGATATCATAGTGTAAGTGGAGTGGTTATGATTGTAGACAGGTTAATGACCCTTCATTGCTTTGCATCTAAAACAGCCTGCAGATGTTGTTCCATTAACAAATGTATTGGTGTTATTTACTGTGTGGTCAAAAGAAGTTCAGATTTTAATTAGATTCTTTAGATTAGTTCTCAGTGAACGTTGTCCAAGATATTGTTTTACACTGTATAATAATGTTTTAGTACATGTGTCATCAGTTGTTATCATAATGGCTGAATGAGATCTGAGAAATAATTTATTACTGGAGAACTGAGAACATGTGAAGAGTAAAAATAACTTTTTAAGATTAGGATTTACAACATAAACTAATTAGTGTTGTGTGGAGAAGTGTTTTTCATACAACCTATAGCCATTAAGAACCAGTTAATTTATATAAAAAAAAAAAAAACATTTACACAACAGAACCAGACTGAAATCTTTCAACTTCAAATCTGTACAAAGAAGCAAGATATTAAATAAATGAGTAGGAGGAAATATAGCTGTGCTTTCAGTCTCCAACAGACAGCTCTTGTTATTATCTCAGGAGGACCATTTCCTCCACTTGTTGAAGACCACCAGGGTTTTTTTGGTTGTTGTTTCATACACAGTCTAAACCGGAAGCCCATTTTAAAATGACGAAGAGGAAATGAATCTGCACAGTAAAACTGTTGTTTTACATTAACTGGAATTTAGGTATTTCAGTAAGGTGCACTATCTTTAACAGACTGCATTCTTATATGTACCTCCGCCAGGAGGTAACGTTTCTGCTGGCGTTGGTTTTTAGCAACATAACTTAAAACTTTATGGATTGATTTTCATGATTATTTTTTTTTTGGGTAGAAAATATCCAGAAAGGGTCAAGGAACAGCTGATTAGATTTTTAGGATCATCCGCGTCAGCGTACGGATCCAGGATGTTTAAAAGATTCTTTCATACTAGGAGATGGAGCTGTCTTCAGTGCAGGTGGTCTGCGCTCTCAGAGGGCTTTTCTATACTCTACATGTGTAATGCTGTTATTAGAAGAGCAGTCAGCAGCACTAACTTCATAAAGTTTAAACTATTATCAAAATTAGATAACAACTCACGACCCAACAAACACAAATAAACACTAGCAAAGAACGTCCCACACCTCTTCAATAAACACGTAAACTCAGTCTAACTAACAGAACTTCCGTACCGGTTCAGCAAATCATCCATCGTCCCATTTACTGTGTCGGTTTGTTCCTGTTCAGGGTCGCTAGTAACTCCAGCAGCCGTTCAGTAACATGTTAAACGCAGATTATATTATTTGAAACATCAGGTGGTTTCAGTTCACGGAGCAGACAGTCTAACCAAACCGTAAAAACTCGGTATATTACGGTGAGGGAACACTTACCTGACGTTAAGTTGTTTAAACAGCTCCATTAGCCTAGCTTAGGTTACTGTACAGCATTTCTGTAACTAATGCAGGACTAGTTTTTCTGTGTCAAATCGTACAGTCCAAGCCACGCCCATATCAGCAACAGACCACGCCCACATCCAAGACTTTCTACATAGATATTAATATATTTTTGCTTACACACGTTTCTCCCAATGATAAACGAGTGAATCTCTTCAGTAAATGTATACTATGGCTGTTCATTACTACTAGTTCTGTTTTTCCTAAGGTCATCCCCTCGAAGCTTACAAAACAGTGCAGTTAATATATATATTGGAGAAAACTGTACTCAAATAAAATGTATTATTACTGATTTGAATTTGTTTTTTGCTGATAAAAAGTCTCACATTGTCCAAAAAAACCCTTTACAATACTGCCTGAAGAGGATGCATAAAGGTGCTGGTCTCAGCCTTACATCTGGTGTAAGGAAAAGGAAGCAGAAAAACAGAAAAGGGAGGCACAACTCTAAAGTTCAATGTTCAGGTAATTCATTTCCTTCAATAAATCTCCCGATTTCTTTTCCTGGACTGCAACTTTACTCTCAGTCAAGTAATCAGGATGTTGTTCTTTAAGAATAATAAAACGATAAGATTTATTAATCTTTTTAATTTACATAGTGCAATTAATCTGTTACACAGGAAAATGTACATCCAAATGCATTTTACAACTCTATAATATAGATCGGAATTCTTAAAGAAATGACCAACATTACTTTTTGGAACATATATAACAACAGTCAGACTGAGATTTAAGTATCAGTATGTGAAAATGATCCAGCCTATAAAGTGAAGATAACAGGAAAGTGAACAGTGTCTCCTGTTGATCAAGTTCATAATCGCAATTAAAATGCAAACATTTAAGAACTAGTCATAAAAACATACAATTGCATTGTCAATGTTATAAACAAAATAACATCCCAAAACATAAAATTCACATATTGAACATATATAGTGTGCATTCACAGATAATATCAAAGGACCTGCAAATTTTCTCCTAATGGAGCAATAATTAAGTGTTCATGGTGAAATGAGTTGATGCAAATATTTCTACTAGACTTTTCAGAGAAAATTCCTATATTTTATTTGAGACTTTTATTCTATTGACTTTATTTTGTGTGTCAATCCCATTTTGATTGAAACATCAATATTCACCCAGATTGATCATAATACATTCCAATGTGACTGTGGTTAGTCAGTTTAATTGCCAACACAAACACAAACATAGGAGCTAAAAACCGAGCATTAACATTTGAAAATTTCCCCTTCATGATCACAGAAACGTGCTTTGTGTTGACAAAATATACAGGTGGCTTGTTTTGTTTTCAGTCAGTCTTGGTTTCATGTGTCTTCTTGGAGCAAATGCGAGTAAGACAGGTTTGGCGTTCTGTGTGCAAGTACTCATGTGTTCAGACGTTTCTGCTGTTCAAGTCTCCCACGGTGTGAATTTAGCTGCTTTAAGACAAGAGAAAAGTCTGATGCCCTTTTCTTCTGCAGTGTGTGCAATATTCACAACATATGACTAACTGTGCAGTAAACTTCTGAGTCTCAGGGAAGAGCCCCACTGAAGGTGACTATGGGCAGGCAGAGGAGGGAGCAGAAGGTTGGGTTGAGAGGCTGGATTTGAGCAGAGGCCTGGGATTTTCTAAGCTGCCAGTCAGTGGAGCTGTCAGGTTTGTAGCAGACTGATATTTCACACCTTAATAAGACAAAGAGAGACACTAGGGTTAGAGAAAGCAGTTCCTTTGTGCTGTGACAGGGTGGTGTAAATTTGTTGTAAACTGAGACTTTGTTCCATACCTAGTGACACTTTGCAGAATCTTCTTCTCATCCTGGTCCAGACACACTGCAAAAGTGGTGTTTCCAGTTCCACTAACCTGGGCCTTGTCTACTTTCACCTCAGTCGTGGTCAGATGCTACAAAGATGAGCAAAACAGAATAAACTGAAGATGCTAATTGCAATCCCAATTGCAAAAAAGTTGAGACACTGTTAAAAATTTTACAATGTCATCAAACATATTACCCAATTTTGAACTGGATGGCAGCAATACATCTATTAAAGTTCAAACAGAGGCTCAAAAAGTAATTGGCATGACTATAAAACAACTAGAGGAATATTTGACATATAATTTGGAGCATGACTGAGAATAGAAGGTGCATTTAAGAGAGGCAGAGTCACTAAGATGTAAAGATGGGCCGAGGTTCAATCTGTGATAAACTGCATCTATAAACTCTGGAACAATTTCAGAAAAAATGTTCCTAAACGTAAAACTATCAAGACTTTGTAGATCTTACGTTGAACTATATTATAAGAAGAGGAGTCTATTGAGTTGGATAAGAATTATGTTAAATTAAAACTCTGAACATGAAGTCTCATGAAGTGATTTAAAACACTGATAAATCATTTTCTTGCTAAAGCACACAAACTAAACCAAATGAAAATCTTGCATTTGTCTTGTGGGTTTTTTCTTTGAACTGCTGATGTGAAAAAACTGCTTTTGCATCAGCGACAAAGATCAAGGATGTCTATCAACAATGTATTTAGATTTATGCCTTTGAAGGCAATGCGTTGCAATGTTTGTGTAACACACCCCCACAGTACTGTTTAAACCAGAAACCACTGAGACAGACTAATGTCACGTCTAAGCACACCTGGTTGTAGCCTTTCTTGCTTTTGCCGTTTTGTCTCTTTAGAACCTCAGTCATGGTGAGCTGTAGACACTCCATCTTTGAATCTGGAAGAGATTTAGGGAAACTTTAAATGCAAAAATTCAGAGTCCACTGATTTCCTGTCTGTCTTCCTGACTGAAGGTTTCTGGACTCTGATCACAACACAAACCTACACCAGTACTTTACCAGTCGAGCAATAGAGCCCAGATAAAGAGTCCACAACTGTTATGATGTAACAGTCCAGGAGATGAAAGAATATTTTGCTCTCTTTTTGTGTATGAGCCTGGTGGAAAAACCAGAGCTGGAGGATTACTGGGTTGGCTTTGGTCAAAATTCCCACTTGGAAAAGTGATGACCAGGACTAGATTTCAATCCATTCCATCTTTCCTGCACTTAACCAACAATGAGGAGCATGTTGTTGAGAGGAGGCAGCCAGGCTACGACAGACTCCTTAAGGTGCATCCAGTGCTAGAGACCATCATTCTATGTTTCAAAGAGGTTTATGGTCCATTCAAGGAGCTGTTATTGAATGAGATGACCACTACTTTCAAAGGAAGGTTCACAACCCAAACAAACCTGATAAATATGACAACAAAGTATTAGTTCTAACTGAGGCCAAATCAGGTTTTATGTTGCGATGGTCCTTGTAATCTAGACCACATGCTGACCAGGATGCTGAGGGACTAGGAGCCACTCATCTTCTTGTGTGTGACCTGATGGCCCCACACACAGGAAAGGAGCATGTGATGTACATGGACAGTTACTACTATTCACCTGTCATTGCAAAGGAGCTGCTAATTTCAACACTGGGTTTTTATGGGACTGTGAACTGGAACATGCCAAGAGGTCTGAGACCAGCCCATTTACCACCGAAGAAGAGAGATGACCCAGCTGTTCATGAGGAACAACAAACTGCTGGCTTGTGAGATGCATGACACGAAGCATGTGACTGTTCTGTCATTGATCCACAGAAACGGTGTGTTCAGAAAAGGATCCAAGGCTGTAAGGCTGTATTCACACCTAATAGTTCGGTGGACTCGGTTCGATTGGGAACCAAAATTGCAACAATAGCTACGTTTACATGCGCCAAATTTCCCCAATCTGATTAAAATCTTGGTCGATCGGAATTCCCAAATCCCTGTTTACATGGACACTAACTGAAATGATCTGATCATGCCATGAGTACACATGCACCAAGCACTCAATCAGGTTAAATGAGTTGAGCATGCGCACAGCGAGTTGTCTTTCCGGGGGAAGAAAAAAAAGTAAACAAACTCCGTCCTTTCTGCACGTCTTTCCCGCCCCATCGTGTGCTCGAGCTGACTCACGTTTTCCCCAATATGGACCTTCTGCGGGTGATTACCTTTATGTTTGGGTTTTTACTGGTCGCATTAACCAAGCTAGAGGCTGAATACATATTACTACTGCTCCTCCACCACAGGAGAGGAGAGCAGGATGACAGGATGACTGCACCAGCAGACCACTTCTGTTTACTTCCCGCTATGTTTTCTACTTGGGTCTGCGAAAGCAGAAAGACGTCACGCTGAACTTGTACGCATGCGCAGTGGGCTCTTTTCAGCCTTTCTTTCCGAATGGGTGTGTACATGCACGTCTATCCGAATGAAGATCGGACAAAACCACCCCTCTCGATCGGAAGTAAATTTCTTTCGGATCAGGCTGCATCGGATCAAAACATTCTGATTGACATGTTTACATGACGTATTTTTTATCCGATTGGGCGTTTATTCCGATTAAATGTGCCCATGTAAACGTAGCTATTGTTGCTGTTTTTAGTTGGTGCGGTTTGGATTCACACTGCACTCTATGAACAGAACCAAATAACCTTTGGCGCATGTTACATGGTGGCGCTGTAGAGTTACTGCACTTCCTGGCGCTGCCGTGGGAGAGTGAAACATAAACAAACATGGAGTAGCAGCAGATTCTGGTGGTTTTGGGATCTTTTATGTTTAGTGAATGTACCAGATCAATATTCTGCAGCACTGGACTCAGAATGAGCAGATAACAAGACAGAAGACTACACGAGGAGGCTGAGAAGGCTACACAATATTGTCCACTTCCTGCTTTTGGTGCGGTCCCGGTGAAGTTGCGTTCACACATGCAATCGAACCGCACCAGAGTTTGTTTCAATCAAACGAAGACCCTCGTTTTTAGGCAGACTAGAGTTTGATTGTTTGGTCCGAATCAGAGTTCGGTTGTCCGTTCACACCTCCCCAAACGAACTGGACTTTCTGTGCAAACAAACTAGAGTTTGATTCAAGCAAACTAAACAGGGCTGGTGTGAATGCGCCCTAAGGGTGTGTGTGTGTGTGTATAAACCCATCTCTTTCCACATCAATCTAATGATTTCTCTCATTTACACAATTGCTTCATCTCTCACTGTTTTAAAGATCCCATATTATGCACTTTTCACACAATCTGAATCATTCCTTTACATCTCAATGACATGTAAAAACCATTCATTGTTTAAATTGGCTCTTTTTGAAAGTTCAGCTGTTGTTCCCAATCTAGTCTCATCTCACCTCAGTTTGAAATGCTCTGTTTCAGGTGGGCAGGGCAGTTGGGAACCTAGTAACTCTAAGCCCTGCCCATTTCTTTTCTCTGCACGCGTTCGTGAGACATCAGAGATTTCAGCAGTGCTGGCAAACAAACAGCTGATTACACTTCAATCAATGATAAACAAGTGTTCCAGTGCCAGTAAATTGACTTAAAATGTAATTAAAAACTTTGGACTGAGGAACTTTGAGCCTGAAGACTCCAACAGCACGTTATTGAAAGGTTAGTCTGACATTTACTCATGTATCTGTGTTGTTTTGCTGCGTCTGGTAGAGATGCGGTTCTTCAAGTTTACCAGTTTGACCCAGAAAGAGATGGAATGGTGTTAGCTCTTCTTAAGGAGCAGCTGGGCTCCGGTAAAAGATTTAGCTCTTTATTAGCAACAGCTTGGTTCTGGTAAGTGTTAGCTCTTCATTAGCAGCAGCTCAGCTCCGGTAAAGGTGTTAGCTCTTTATTAGCAACAGCTCGGCTCTGGTAACAGTGTTAGCTCTTTATTAGCAACAGCTCGGCTCTGGTAACAGTGTTAGCTCTTTATTAGCAACAGCTCGGCTCCAGTCAAGGTGTTAGCTCTTTATTAGCAGCAGCTCGGCTCTGGTCATTTTTGCCAACTGTAGCAGGGACACTACTATCATAAATAAATTCCACCCATGCCACTCTTCTATCCTCTTCATCTGGGACCTGATGAAGTGGTTTGTGTTCTTCAGAGCATTTTGAGTGGGTGAGTTTCCTAATCTGAACCAGTGGTTTAGAACCTGCCCGAGGAAGTTACTGCTGTATGTAGTGGGTGGAGAAAGTTCTCGGAGGGTGTGTGAACCCCCTCAGAGCACAACCCTCTCCCGGCTTGTGACGTAGAAAGCCGGGACACTTTTGAACAGCTCACTTATTACCACAAATTCAGAAACCCCTATCTCACTCAAAAAAGCAGCGATGATTCTTGTTCCTACTTTTTATGTGTGTTTATGCACCACAGACACACAATAACACCCCAAATCCCAGAAAAAGGGAAATGTTCATAATAAGGGATGACCTTTAAGCATATTTTGAAAATATGTTGTACAAAAATCTGAATTTGTTGCAAAAACTCTGGTGGTTAAAGGTTTAAGCTTCAAATAATAATTAGTATACAGAAAACAAAACATGTCTAAAGCAGTAAGAATATGAAGCACTTCTCTGGGTCAAACACATAAAAATTACATATTTAAAGTGATAGAGTAGCAAATGAAAACATACTCAGCTCCTCAGGGTTCTTGCATGCTTTGATTAAGTTCACTGAAGTACAAACTTTGGTTTCTTTTTTCCACTGGCTTCTTCCACTAATAACCACCTGAAGGAGAGAGAAATGAAGATATGATTATTGCTGATTAATAGACACCTGAACACTTAAAACTGAGGAAACGGTGTAACTGAAGGTTCTAAAGTCTGAGTCGTTTCTGTGGCAGCTCTGGGATATCCACTAAATATGTGTCAGTTCTCACTCTGTTCAACACTCAGTGTAAATATCATTTAGATTTTTTCTTTTCTTTTTGTCAAAGAAAATTACTACCTCATGCAGATTTGCACTAGGCAAAATTGCACGTTTCTGTCTTGTCTCGTCCAATACTCCTGCAATAACTTGAACCCGCACACTGTACTTTAAACCAATTGCACATGTTTACTTTGTATCATTGCACTGTATTGTTTTAATGTCCTGTTCCGTTTGGTGTACTGATAGTTTACTTAAAAATAGAGCCACCTAGTTTAGTTAGTTTAGTTGAATATTAATTATTTGTAACTTCTTGTTTTTACCAATTTCTTTCTTTACTAATGCACCACGGAGGGTCTGTGTGAAACGGCATTTCAATACAATGT
The DNA here is from genome assembly GCA_006937955.1 of Pachypanchax playfairii. NCBI lineage: Eukaryota > Metazoa > Chordata > Actinopteri > Cyprinodontiformes > Aplocheilidae > Pachypanchax > Pachypanchax playfairii. Next base: position 3,556,271 of record SSNP01000044.1, read on the forward strand.
ATACAGTGTATATTGTTGTATTGACAATAAACGATTCTTGAATCTTGAATTGAATGATGATTATTACATTAGATATATTAACTTTTACCACAAGGGGGCACTGGGACTGAGTTTTGGCTTCATGATCAAATGTTACCAAATTTAGACATACTGTATAACAACTTCTTTAAACAGAACGGCAGAAACAATAAACATTTCATGAAAATTCAGTGCAATCAAAGATACAGAAATAGATTATAATAAAAAAAATGTGTTTATGTATTTGTAACAACAGTTTTGTTACATAGTTTTGGAGATTTTCTTGGTGTGACACTTAATTTCTGATGTACCTTCTCTTTAGTGTCGAGAAGTAACTCTAACTAAAAACATCTGAACTCCATTAAAAGAAAAGAATCACAAAATGTTCAGAAGTGATATTGGAGGACGTTCTTGTGAAAGCATTACATATTCTCATAACAGCTTTAAATGCATGTTTTTAATTCTTACACTGTTGTACACCAACTCCAGAGTTAAAGGCACAGCTTCTCGGTCACCATCAATGCCAAAGCGTTTACTTGCAGCACCTAAATAACATGCAAAAAGAGTAACAGTTTGGTAACACCATGAAAAAAAGGAAACAGTAAAAACTAAACAGGAAAGTAATTTCTATGGCAACTGAAAAAAGTTTTTCCCCGAACTTCTACTTCTGCTATAGGAAATTAAAAATCAGAAGTACAAATAGTGGTGACAAGTGAAACCAGGAAAGTAGAAGTAAAGTGAATCATGTTATAGAAACAGCAGTTGTGCTTCTTCCATAATTATAGTTCACTCTCAACCTCATAATAACCAATGTAACAGCAATGTGTACAGATTGGTAGGGTGTGTGTGCTGCTCACCCATGGCCTTGATGGCTCGCGTTCCTGCGGTGTGGCCCAGCTCGAGGGAGTGGATGAACACCTCAGTCCTCCTCTCTCCACTAGCCAACGTCAGCTGTAAAAACCATTAATCATGAATCACTCCTTTATTCACAGTGTCGTTCCAGAGGAAAGAATAAAGCTGTTATGATGGGAAACACATCATGACTTAGCTGTTTGTGAATTCTGGATATAAAAGATGTCTTACTGTACCTCAGCATGATAAAGCTGGATTAGTGCTGGCCGAGCAGCGTAGCGGCAGTAGTACAGCACTAAGTCTGCAAGGATGGGAAGGCGCTGCTCATATGAACTATCATAGGACTCAGACTCAGTTTTTGAGGTTTGCTGCAAAAACAAAAAATCATTAATAAATTATATATCACTATATATTTATCTCACAGGAGAAATTAGATGTTGTAGTTACAATTTTTTCCTTTACAGAGTTATTATAGAGGGTTCAAGCTGTGGATAGGAACACTGAGAAATAGAGGTACGAGACAAGAACATTTTTGTACCTATAGGTAAATTTTTTTTTAAATGTCCCCCCAAAAGTACAATATTGGTCTTTAAAAGGTCAGAAATGCCCCTTAGAGGGTTCAAATTGATATAAAGTACAAATTTGTACAATTTCAACTGCACCTGCAACCCTGGCCAAGGCTGGTTAATCTCCATTTTATTAAGTTTCATCCATCACCCAGCGACAGGAAGTTGTACCCTTCTTGTCACTGGGGGTGTACCCCGTAGTCCGGGTTCATTTTTGTACTTTATGAAGTTGTTCCACTAAAACAGTAAAATTATGCCATGTTTTGAAGTCTAAAACCAACATTCTGAAACATAATATTGAAAATGATGGATGAAACTTAATAAAATAGAGATTAACCAGCCTTGACCAGGGTTGCAGGTGCAGTTGAAATGGTACAAATTTGTACTTTATATCAATTTGAACACTCTAAGGGGCATTTTTAAACTTTTAAAGACCAATATTGTACTTTTTAGGGAACATTTTAAAACAATTTACCTATAGGTACAAAAATGTTCTTGTCTCGTACCTCTATTTCTGAGAGTGAAGAATTAAATACTAAATCTGTAGTACTCTTTCTTGGCATGAAGCCATACTGCTCACTTCTGTCTTTAGTCTAGTTTTTATGACTCTTTCCCAGAGCTTCATTGTGTGACACATCAACTTTATTCCCTTGTAGATTTCATATAAATTGACAACACATGACATCAAAAACGAGTACAGAAGCATAAATATAAAACAAACAGTAGGGATTTGACTTGTACCTGGCAGACTACGCTGGCCGGCAACGTGAGCAAGCTGAGGGTATTTCTTTTGTACCATGGGTCCAACATGCCCAGTAGATGTGCAATGTCATTGGTGCTGTCACCGTTACTCGTGATGTTATCCTGCACGGGAGAAAGAAAGATTCTCAAACTCAAACTGCAGAAAACACAAACATTTTCTAAACGTTTGCTTTATGGATTAACATTCTAAACATGTCTAATCAGTCAAATGTAAAGAAAGTCTTTCATCCTTTGGTGTCAAAGTATTTTGAATTTAATTGGAAGTTGTTGTTTTTTTCCAGCAAGTGTCCAACCAGGTGGAAAAAATGTATTTAACATACAATTACAAATTGATGAGCAAATAAAGGAATATTGTCTGCTTTTGTAATTATATTTTAAAGTTTTTAATTTCCTGTAAAAAGTTTTAATTAAATTTGAATAAGATGACACATCAGTGCAGCTTCTTTGTGATGTACCTAAATGGATCCTCTCTGTTTTTACAGGGATTCTGTAAATAAGTGAAAGAATATTAACACTGCTAACTTCAGACACTTGTTTTACTTACAAGAGGAGAAGCTGCTATTTTTGGAGATCCAGTTTGTACCAAAGGACTAGAAGATCTTCGATGTCCTAGTCCTCCTAACAAGTCCCTCTTGACAGGCACAAAGTAGAACTGAAGTTTAAAGACTCTAGTGAGGTGTGGACACGTGCTCTCCTTCATCCTCAGGCTGCTGTAGGCTCGGGCCACCTTTCCAGCCACATGATCAGCACCAAACACCACCACCCTGAGTGTGATGTTATTTTCCTCATCACTGCTCAGAATAGGCCTCCTTCGAAAGCAGATGTGTCGGAGAGTTTGATTTTGTAGTTTGGGAAGAGGTTCAGGACTGAATAACTTGACTTGTTGGGGCAAAGAGTTAGAACGTGTTTCTCGCACCATTACAGGGTCTTTTGATTCGGAGTTACACAAACTCTTGGCTCGAGAAAGAACCCGAGGGTTTTTGGGTTTGGGAAAGAGTCGGTAGAAGTGCTGGCTGAGACGAGCCGAAACTTTGGTTGACTTTGACAAACATTTTTCAGCCACAGGAGAGGATGAGATATAGTCATCAGAATCCTCATAGTAGTCACTGTCCACTCCAGAAGTGACAGAGAAGAGGGATGGACTGTAGGACTCGGATGTTACGGACAAGGTGGAGATCATGGAGTCTTTGGAGGTGGTGGACAGAGAGGAGATGGTGGAGAAAGTAGAGGCACGATAACAACCCCGGTAGTCATCAGATACTATTGAAGCTGGAGCCCCGTCATGCATCTCCTGTCTCTCCTCCTCAATGTCAATTTCTGTCAAATCATCATCATCATCAAAGTCTACCTCCCTTCCCACCATAGGTTGTCTCTTAGAGACCAAATCATCAGGTTCAGGCTCCAAAAGGGTGTTTAGAACATCTGTTTGAGTCATAACATGAAGGATTAGATTAGTACTCAGAGTTAGAAGTTTTAAATATATTCATAAAGACAGTGTTAAGCTGTGTATGTTACCAAAGTTATCCTTCTCCCAGTGAAACACATAGCTTTTGGCTGTAGGTAATGGTAATGTCTGAAGCATTCCTGAAAAAAAACGAAACATCTGCATCATATGAAGCTTAAATAGAAAGATTTTCAAACAAAACTATCAAATCCAAAGATTTAAATAAATGCAACAGGACAATTTCTTGATTTCTCAGGACATTTTGCTCATTAAACAAGAATTTATTCCAATTGAAACATAAAAATAAGGACTTGCCAGCTTTTAAAGAGGCCATTTCACACAAATTTCAGGACTTTGTGGTTATTTCTTAAGTATTAACCTATAATATGAAACATTTTATATCTACAAAGCATTGGAAACACTGATTAACAGACATTTCAGACAAAATTCGTCTGGCTTCGGGCAGCAGCTCATTAATATTCATTATTCAAATTTGCTGGATTGGCTAACAAACCAGCCTATGAGAGCAAGATATACTGTTTCCTGCCCTGATGCACATAGCAACAGCGCACCGTGTATCTTCCTGTTTGTTACATCTTATGCTAACAGCTTTTAGCCAGCAGCATGCTAGGTGTGGTTTCAATTGCAGGAGATGATGAATACTAACGAACAAAAGAGTTGTGATGTAACAGATACAGGCCGTTTAAACTCGGGTTTTATCACCACCTGCGTAGTTTGAGAGATAAAAACTGAAAGAGAAGTTGTTGACCTGTTTTTACACCCACTATGAAGGTAAGAACACCTGTGGAGCTAAAATATTCAACAGAAACCTCAGAAAAACTGTTTTTAATGGAAGGGTCTCTTTAAATATCAGACAAATCCAACAACTTTGAAAAGGATGTGGTCTTATAATCTGCAAGTTTTCTTGATGTTTTTTCATATTCTCACCCTTTCCCCAAAATCTAAAGTAATATGCTTGTTTTAACCTACAAGGACCACCATGATCTGGATAACAGAAGCATCATCCCTCTTACCATCAGACTTCCTCCCATTGGACGGAGGAATTTTCAGTGTATTCTTCAAATGCTCCAGTTCTTGACTGACATGACCGCGTGCTTTTAGTGGGTCGCTTATTAAAGCAGCCGTCTCCAAGATGTCACTCACCGAGGAAAAGATCTCCTCTAACTCCATCACACTTTTTGGCTGCAGAAGTAATACAATAACAATAAACATATGACCTTTTATTTTCTCTAAATTATGACATTGGTGTTTTCTTTGTGCTTTATACTGAATAATGAGCAGTTACTAGTTTATCTCAGAACATACCTGCAGGACTCTGTGAATGTTATGAAGAGGATACTTGGTGCCGAGCGTGGACTGGAAGGCGTGTTTAATCAGCGTGATGAGGATGTCTCTCTGAGAGTGCTGAACACAGCTGAGCTGCTCGGCCACAGCAAGAAAGTCAGCAGGAACGTCACTTGGGTTCATCAGCAGCACCGTCCTGCCAGCAGGAGACAGGAGACGTCAGTGGGATGATGTAAATGTGTGTCATGTAGAAAATGTACAAAATGATCAGATGCTGAGATTTAAAAAACAGGATGTGAGAAGGAATTTTAAACCTGATCACCTAAGGAATTAATTTGGCTGTGAGTACTAATATAAAGAACCTTGAAGCATTCTGAATCAAAGTGATGCAGAAACATAAATGCCAACCACAAATAAGACTTAAAAACAGAACGTGTAATTGTTGTTTTTTTGTTTTTTTTAATGAATCAGATCAGATATATTAATTGATCTGAATTTAGCATGTTTAGCATTCAGTGACTTGAATTATAAATATTCTAAACTTAACAACAAAGCAGCAGGTGCAAAACGGATCTTTATTCTGAAACAAACAGGAAACAAAACAAAAGTCATGTTTATTTCTGTCAGGCCCACAGAGAATCATTAGCTTTATAAACTCAATGTGTGCAGCACAAACTGATTATAATAGATAAACATCTAAAACATTTAATTACATGAAGTCAGTGTAATGGTGCGTTCACACCGGCCGCTTTGTCAGCGTCAAGCAGCGTTCACAACTCTTCAAGTTTGACGCTTGAAAGTTGAAGCTTGTAACGCCTGACCTTTAAACAGAGCGCGAAGGTGGGGCTTCCTTTGTTATCAGATGTTCTGAGCTATGGCGGATCATATAGAGAATGACTTGGCTTTATTTACTCCGTTTGTGGATACACGCCATTCTTTAGATGTGTTCTGAGTTTGAGGAGTTAAACCATTTGCTCTAGGAGCTACATATGGATGAAGTGCTTCCAGCGCTACTTCCGTCTGTGCCGCGCCCAGTTTGAAGACTTCCTGCTTCATTCAGGTATGTCACTACGATGAGACGCTCTGATTGGTTGACACGCCGCTTCAAGAGCGTCAAAAGTTCAGCTAGCTGAACTTCTGCATTGCTCGCGTTTCAAGCTTCAACGCCTGAAACGCTTGAAAAGCTTTGAAAGTTGACGCTCATAACGCTCACAATGCGACGCAGAGACTCTGACGCTGATTTGACTGACTCCACCATAGACTTTACATGTAAACTTGACGCTTCTGACGTTGACGGTTGGGCCGGTGTGAACGCACCATAAGTGTCATAATGTTACTTTTCTTTAATAAACACTATATTTTGCATCAACAGTAACACATATCCAGTATATTCTACAGTGTTCCATCTGTAGTAAATGTGGAAGTCACGTGAAGAAGGAAATATTTTGGACTTACATGATTTTGGAGCTGTTGTTAGAGAAGTTTAGGCCCTGCTCTTCTCTGACTAATCTCTGGAAGGAAATCCCTGTAAAAAAAAAAAAAGAAAAAATAAACTAAAGTTAAGTGGCTGCTGCTACCAAAACATCCAGCAGAAATTTGAAATAATTTAACATTTAAATTTTACATTTTAACAACAAAATGCCGCTGAGTGACAACAACCCACTTTAAACCCTCCCTACACACGATGTAGCACAAATCCATTCAGGTTATTCTAATATAAAGTCATTCAGTCTTGTGTGCTGTGCTTCCATTAGATGGTTCAGCTACATGTCACATGTAGTTCTAGTTTTGTTCAGTTTGTGCTTTTAGTACATCCACTTTCATACAATGTTACTGTGGAATGAAGAAGTGCTCAAAACACCAGAACATTTATTTTGTGTTATTTCTGTTGTTCCTTAACGAGCCCTTTAAGGGACATGGCTGGAGAAAATCATTTTTTTGGTTTTTCGTGCACACCACTTACTATCTCGTGCCGACCAGTTACTATCTCGTGCGCACCAGTTAGTATCTCGTGTGGACCAGTTAGTACCTCGTGCGCACCAGCATCTCATGCAGACCACTTACTATCTCGTGCGCAACCAGTTAGCATCTCATGCAGACCACTTACTATCTCGTGCGCAACCAGTTAGCATCTCGTGCAGACCACTTACTATCTCGTGCGCACCAGTTAGTATCTCGTGCGCACCAGTTAGTATCTCGTACGCACCAGTTACTATCTTGTGCGCACCAGTTAGTATCTCGTGCGCACCAGTTAGCATCTCGTGCAGACCACTTACTATCTCGTGCCGACCAGTTGCTATCTCGTGCGCACCAGTTACTATCTCATGCGCACCAGTTAGTATCTCATGCTCACCATATACTTTACTAACTGGTCCGCACGAGATACTAACTGGTGCGCACAAGATAGTAACTGGTGCGTACAAGATACTAACTGGTGCGCACGAGATAGTAACTGGTGCGTACAAGATACTAACTGGTGCGCACGAGATAGTAACTGGTGCGTACAAGATACTAACTGGTGCGCACGAGATACTAACTGGTGCGCACAAGATAGTAACTGGTGCGTACAAGATACTAACTGGTGTGCACGAGATAGTAACTGGTGCGTACAAGATACTAACTGGTGCCCTAACAAAAACTTGAAATATGGTTCAGTCTGACTTTAGTAAAGCTTACTGTTAGTAAATAAGTACTTACATAAACAAAGAGATTACTCATATAATAATTTCAGATTTACCGGGGGCCTTGATCTCCAGCTGTAGTGTGGAGAGAAGCTCCTTGCACACACTGCAGTAAGGTTCAGGCCATGTGAGGAAGCTGTAAAACACCTCCATAGCTTCCTCTAGCAGCTCTATGTCTGGAGGACAGTACGGCGTCTGCAACCACAAACTAATTATAACACCTGTTACATCTAACATCATTTTACACATAAAGGAGATTTATTTTATTCAGAGAACAGCTGACGGGGTAAATACAGTGGGGCAAAAAAGTATTTAGTCAGCCACCAATTGTGTAAGTTCTCCCACTTAAAAAGATCAGAGAGGCCTGTAATTTTCATCATAGGTATACCTCAACTATGAGAGACAAAATGAGGAAAAAAAATCCAGAAAATCACATTGTCTGACTTTTAAAGAATTTATTTGCAAATTATGGTGGAAAATAAGTATTTGGTCACCTACAAACAAGTAAGATTTCTGGCTTTCACAGACCTGTAACTTCTTTAAGAGGCTCCTCGGTCCTCCACTCGTTACCTGTATTAATGGCACCTGTGTGAACTCGTTATCTGTATAAAAGACACCTGTCCACAACTTCAAACAGTCACGCTCCAAACTCCACTATGGCCAAGACCAAAGAGCTGTCAAAGGACACCAGAAACAAAATTGTAGACCTTCACCAGGCTGGGAAGACTGAATCTGCAATAGGTAAGCAGCTTGGTGTGAAGAAATCAACTGTGGGAGCAATTATTAGAAAATGGAAGACATACAAGACCACTGATAATCTCCCTCGATCTGGGGCTCCACGCAAGATCTCACCCCGTGGGGTCAAAATGATCACAAGAACGGTGAGCAAAAATCCCAGAACCACACGGAGGGACCTAGTGAATGACCTGCAGAGAGCTGGGACCAAAGTAACAAAGGCTACCATCAGTAACACACTACGCCGCCAGGGACTCAAATCCTGCAGTGCCAGACGTGTCCCCCTGCTGAAGCCAGGACACGTCCAGGCCCGTCTGCGGTTTGCTAGAGAGCATTTGGATGATCCAGAAGAGGATTGGGAGAACATCATATGGTCAGATGAAACCAAAATAGAACTTTTTGGTAGAAACTCAACTTGTCGTGTTTGGAGGGGAAAGAATGCTGAGTTGGATCCAAAGAACACCATACCTACTGTAAAGCATGGGGGTGGAAACATCATGCTTTGGGGCTGTTTTTCTGCAAGGGGACCAGGACGACTGATCCGTGTAAAGGAAAGAATGAATGGGGCCATGTATCGTAAGATTTTGAGTGAAAACCTCCTTCCATCAGCAAGGGCATTGAAAATGAGACGTGGCTGGGTCTTTCAGCATGACAATGATCCCAAACACACCGCCCGGGCAACGAAGGAGTGGCTTCGTAAGAAGCATTTCAAGGTCCTGGAGTGGCCTAGCCAGTCTCCAGATCTCAACCCCATAGAAAATCTCTGGAGGGAGTTGAAAGTCCGTGTTGCCCAGCGTCAGCCCCAAAACATCACTGCTCTAGAGGAGATCTGCATGGAGGAATGGGCCAAAATACCAGCAACAGTGTGTGAAAACCTTGTGAAGACTTACAGAAAACGTTTGACCTCTGTCATTGCCAACAAAGGCTATATAACAAAGTATTGAGATTAACTTTTGTTATTGACCAAATACTTATTTTCCACCATAATTTGCAAATAAATTCTTTAAAAATCAGACAATGTGATTTTCTGGATTTTTTTTCCTCATTTTGTCTCTCATAGTTGAGGTATACCTATGATGAAAATTACAGGCCTCTCTGATCTTTTTAAGTGGGAGAACTTACACAATTGGTGGCTGACTAAATACTTCTTTGCCCCACTGTATCTAATCAGATCAGTAAATTTGGTACTTTAAATATTTTTGGAACACACACTGTAAACATTTCAGCCTAACATCACAGTGGTTTGAAATGAGAAACAGTATAATAACCAGATCAAGTTCTAACATATGGTGTCAAAAGATGATGTCATGTGTGGACAGTCTGTACCTGTAGCAGAGTGGAGGTGAACATGATGGCGAGGGGAACGACCAGCTCATACTGACACTGCTCCTGAACCTGACGTCACACATGAAGGCAAACAGAGACTTTACTATTTAATGTAAATAATCCATAAGATGTCTTTAAAAACGCTCCGTGTTCTGTCACCTCTTTTGTTTTCCTGATGATCTGTTGCAAGAGGATAATAAAGTTCTCAGGATCTCTCTTCACCAGCTCCTCTAAACTCCAGCGGTTCATAGACTGACCCACGGGACACATCAGCACTGCAATCAAACAGACATACATCAGTTTAATACTGAAACAAGCAGAAAATGATATTTAAATACTGTGAAGGATAATATACAGTGTTCATAACAATCAAAGATTAATTGTAGGGGGGGGTAGGTTTTTAACTGACTCATCTGTTTCCTAAGTCAATAAAAACATCACAATTTATAAAATAAATGTTAAAACATCTGAAAATGAAGGACGTTTCAGAGTCAATATACCATGAAATAATGAGGAGGGATTTAACATATAGCAGTAGAGGAATGGCTGTCATGAGACCTTCTGAATGATTTAGGCCACATTTCCTCACTTTGATGAAACTCATTGAAGTATCATTTCCTGATTTAAACCAACTTTAAACCAGTTAACTGCAGCATCAGTTTACTTTATTGACTTTCAGAAGGAATGTACACAAGTGTGTGTACTGGTTGCATACACACATGCGTTTATTTGGCATTGGAATAACAGCATTGTAATCAAATACATTCATGTTGACAGAAAATCTGCTTAGAACAGGCGACTCTACAGAATAAAAGTCTTAATTAGGATTATAAAGCAGTGCTAACAAAATAAAGATTAAAGCAGTACTAAATAACTTTTCTACAGCCGTGTCTCAGACAGCCGTTGCTGGAACCGGTGTTCTGTTGAAATATGCTACCTGTTGAGATGTGCTATACACATGTGCCGTTCCACAGTTTTGACTTCAATAAACAAATTTTTCATTTATTTTTGTTTCTATATTTTTCCATAAATACATTTTACCTATCAAATAAATTCTCCCAGGACAGAAACACTAAATATGATTTTTACTTTCTTTACATTGTCAGAGCAACAGGCAAATGTTTGGACACACCCAGAGGAGAAGGACCCAACAATGGCCGATAAGGACCCAGAGGGCTTTTATATAGAAAATATCAGGGAAGGATCATAAAAATATGTTTAAATAATTAACAGGACACACTCGCCATAAACAAGAATATTGTATAAACTTCTATAAACATCTAATTATGAAATAAGTTGTAAATTCGTTCTACAGCAGCATTTTTCATCAGGGCAGCATAAATCATCAGAACACCACTTCCTGCTGCGACATGAATTACTGAAGTTATTAAGTGTAATATAGGAGGACCAGAGACGTCCAGAGTGTCTAATATGAAGATGAACATGTTTTTCAGTGAGTTTCCACTTAGACAAGTTTCAAAACTGAAGCTTAAAGTTTTAAAAGTTATTTTGTTCTGCTTTAAGAGAGGAAGCAAATGTAAATTTGTTTTGTTGTCTTTAGATTTTTTAGGTAAAATTAAAGATCACTGCAGTAAGTATAACAAGGAGTATCTTTGACGTATTAATGAACCACAGTGGGGAATGAAGCAAGAAATTGCAAATAGGCCTAAAACTGAACCTTGGGGACTGCCACGAGACCAACATTTAAATAAATATGGTTATTACAAGAACAAAAGACAGCTGATGATTCCAGAACAAGTGGGTACGGACACAGATGGTTACACGCATCTGAAACACTTCTACTCTGTTATGCACATTGCACATCAAATGTGGGTTTTATCACCTTTTGTTCAAAACTTATGTTGAGATTTACATCAGAGGTCTTTCCCTTCCGACTCTTCATCAGCAGAAATGGGGTGTAATACATTTTCTGTTGCGAAACACTTAGAACTCATGTTGTCTCAACTCCTTCTATCAGTCAGAAACACACTCTTAATGACCGTCACTGACTCAGCTTTTCATTTCCTTTCTGTTTTACGTGTGATTTCATATAAATGTTGCATTAAAATCCAAGATATATACAGGGGTGCACATAAGTGGTCCGCAGGTCCGCACACACTGTCAAAATATAAAATGCGCACCAGATGAAAAGTTGCAACACGCGTTTGCGTACTTAACATTGGTTTGGCTGAGCTGCGTGAATTTTTAGGTTAATCAGAGGCGGTTCATTGTCAAATAAATGAAGAATCCCGTTGACTTCTTTTGTTTGACTGATATGTTTCTCAGCGCCGAAGTTCCAGTTGATCAGCTGATGCTGCGTCTCTCTCTGTCTCTGTGTATCAGTTTGCCAGTGTGACGGATTTTCAGTCAGTCAGATCAGTGCAGCTGACTGCAGGATTCTGCATCGCGTCAAAACTGAAAAAATTCACTGAATAAGACAAATAGACCATCGTGGCACAGACGTGTAGAACTACCTTTTTGTGCTATAAAATACAGAAAACCACCTGTTTTAATCAACAGTATCAGCGTATTTGTCTGTGATCCGCGCCATTTTGAATGCGCGCAAAGCACTATGGAATATGCAGTCAATGCCCCATAACTGTCCAGTGTATCTTTTTATCTGACTGCATCACATTACAAACATCCTCATCATTTCAAAACAAAAAACAGTTACGGTAAATGACAGAAGCCCCAACAGCTGACTAATAAATTTCAACACCAAACTGTTAAATGTAGATTAAAGTGAACAATCAAACCTGTAAACAATCCAACCTGAACTCTGAAGGGTTTTTTTTTACCAGTATTTTTATATTTTACTGGTTTCTCTTGATTTTTTCAACAATTAAAGGATTTTTATTGAAACAAATATAGAGCCAGGTAAAGTAAACAGACTGAATTTGAAGCTTGATGAAACCAAAAACAAAACAGAGGAGCTCGGAAGAGACACAGCGAGACACATTTAAAAATGTGAGGACCAAGCAACAACCCTAGGTTCTCTTCTGAGAAAAATATTATGTGCACACCTGGATATATAAATTACTGCCAACTGCTAGTGGCAAGTAAAACACCAATGATACATTCAAAGGCCTGTTAATTATATTTTAGGAGGTTGGAGCTATCCCAGTCAAGTCACATCAAATAATGCACTTGATCAAAAATATTATTAAAATATTTTTTTTCACATTCTGTTTTTCAAGCATGCTTTTATTTTGAAATCCTGTCTGGTAGCCTCTGAAGGCTAAACATGCATGTATATTGTTTGGAACAATAAATAAATAATTAAACAAAACAGTATGATCTACATTTAAATAAATACTTTTTCTGTTACATTAAAGGCTGTTGAACAAAATGTTATTAAGAACAATGTTGCATTCAGAGAAAATGTAATAAATATGATGTATTTCAACATTAAATCAATAACTGTGATTTTAATTTTGAGTCAAATAATCCTGATTATGATTTTTTTTGTTTTAACAAATAAAATCGAGCAGCCGTAGAATGCAGCACCTGTCAGTAACTTTCTAAGAGTGTTCAGTTTCCAAAGAGGCGACACGTCAGCACTTGTTGATGTTACAAGGAAATATTTTTTAGGGTAACTGTTGTATTATTTGCATAATGTATTTGACTAACGATGCATCTATTTACCTGGAAGTCCCAAATGTGTATTATGTAACACTCTGGACAATAAGCTGTTACTTTTAAATGTTTGTGTTGAACTGGACATTTTATTAATTAGGAGTATTAGCACCTATATAATTACACCTGCTAACATAAACATGGAGCTTAAAGTTTCGTATGAAGACAGAAAAAAAGCAACAATCTAAAAAAATGCAGACGATTTATCTTGTATTTAAATCAGATTATCAGATTCTATCAAGGTAAACATAAAACCTAGAGGAGCAGCGGTACCGGTTAGCGTGTGCGAGCTGAAAGTGATGTGAACTTCCGCTCTGCTTTTTAAACGTGTAGCTCCTGCCTCACGACGCCTCTCTTTATATGCTGCGGTCTGTGTCACCACTTCCTCCCAGCTGTCTTATTCACACAGATTCCACCAACGACTGATATTACACTCGCCTGATGATCTGAAAACAAACTTGTCACCAATAACAAGTTCAGGCGCTTCTGTGCTCACGTTCTATATGTGTTGGCTGAAAGTTTGGTGAACGCGCTGGTGCTCGGATACCGTAAACAAACAACTGTAACCTGTTTCTTTTGTAAACGCTGCAGGCTGCAAATATAAAACTAAATCTGGTTACTGAGGTAAATATCACCAAGTTCTTCATATTACTGTTAACATTTTGTGAAACTAAACACGAAACTTGCACGATGACCACAAGCTCTTGTGTGTGTGTGTGTGTGTGTGTGTGTGGGTTTGTATTTCTGACCTCCTGGGGACCCGTTTCCTGACTTTTACTATCTTTCTGGGGTCCGAGGGTTCTTGTGGGGACCGAAGCCTGGTCCCCATGAGGGGGACTCCCCTTTTTAGGGTTAGGGGTTAGATTTATAGGTATGGTGTGAATAGAGTTTTAGTTAGTCTTAGGGTTAGTTATAGATCAGTAATGGTTAAGGTTAGGAAAAGGGTTTGGGTTAGGTATAAATCTAGTTACTAAAATCAATGGAAGTCAATGGACGGTCCCCATAAGGATACCAAAACACACTTGTGTGTGTGTGTGTGTGTGTGTGTGTGTGTGTGTGTGTGTGTGTGTGTGTGTGTGTGTGTGTGTGTGTGTGTGTGTGTGTGTGTGAACATGTACAACAGCTTCATGGGAGGAAAAGATACAACAAACCAGAGAATGAAAACCATCTTTTGGTCCTGCCATAACTTCAACAAAGTTCTCATACTCAGAATCTATTTTTAATTGTGCAGAAATCATTTTCATTCTTTTTTTTTCTTTTTTTTTGTCTGTTGAAGAAGTTATTTATGTCAGTGCGGAGATTTCCTATTTCAGCATTTTTTATTCTCAACTTCTTTTTTGTTTTCTACACAAACTTGTATTCATCAGTTTTAAGAAGAATTTCGGATCAATACCAGTTCAAATCCATCTAAAAAACATTTGTATAACTTTAAAGAATGCGAGTAATCAAACTATCATGCAGCTGTTTCAAACAACTTGAGAGATAATTCTTAAGCATCGCTGCAGGCGTTTTCCCAGCACAACTTCCCTGTTCCTTTAAAATCCTTGAAACTTTGATTCCAAACATGAGAGACAGATGTTGAGCAGTTTCTGAGACCAGACTGTCTGGCACACATCCAAAATCACTTAAATCCCCATTCTGATTCGACTTCAGTAAGTTATCTTTGTTAATGCAGATGAATCGACTTGCTCCTGTCTGATTGCAATTAAACAGCTGTAAACAATGGAAAAATAAATATTATGACATAATTTCATCTGGTGATAGAGAGTTATATTACCTATATTTGATTTTGAGCAGATAAAGTGGAGAAATGTGGTCGTGTTTTTCAGTTAACTCTCCAAACAACATTAGCTTTTAGCATAAATATCCAGTTTTCCTTAGTTTCTATTATCGTCAAACATAGAAGCTCCAATTTTATCACCCAAAACCTAAACATCTTATCAGATTAGATTAAATGTGAAAGAATTTTAATATAACAGGATATACTATTTGATTGGACGATACTCAGTCTTACCATTCCAGGGATGCGCCATCGTTTGGGTCTGTCTAAGCCCATCCAGGCACCTATCCAGTGCATGCTGGATCCGATCCTCGGTGCATGACGTGTGCTGCATGTTCACCTCTCAGGATCTGAACGGGAACAGGAAATAGGGCCAACGTTAATCACCAACTTACATAACACCAAACCCACTCGCGTTTTCTGTGGAATTTTATCACGTTGGTGTTGTGCTCATGTTTTCGTCGACATGCTGATGTTCTATTGCTTCTGTTTTGCATGGAGAAAGATAACTTTGTAAGTATGAAAATTAGGCCTCGATGATAGAAATTTCCTCTCATGGTTAAGCGAGAAGAGACGCACACACAGGTTCATTTGTGTTAGTGTTCAGTATGCCATGTCACGACCATTTTAAAATAACCAAACACCTGCTGAGCATGAATTCAACCAGGTTTAGATGAGTGTGTGAGCATTTAATTATATTTATACTTAAAAAAACAGTAATTTGATCATAAACCAGCAGTTTTCACACTAAGATTTTTGTGAAAAGTTACCAAGTAAAAGTTTTACTTTAATATAAAGATGCAACGCGTTGCTAAACGCTAGAAGGACTTTAATACGCCCGGTTTGAATTAAATCAAAAGGTTTTTCTAAACTTACTCATGACATTATGCAGAGCTTCACCTTTCTTTCCTCCAACCTTCAGTTTATCAGTGCATTCGGCTGTTTTTTACGCCCTAAGGTAACCTAGGTGTGGCCTGTTGTTTCAGTTCTGTTGTGAGTAAGTCTCATCACAATGATTTCTAGATCTCACTGGAACATGTACACAGTCTGGGAAACCAAACACCCTTAAAGCTGCAGCCATGAGAAACTAAAATAAAACACGGTTTTAAGTAAAACGGTTCAGTAAAAAGAGACGTTTGTGTGTTTAAAATGGTCCAGTGGTCACTTCTTCACTGGCAGACATAGAATTTCATGGTATAAGAATTTCCCTTAAAACTCCACTGGTGGTTTTGATTTATTTAATTTGGTCCATCACTAAAATCATTCTTACAGGAGGAGGTCAGTGAACCACATCCAGCTCAGTCTACAATAAGAAAAGAACAGAACCTTTAGTAAGACGTGAGAGAAAACAATAAGTAACATCATCACTGCATATGTAACTTTTCAAATACAAAACACTAAAATCTTCAAGCATCACCCTCGTAAAAAAAGACTCTGATCTGTTATATAACAAACAGCCAAAAGACCTGGTTCACTAATATATCTGCAAAAGAGAGAAAATAAACCATGACTGCTTCAAACATTAAACAAATATGAATATGGGAGTGAAGAAAAAGAAATCTGTGTCAAGAATCACATTTTCTTTGCCAGATTTTGTCATTTCCAGTCATGCAACGAGTGTAAAACGTCTTGTGCTTTTAATTGTTGCAACACAATTTGGGAAATGTGCAGTAAATACTTTTTCACACAACTTTAAAGAGGCCATTTCATACAAATTTCAGGACTTTGTGGTTATTTCTCAAGTACTAACCAGTAATATGAAACATTTTATATCAAAAAAACGTCAGGAAACACTGATTAACAGACTTTTCAATCTTTCTGCATTAAAATTCAGGTGGTTCCGACTCCTTCCGTCAGGCGGCTTCGTCAGCAGCTCGTTCATATTCATTATTCAAATTTGCTGGACTCTGATTGGCTAACAAACTAGCCTATGAGAGCAAGGTATACTGTTTCCTAGAGGTGTGCATCTCTACCTGCCTCACGATTCGATCCGATTCCGATTATCTGCCTAAAGATTCGATTTAATTCTGCAATACATCACGATTCTTCGCACTCAATTTTTCAATAACTTACTACAAGCAGTCGGATATTGTTTTGAATTCTTTTTTATTACGGTATACCTGACAAAACATAAATCTTTTCACTGAAGTGAACGACCATTTTTAAAGTGTGCTGCCTATTACTTAAATAAAAAAATTTATGTATAAAAAATAAAATTTTCAGTACAGCAGCTATAAGACAGGATTCTACATTTCACATGTAGTATACCAAAACAAATAGCATAGGCTTAGCCTGTCTATTTAAAAGTGCAAATATTCAAATAAAACAATTCCTTGTTTTTCATTCAACGTGTGCTGGATAAAACATTTTTAGCAGCTTAAAGACAAGGACACTAGAGAACCTGGATTGAGTGGGAATCACGATTATGTCACATGCTGCATCGATGCAGAATCGTGCACGGCTGAATCACGATGCATCTTAGAATCCGTCATTTTTCCAACCTCTACTGTTTCCTGCCCCACTGCGCATGGCAACACCATGTCTTTCTGTTTGCTACGTCTTATGCTACAGCTTTTAGCTAGCAGCATGCTAGGCGTGGGTTCAACTGCAGAAGCTGATGAATACTAACGAACAAAGGAGTTGTGATGAAACAGATACAGGCCGTTCGAACTCGAGAGAACTTGGATTTTATAGCCACCTGCGTAGTTTGAGAGATTAAAACTGAAAGAGAAGTTGTTGACCTGTTTTCACACCCACTATGAAGGTAAGAACACCTGTGGAACTAAAATATTCAACAGAAACCTCAGAAAAAAACATTTTTAATGGAAGGACCTCTTTAATACAGTCAGTTAAAATGACACGAGGTTCATAAAGACAACTTCTTAGCTTGATGTTCAATGTGTCTGTAGCTGTTCTTTGGTTTCTCCTAAGTAAAGATCTGAACTCTCCTCATACTCACTAAACTGCTCAACATCTGTTTGCAGGTTTTGTTCTTTGGATGAACTGGTTTTTGTCTAAATCTTTATACAGGAGAAACTAAATATCAGCTGCATGAATACATGAGAATAAGAGAACTAACTGTTCAGGTCAGGACTCTGCACTCCACCTACATCTAAAGCATAAACGATGACATGACAGCCATGTTCACATGTTGGACGGAGAGGATTAATGTTTGAAAGAGCAGAAAAAAGTAATATTAGTAAAAAAAAAAACAGACTGTCTTTGAGTAATTTCTTAAGATCTTATAACGCAGCTGAATCTAATCACCTAACAGTTTTATATCAGCTCACGCCTTCAGGCGCAGAATAAAAGAAGCTCCTCGGATGAAAAGCAAAACATCTTCAAGAATCCAGAAAAAGTCCAGTTGCCTTAAACCCTATTACAACCTGAGTGTTTTGTGTTCTTGCACTTTCAATTCATTTAATAAGGACGCTGAGACAGTCGTGGAGCTACAGTTTGAATCGGAGGCTGTTTATGAGATGACTGATTCAACAATGAGTTTCTGTTTTGAAGAAAAGCTTCACTAAGCAGATTAAAAAGGGGAACATGTTTTAAAGATTTGCCATCTTCATAATTAAACAGCAGGTTTTTTTTGACTGACACAAGTAGTAAAATCCAGTCTCATTATGTTTTATTTTAATGAGGAATTTAATTCTTAGAATAAAACTTTAGAAAAAAGCAAGTTTCAGCTGCTCAGGGAATCACTCTAAAGTTTTTTTACATTGCGTGGTTTTAAGTTTTAAGATATTTGTAAATAACAACATATTCGCTAAATTTGCCTTGATCAAATTTTTAAAAATATATGTTTTTATGAGGTATCGTAACATGAGCACAGAGAAGAACATATATAGAGATGACTAATCAGGTCAAAAACAACTCTGGCATTACATGTTCTGAAAATTTCCCTTGACAGTGTGAAAAATTCCCCAATGCAGACGAAACCCAGACATGAATGAAGGCTGGCACTAAAAAGGAGCAACAAATTACTCATTCGCACTTTACTCACCCACTATCTGACAATTTAAAGCTACACACTCACTCACACACACCCACAGACACACTTACACACACGGTCAGATTTAGCAGGTTGACATTTTGGGAAGTACTAAACATCCTGTCAGGTTATATTAATCAACTAGATGGACATCTGAAGACAGGGAAAGACATTTATCAAACTCTTATCATCATCTACTGATCAGCAACTCTTTAAAATGTTAAATCTTGTTTTATTCATACGAGAAATAACTACAAAAGACACAGAAAAAAATGTGGACTTATGACTTTAAAACTTTTTTAAAAATTCTAAATGTTTCAGCAACTAATCAACAGTCCTTGTTTAAATCCCTCTAAGTTGCTGTATGCCTACTAATGCCTCATTTTTGTTCTTCAAAATAAGGGTGACTTTTATTGTTGCGGGATGTTTTTTATGAGCAAACTGTTTGATGGGTTGAGTTGGTCTCATTCCACTTGTTGATAAAAACAGACCTTATCAGACCAAAAACACGTCTGGGGTTAATTAGTAACTCTAAATTGTCCCTTGGTGTGAGTGTGTCAATGGTTGTTTGTCTATATGTGGACCTGGGATGGACAGGTGACCTCTCCAAGTGTAGCCCCGCCTCTTGCCCAATAACTGCTGCAGACAGGTACCAGCTCACCCGTGACCCTGAACAGGAACAAGCGGGTTTATATAATAATTGAGCTGTATCCAATAATTACTTGAAATCCAAAACTACTCAGATTTTTTAAGGGTGTCCTTTAATACTAGAGGGTCACTGGTTTGAACCCCTGCTCCATCTGGAAAATATTGCTTTGCCATTGTGTCCTTGGGCAAGACACTTCCTGTTGCTAAGGTTAAAGTTTTAAAGTTAAACTTAAAGGTTAAAGTTAAGGTTAAGGTTAGGATTAGGATTAGTTACAGTAGTTTGAGTTGGTTTGCTGTGTTAACATGTTCACTGCCTTCACCTGCTCAGTATCTCTCTACCACCAGCTGTTACACATTCTAGTAATCAACTCTCTCTGATAACTTGGTCCCTGGTTCAAACACTGTCAGATTCTTCTGTCTTACAGCTGTTCTCTCTGATCCGAGTGTCAATCCAGGTTCAGGAAGTTGTTTTGCTGCATCAGCATTTTCTTCTTTTTATAAATAAGGTTTAGTTTCCCTCTGAGCTCCCTGTGTTTCTGCCTGATTTGCATCCATTTTACCCCACTGGGAGATTTTGAACCTTTTACAGTAAAACCACTTAGTGTTACACTCTAGGAGTATCATGACAGATTTAAGAGGAGAAGAACATTGTAAGATAACACATTAACATCAGGAGTGGAACACACCACTATTGTCCTTCTACATGTAATATGATAATCACCAAAAATCATGTTATTTATTAATACAGGGAACCATAAACTAACTTCTATGCTACCAGTGCAACTACTTACTGAGTCACTAAATATATATACAGAAAGTTGAAGTTGACTGTAAGAAAAGGACACTGCCAGAATGAGATTACAAGATGAACCAGTATTTTATATTTTCACTGACATTTTGGTATTTTTAGCTATTCGGATTTATCATTTGAAGGTTGTCTAGTAAATTATTGGTTATCACAGAATTTTTGTAATATATTATCAATAAAATGTATCCATGATACATGTGGTGTTTTGCATAACATGATGTGATATACAAACAAACAATTAAAAAAATAAATAAATATATTTTACTTAGATTGTCCATACTTTTTACACACAATGTGTTAACATGTACTGTACAAACATCCTAGACATCAGCCTTGTTACAGAAGTGGGGTTGGTGTTAAAAGGAAGCTTATTCAAGTCCAACAGGCCTGCAACAATAAAACTATATGATCCTACAGCAATAACAATACAACTGGCTTCAGATGTTAATACCAGTCCTATAGCCATATCCCAGTCTTCCCTACCACCTAGAGCTGTATTGTGTCTAAAAAGTGTCCCGGATGGCACAAAGCATAATGTTGTATACTTCTCCTAAGGGCTCCGGTCTTTGTAAGGGTTGGACAGAGCTGGATGAAAGCCCACTGAGAGTGGAAGTGGAAGTGGAACTAATAAGTTATAGTTGTTTTGACTGCTGCATCCAGGATGGAGGTTCAATGAGGACATGTAAAATTAACAATAAGACTTCTTGCACTAAATAGTGAAAGTGCTACACCTATCAGAACTGATAGCTCAGGTTTCAGTATTTTTGTGTAAATTACTTTAAGGAATAAACAATTTCAAGTCCCTGTTTGAAGCAGGAATTATACATGACTCAGTCCTTGAGGTGTAAGTGTCCTTTCGAGGTTGCTTACATTGATTTGCAAGTTGTGTTGCAAATGCACGTATCTGTGCTGTTTCATAAGAGGATGTATGCAGCGCATCCCTACAAGTCAACAAGGTGAATTTCCTTTTTTACAGTAACAAACAGCTCCGTGTTGTGTAGCAACACTGTCAAAGATTTACAACTTGGAGCAGAAAATAAGACCTTTGATGTATTACTGAATACCTTTCTACATGGTGTTTGCATGTTTTTTCCAGGGACATTGGCGTCCTCCCAGAGAATGAAAATATATATGACAAGATAAATAGAAGCTCTAAATTGGCCTGAATGTGCATGTGTGTGTCTGAATGGTCCTGTGATAGACTAGAGACCTGGTCAGGGTGTAAACCTACAACATACACCTCTCACCTTAAATATGCTATCACCCTCACTAACTTCATGATATCAACCATTTCATCACTGTCTCATACACGTTTTTGGGGAGAATAAGTAATACAAGTGTTCAAATTTCCTAGAATAATTTTTGATGTTCTTCTCTTTTTCTCATTCTGTCTTCTTTTCCTCTTCTTGCATCTCCTCGCAGGCTGCTTCCCACCTTTTCCATTGGTCCCATTAACAATTGTTTCCTAACAGGAAGAGTTTCCCTGCCTTGTTGGGGAAGCAGGTGCGTTTCTATTGTTGCAGTGTGATTGCACGCTCAGATGTGCTCCCACAGACCTAAAGGGAGGAGATCCCTGCACAGTAAGTGTCTTTATTTATTCACATCCAGCTTTACTTTGCCGGTCCTCTCTTTTTCCAGTGGATGGGAATGAACTCTTACATGTTTAGGAAATAACCTCAGTTAAACTCCAACACTCTACTATAACTTAAATGCTTTCCATTAATCTAACAAATGCTATTGGCAGGACTTTTTATGAACTAAGTTGGAGTTACACGCAGAATAACAAACATCTCTTAGGCTGTAGTTTGATACATATTTTCCCAGATCTTTTAGAAATAAACAGGTCTGCATCACAACTCTTACTCATTCCATATTCATGTACTGATATGATTCAGTCAGATATCGAGGAAATTTGACTTCCCTCTGTTCTAAAGACTTTAAATAGTTTCTTATTCACATTAGGTTTGATATAGAACAAAGTATGTCCTAAAAACTAACGATTTCCTAAATGTAGAGAAGTGTCTGCTTTTCACATGAGAACAAGTTTCAGGAATGTGTTATACAACAACAGAAATACAGTGTTTGTCTCCTGAGAACAGAAAACACCCTGTCTTCACTTCCTCAATAAACACTAATAAACACATGAAAATCCAAATGCAAATATCATGTGCAGTATTATTACGTTGTTGCTAAGAACTTCCCTCCAAATAGGAGGAAGCCAGAGATGGATCTGCTGTAGAAACATGACTGACTCACGTTGTGCTCATTTACACACCAAACACCATGTTTGATCAGTCAAAATATGGTAAAAACATACAGTGGGGCAAAAAAGTATTTAGTCAGCCACCAATTGTGTAAGTTCTCCCACTTAAAAAGATCAGAGAGGCCTGTAATTTTCATCATAGGTATACCTCAACTATGAGAGACAAAATGAGGAAAAAAAATCCAGAAAATCACATTGTCTGATTTTTAAAGAATTTATTTGCTAATTATGGTGGAAAATAAGTATTTGGTCACCTACAAACAAGTACGATTTCTGGCTTTCACAGACCTGTAACTTCTTTAAGAGGCTCCTCGGTCCTCCACTCGTTACCTGTATTAATGGCACCTGTGTGAACTCGTTATCAGTATAAAAGACACCTGTCCACAACCTCAAACAGTCAGGCTCCAAACTCCACTATGGCCAAGACCAACGAGCTGTCAAAGGACACCAGAAACAAAATTGTAGACCTTCACCAGGCTGGGAAGACTGAATCTGCAATAGGTAAGCAGCTTGGTGTGAAGAAATCAACTGTGGGAGCAATTATTAGAAAATGGAAGACATACAAGACCACTGATAATCTCCCTTGATCTGGGGCTCCACGCAAGATCTCACCCCGTGGGGTCAAAATGATCACAAGAACGGTGAGCAAAAATCCCAGAACCACACGGAGGGACCTAGTGAATGACCTGCAGAGAGCTGGGACCAAAGTAACAAAGGCTACCATCAGTAACACACTACGCCGCCAGGGACTCAAATCCTGCAGTGCCAGACGTGTCCCCCTGCTGAAGCCACGACACGTCCAGGCCCGTCTGCGGTTTGCTAGAGAGCATTTGGATGATCCAGAAGAGGATTGGGAGAACATCATATGGTCAGATGAAACCAAAATAGAACTTTTTGGTAGAAACTCAACTTGTCGTGTTTGGAGGGGAAAGAATGCTGAGTTGGATCCAAAGAACACCATACCTACTGTAAAGCATGGGGGTGGAAACATCATGCTTTGGGGCTGTTTTTCTGCAAGGGGACCAGGACGACTGATCCGTGTAAAGGAAAGAATGAATGGGGCCATGTATCGTAAGATTTTGAGTGAAAACCTCCTTCCATCAGCAAGGGCATTGAAAATGAGACGTGGCTGGGTCTTTCAGCATGACAATGATCCCAAACACACCGCCCGGGCAACGAAGGAGTGGCTTCGTAAGAAGCATTTCAAGGTCTTGGAGTGGCCTAGCCAGTCTCCAGATCTCAACCCCATAGAAAATCTCTGGAGGGAGTTGAAAGTCCGTGTTGCCCAGCGTCAGCCCCAAAACATCACTGCTCTAGAGGAGATCTGCATGGAGGAATGGGCCAAAATACCAGCAACAATGTGTGAAAACCTTGTGAAGACTTACAGAAAACGTTTGACCTCTGTCATTGCCAACAAAGGCTATATAAGAAAGTATTGAGATTAACTTTTGTTATTGACCAAATACTTATTTTCCACCATAATTTGCAAATAAATTCTTTAAAAATCAGACAATGTGATTTTCTGGATTTTTTTTCCTAATTTTGTCTCTCATAGTTGAGGTATACCTATGATGAAAATTACAGGCCTCTCTGATCTTTTTAAGTGGGAGAACTTACACAATTGGTGGCTGACTAAATACTTTTTTGCCCCACTGTAGATATCCAGTTAGAACCATATGCAACAGGGATAAGGTGCATTTATATTGTGTTGTTTGCACCGGTTCACACACATACAGAGGAGCTGACCACAAAAGCACATGCTGTTAAGGTGAAAATTTAACAGATATCAGAGTTGTAACAAACAGGAAGCATTTCTGTGAACAACACCATGCTGCCAACACCTCTACTACTCATATCTGAGATCTGTGGTAAACAACAAACACCATCAAATCACCTACGCACAGACAGAATTTACTGAATAAAGTTTTTCAGGTTTTTTAAGTCTTCCTCAAGGCAAACAAAAGTTTGAATTTCCAACAGAAGATTATTGTATTTAAATTTATTGAGTAATTCAAGATTTTCAAAAAACCTCTTCACATCTTTTCTTAGGAACAGAAGCAAAGAGGACATAGGAAGGTCTCCACATAGGCTCAGGTTCAACAGAGACTTTGGTACCATCAGTAGTTCCCTTCACCAATAGCAAGTCCATGTTTTTAGGTGAACTAATGACTGTGCATTAGCCACTCAAAGCTCTGCTGTGCTTTGGCTAAAGTAGACCTCAAAAAGACCTCCATCCCTGACCCAGATGCAGCAATGTCAGGGTGGAGGCTGCGCTGTCCAAGGAGAGAGAGCACGGTGCACAGCATATTGCTTACTGCAGCTACTCTCAGCAAACAAAGGATGAACTATTTACCACATGCTGAGAATTGCTGGAGGTAGTTCTGGGTGTGTGCCATTTCCTCCCCTAACTGTATAGCTAGAAGTTCATTCTGAAAACTAAGCATGCATTGCTCACCTAGCTGCTGAATTTAAGGAGTCAGAAGGTCAACTGGCTAGATGAATTCAGATTCTAGAACTATAACTTTGAAATTCAACATCTAGTTGCTCGGTTCCAAGCTATCTAGGTGGTCTTGTTATCAACTAGCAAATCACATCTTGCAAGGTCTTAGTGTGAATGCAGTACAATGCACTGGGCACCTGATGATGAAGACAGATCTCCAGCAAGAACATCTGCATGGCCCAGCTTTGAGCCAAGGCCAGAGTTGCCAGCAGTGTCAGGACTGTGCCCCTTGTAGAAGTATCAGGTTGGGGCACCTACCAAGAAGGAGGGTGTTGTTATCTTAGATCCATTCTCTGTTACTGCACAGGATGCCTACTATATTCTGGTAGCTATGGACAACTATACAAAGTGAATACATTACGTGATTTGAGAGATCAGAGGAGCTCCAAAACAACAAGGGCCAGAACTTTGAGGCCAAGGTTTTCTAGAGGATTTGTCAACATGTGGACATAAAGAAGAACCAGAACTACTGTATAACATCCACTGGGTGGATAGAACCTTATCAACCCAGCTAACATGGTTGGAACATTCATCTGAACAGTCATCTGTTCCAACCAAATGTTCAGCCATGAGCTATAAGCACCCCAGTAGATTTGGTGTCTGACGTCCTTCATCAGCCAGAGGTGAAAGACGAGCATGGGATTAGAAGACACTTTTCTTGAGCAACTGCAGAAGGTCTAAAGGTTGACCAGACAGTCCCTGACTGAAGCATAGATGCAGCTACAATGTGTCTATGACCACTGCTGACAGACTTTGACTCTGGGATGTGGGTCTCCAACCTTGTGAAGAAGAAAGGATGCCCTCCAAAGCTTGTGAGCTAATGGGTGGGGCCCTGAACTATCCTGGAAAGGTTGTCAGCTATGTGAGAAGAATCACATAACAGAGATTATTTAACATTCGACCAACCATTAACCCCTACAGTCATGTAGACAGAAGATGAGGATCAGTCATCACCACCTGGTTTTCTTTTAGATAACATTAGCAGCTTGTTGTGGCAAACAAGGAGACACAAATGGCTGACCACAGTATCGATGGGGCCAGCTAATCCAGCTAGATTAGGACTATGTGGCGTATACAGCTGCAAAAATATATAGATAATGTCAATTTTGGTGGTGTGACATACTGATAAATGACTGCAAATATGGATTCTTTCATGTATTCACCTGTGTTTACTGTCCTGTTCATATTAAACTGAAGTTTTCATGTTGAGGGAATTGAAATGAATGTTGCACAGGTGAGATCATCGTTCACTAAAGTATGTTAAGCACTGTGAAATGAGAAGTGACTTAATAGAGTTACTGTGTTGTGGACTTCTCGAAAACCCTTAAAATACTCTTTGACACTGAAGACTAACCAGAACTGAAATTTATAAAAACTTCCTGTCTTGTAAACAGAATGTTAAACAGACTCCTTAAAGAGTATTAAACCCGTCTTTTGCACTGACAGCTAATCAGGATTATGGTAAACCTCCTTAAGAATTTTTACGTCAACCTTCCCCGAAACAACAACGCAATCACACAAAGTCTTTTAAAAAGAACATGATTTGCCAACATCCGGTAAATGTTTTAAAGTTGCACGTGTTCCTCCTACAGCTCTGGTTTCTCAGTAGGCATAACAAGCGTCAATCAAACACAACTGTAAAAAGCAGAAGGAGGTATTTTTTTTAAAGAACTGTAAATAAGATAAAAGACTGAGACAGAAAACAGAATAACTCCTCAAATTAACTCTATGTTTTAAACATTTGGATCCAAACATTATGACACAAACCTGACTGAATCTACTGCAACATTTTACTATAAATTATGCAACACATGCAAATATGAATGAGAAGCTCATGAAAAAACAGCACATGGATTTTACATGTGCACAGCTCACCTAACTAGGAGTAGGTCAACTTGACAGAGCAGGTGCAGTCATCATCATCATCATCATCATCATAATCCTACCATCAGTTCACTGTCCAAGCTCCATTTGCCTCTGAAGGTGTTTAATAAGTCCAGATCCGAGTGTCTCGTGCCGCTCATTCAGAACACACAGCGCAGAAACAAAGTGTCATCCTGCGTTCAGCTGAGCAGTGAAGTCAAACATGAGCGGAATGAGCCGCGGCTGCTTTCCGCTGCGTTTCACAAACACTGCGGCTCAACCAGGGGAAACAGGAAGCGTCTGAGTGTGGAGCATGTGAGCACAATGACGGAGGCAGCCGGGCCGACGCTTCTGTGCGTGTGTGCGTGTGGGAAGTGGAGTGTGTGTGCGTGTTTCAAAGGTTGCAGGTGGATTTTCGGAGTTTTGTTTGGCCCCGAAAAAGGAAGTCATTTGTTTCACGAGTTTGTTTTCACGCTGATTTCACATGTCGCATTAAGTGTCTTTGTTTTACACGCTGTTCATTATTTTCTGAACACCGTTATTTCTAAGCAAACACACAAAAAACTAATCAATTTTTTTTAGCTGTGATTCTAGTATTTTCCATTCAAATAAATTAACATTTAATTTCTGATTATAAAAAACATTTTATTCCTCAAACTATTACAAAATGACTTTTTCTTACGGCTTTGTCCACATGGAAACATTTATTTATAAAAATACGC
Source organism: Pachypanchax playfairii (assembly GCA_006937955.1). Classification (NCBI taxonomy): domain Eukaryota; kingdom Metazoa; phylum Chordata; class Actinopteri; order Cyprinodontiformes; family Aplocheilidae; genus Pachypanchax; species Pachypanchax playfairii. Next base: position 3,584,174 of record SSNP01000044.1, read on the forward strand.
CACAATAAGTTATTTCTAGAAATATCTTTACCAGCGGGAAACGTCAAACATGAACCAAAGCACTGGAACTCTACCAGGCCAACATGTGGCGCTGTAACTCTGTCATGAAAATGTACCAAAAACAGGAAAAAAGACTTGGAACACGTGCAGTTCGTATGTAATTTAACATTATTATTATTATTATTATTATTATCAGGGGTGCACATAAGTGGTCCGCAGGTCCGCACACACTGTCAAAATATAAAATGCGCACCAGATGAAAAGTTGCAACACGCGTTTGCGTACTTAACATTGGTTTGGCTGAGCTGCGTGAATTTTTAGGTTAATCAGAGGCGGTTCATTGTCAAATAAATGAAGAATCCCGTTGACTTCTTTTGTTTGACTGATATGTTTCTCAGCCAGAGCGCCGAAGTTCCAGCTGATCAGCTGATGCTGCGTCTCTCTCTGTCTCTGTGTATCAGTTTGCCAGTGTGACGGATTTTCAGTCAGTCAGATCAGTGCAGCTGACTGCAGGATTCTGCATCGCGTCAAAACTGAAAAAATTCACTGAATAAGACAAATAGACCATCGTGGCACAGACGTGTAGAACTACCTTTTTGTGCTGTAAAATACAGAAAACCACCTGTTTTAATCAACAGTATCAGCGTATTTGTCTGTGATCCGCGCCATTTTGAATGCGCGCAAAGCACTATGGAATATGCAGTCAATGCCCCATAACTGTCCACTGTATCTTTTTATCTGACTGCATCACATTACAAACATCCTCATCATTTCAAAACAAAAAACAGTTACAGTAAATGACAGAAGCTCCAACAGCTGACTAATAAATTTCAACACCAAACTGTTAAATGTAGATTAAAGTGAACAATCAAACCTGTAAACAATCCAACCTGAACTCTGAAGGATTTTTTTTTTACCAGTATTTTTATATTTTACTGGTTTCTCTTGATTTTTTCAACAATTAAAGGATTTTTATTGAAACAAATATAGAGCCAGGTAAACAGACTGAATTTGAAGCTTGATGAAACCAAAAACAAAGCAGAGGAGCTCGGAAGAGACACAGCGAGACACATTTAAAAATGTGAGGACCAAGCAACAACCCTAGGTTCTCTTCTGAGAACCAGGCCAGAAATATTATGTGCACCCCTGATTATTATTATTATTCATCCATCACTAATTCATAACAAGTAATCTCTTAACCTTATACAAAAGCTACGAGTTTATATTACGTCAACCGGTTAAAATCCAAAGCAATTATACTCAATCAATTCAATTTAGTCGTAAATAGTGAAATGTAAAATTAGTAAAATGCTCTCTATCTCAAAACTAGCAGATGGCATTGAATTTTAATCTAAACGCAATTGTCCATCCAGTGCAAACACAAGGTGACAGTGGAAAAGAATGGCTTTTAAAAATTGGATTAAAAACCTCCAGCAGATTCAGGTTGAGCAGCTTTCTGCCACGACCCACTTGGTTTAAGAGGAAAGAGACACAGATGGGTCGGACCAGTTAGCATCTCTATGGAAAGATAAACAGCGTTACAGTTAAAGGTGGTAAAGAGGATTTTGTAGCAAATTTAGATGTCAAATTTACTTTAAAATTATTTTATCAGCTTGTAATGGTCTTGTATTTATAGTTTCCTAAAAAAAAGTTCTAATATTAATAGATCATGAACCTGGTGGGGCTTGAAATAAAGTAGCCAATAGATAACGAACCCGTTTCGTTATCTATTGGCTACTAGATTGTCAATCACACTTGTAATGCTAACAATAAACAGCCCTTTACCATTGATGATCCCGACATGTAAAAAAAAAAAAGTTGTAGTAGTTCCAGAAAAAACTCAAACGATGCCGATAGTAAACAAACAAGGAGGGATGTTTTCTTAAATTTCTAACGGAGTCGTTTCTGGTGTAGGGGGGTGGGGTGGGGCTACAACGCATGCGCACTACTCGAAAAATGACAAACAGCCGTTGAGCTTCTCATTCAGGGCAAAATCCTCTTTACCACCTTTAATGGCAGAAACGATAATAAACGCAAACATGGAGAGTAAAGAGAGACTGAAGAGTTAAGAAATGTGGTCATTATGTCCTCCAGCAGTCTAAACCTATAGCAGCATAACTAAAGGGATGGATCAGAATAACTTAAACTGATGACACCTGACTGTGTCACCTGCAGCAGGATACTTCTCATATTTGTTGTATTTGGATAACTTGGAGTTGTACTGCAGGTTATATAAGATGGGTTTTGACTTTGTCCTTTTCAAAAGGTTGTTCTTTTACTGTCTATAAAAAATGCACTGGTAGAGTTTTAAAAAGATCACTATGGGATGTGCTGTCAAAATATAATTTTGGGGCTCTTACAATAATTCTAATATGAGGCTGAAAAGATAAAATAATTTTTCATGTATTCACAAAACACAATTCCCATCTGGATGTCACCTAAACTTGACAAATTTCGGTACTGGGCTTTCTAATTGTGAGTATTTTTCTTCTTTTGACATTACAAGAAATAATTTGACAACTTAACAGCTTTTGCACCCTCCCTTTGCAGGGAAACGCTACTTCCCCCCATGCTTTGCATGATATTCTGATCAGTATGACTGTGAATTCCCCTTCTGATAAATGAAGTGTAATATAATAAAACAATAAACTTCTTTAAAAGCTCGACTTACGGACACCGGATGTTCATTTGCAGTAAATATTAATGGTACTTCTTTACATCTGTTTTATGAATCCCTCTTTTTCCCAGCAATAATCAGTTTTTTAAATACATATTTATATTTGTATTTAGTTTTTTAAAATTTATTTAGGAAATTAGGCTACAAATAAAAGTGCAGAGTGACCATCTTTTTGCTGGTGGTTCTGCTGTTGGATTGATTATAGGATAATGTTTGTTATGTTTTGTTATTACAGGTAAAAGTTCAACTTGCTGCTGCATGTTGTATGTAACAGAATGAAAAGAACAAAAGACTGGAAAGCCTGCTTCAAAACCTCCACCATCATCCCCCAAAAAACAAGGACTATGTGTCTCAATGACAACCGGCGTGTTGCTTTGACCTCTGGGGTCATGAAGACCTTTTAGTGCCTTGTACTGACCCACCTGAAAAACATCACAGACCCTCATCTGGACCCCCTACAGTTCACCTACAGAGCAAACAGGTGTGTAGACGATGCTGTGAACATAGTCCTGCATCACATCCTCCAGCATCTGGTCTCCGAAGGGTCCTACACAAGGATCCTGTTAGTGGACTTCAGCTCTACATTCAAAACAATCATCCCTGGTCTTCTACAGGACACGTTCTCCCAGCTGCCTGTGTCCAACTTCACAGACTTCCTGTCCAACAGGAAGCAGCATGTGAAGCTGGGAAAACTGGTTTCAGACCCCCGGACCATCAGCACTGGATCTGGATCTGGATCTTTCCTTTCCTTTCCTTTCCTTTCCTTTCCTTTCCTTTCCTTTCCTTTCCTTTCCTTTCCTTTCCTTTCCTTTCCTTTCCTTTCCTTTCCTTTCCTTTCCTTTCCTTTCCTTCCCTCTCTCCTCTCTCCTCTCTCCTCTCTCCTCTCCTCTCCTCTCCTTTCCTCTCCTCTCCTCTCCTCACAGTCAAGCTCTGAGGATGATGAGTCCATCTACAGGTGTGAGACTGACCTTCTAGTGTCCTGGTGTGAGCTCAATGCAGCTAAAACAGTGGAGATGGTTGTGGACTTTAACCCCCCCAACCTTCATCTCTCAGGACCTTAAGTGGAAGATAAACATCAGCTCTCTCACCAGAGGATGGACTTCATACAACAACTGAGGAGGTTTAACCTCTCAACACCCATACTGGTGCATTTCTACACCTCCATCATGGAGTCCATACTCACCTCCTCCATCATCATCTGGTTCACTGCAGCTTCAGCTCAGAACAAGGTTCAACTGCAGTGTATCATCTACTCTGCTGACAAGGTGATTGTCTGCAACCTTCCTTCCCTCCCGAACATGTAGCGTACACTTCCAGGACTCTGAAGCCTGCAGCAAAGATTTAAACAGATTCTTCTCATCCTGAAATCTTTCAGACTCTTCTCTCTGGAAGAAGACTTTGGTCCATCAGGACCAGGACTTCCTGCTACAGGAAGAAAGTCACAGACTTTTGCACTAATGCATCAATGCTTTAGTTATGTAAATATTGCTGGTTTTTCTCATGTTTATATTATTCTCACTTTGATTTATTCTCTGCACAGCTTCACTCAGCTTCCTGGTATTGGGCAAATAATTTGCCAATAAACTAATTTTGATTCTGATGACAAGGTGTTGTTTGTGCAGCACTTCATTTTCCATTGTAATGTGATATTTTCATACACATTTAAAATTTACTCCACATTTCATGATCCTCGTGTTTCTGTTTGGTTTTGTTCATGTTGACAGACTCTTTTTGTTCTTCTTCACCTTCGTTTTCTCTTTCAGCTGTTTTCGTTTTGCTCATGTTACAGTCGTATCTTTGCTCTTGGGGTTTTTTTGTGATGTTCTTTCGGGGGTTTGATTCTGTTACTTTCATATTTAGTTTCAGTCTTGTTTATCATGTGTTGTTATGTGTTTGTGTGTACACCTGTTTCTCTGTTCTCTCTCTTTGTTTTTTGTCATCTTTTTTTCTCCATAGCTGTTCCACCTGAATCTGCTGATGGAAATCAGCTGATTGGGCCAGTTGGGTTGGAGTTGGTTGGCTGGCACCTTTAAAACTCTGTGTGCTGGTGGAGGAGGGAGATTCAATTCGATTGGGGAATTCGGAGGAGAACGGCCCCTTCCTCGCGTTAGACTGAACACTTGATTGACTGAGATTTTGTACATAAAACCCACTTGTTGGTTTTACAAACGTCTCCCAAGTTTGCTTTAGATAATTTGACCTCACACTCCCATTTGACTTTTTTTTTCTTGTTACAGCACAAATGAGTCTGGGTTTCCCTACTCACTGTGTTTACTGGTTTTCTCTCCTCTCTCTGTTTTTATGGGTCTTGTTTCATTAGTGTTTTCTGTCTCCATCATGTGGTCATGTTTTACTCCCTCAAGCTCCTCCTATTAGATCAAATTATAATTCCCTCTTTTCCTTTATGTGTTATCAGATATTTTAAAGGGACTTAAGGCAAGATTTGTGAAAAACTACACATGCATTTCCAGTTTATTCAATGCTAATGGGTCATGAAGCATTAAAAACCCAAAATAACGAGGCCATCCGCATATATGTCTGTTGCCTTGGACACGCTGTGTGCCACATAATGCGCTGCAGTTCGACGTCCGAATTTCCCGCGCAGTTGTAGGGATGTGACGTAAATTGACACTGCATGCGCGTTGCCGACAGCTCTTGAACAGGAAGTACATGTCCGCCGTGGACTTGGATTCAAACACTGAAGGTATACTTATGGATGTTTCTGCAGCCAGCAAACGACCTGCATCCACTCTCACCCCCCAAAAAAGTGGCACCACGAAGAAAAAAAAGACTTTATCAGCGGCATCTCGTGAGTCTAAAAAGAAATATGACCGAAGCCGGGCAGGCACCCGCATAAATATTGGATATGCGTTCGGTTCATGGAGGGAACTTCAGCTGCATTTGGGAGTGAAAACGGATGCTGACATGGCTCATTTCCTTGTGACCAGGTGAGAAAACATTATAGGTCGTGTTTAGAGCCTGATACAGTATGAAAATGATGAGATCAAATCAAATAACAGAGTGGAGAGACCTGACGTGAAGTATGTTAGCCTCCCCGGTGCAGTGCTGTGAAGACGAACAGTCTGTAAAGTGTCTGTGCGCGCTCCCGTGCCGGCTTGGCTGGTGGCTGCAGTTAGCCACAGCGCCTGTCGCGGCAGCACTGAGTCAGATTTTGTAAAGCTGCCTTAAGTTCCTTTAACTTCTACCACTGTCCTTCCTTTTAGTTTTGACCTGTCTGTTAGTTTCATGTGTCTTTACTGTCTCAGCTTTAGTTTTTACCATTTGGCTCTGTTGGAGGTTTTTATGTTACTTTTCTTTATGTATCATTGTGTTTCCTTGTCCGTCTTATCGTCATGTGTTCTGTTCACCTGGTCCCATGTGCTGTAAGTATTCTCGTGCTTCTTCCTTGTTCCCACATAATAACTCAGTCAGTCTGTTTCCAACTACAGGACTGTTTGTGAGTGTAGTGTCGTTGCTCGTGTCACAGATCATGTCTTGTTTTTCCTACAGCACACCAGACCTGTCTCTGCCAACCTAACCATGTCTCCTTTGGATTACTGCCCTTCTGAGTTTTTGGGTGTTTCTCAACCCTTTGTGGTCTGTTCTGTTGTTGATGTCTCCAGCCTGTCCCACAGTATCTGTAAATATTCAAGTCAAATACTCATAGTATGTCTGACCCTCTTCTGCTGTATTTAGAAATTGTGGAAATGATCTCACATTTATTATTTCTGGGCTGATGACTAATTTTTCTGCCCCCCAGAGGAATAGTTTTATCGTTGTCTGTGTTACATTTTTTCACTGTAGAGACTTTTTAAAATAGTAACAATTTTCTGCCTGCAGTATTTGAGTTCAGTCTTAAAACCCAAACATTACACCAGATAAGTAATTTTTGATAAAGAGGCCATTTCACTGAAATTTCATGACTTTGTGGTTATTTCTGAAGTATTAACCTGTGATCTGAAATATTTTATATCTAAAAAACGTTAGAAAACACTGATTAACTTTCAATCTATCTGCATCAAATTTCGGCTGGTTCCGTCAGGCTTCGGCAGCAACTCATTTATATTCATTATTCAAATTTGCTGTTCTCAGATTGGCTAACAAACTAGCCTATGAGAACAAGGTATACTGTTTCCTGCCCCACTGTGCATGGCAACAGCACACGTCTCTTCCGGTTGATCCGTGCTTATGCTAACAGCTTTTAGCCAGCAGCATGCTAGGCGTGGTTTCAACTGCGGGAGCTGATGAATACTAACGAACAAAGGAGTTGTGATGAAACAGATACAGGCCGTTCAAACTCGGGTGTTATCACCACCTGCGTAGTTTGAGAGATAAAAACTGAAAGAGAAGTTGTTGACCTGTTTTCACACCCACTATGAAGGTAAGAACACCTGTGGAACTAAAATATTCAACAGAAACCTAAAAAAAACGTTTTAATGGAAGGGCCTCTTGAAAAACCAGTTGTGTTAAACCCCTGTGGGGGATATTCCTTCAAATATTTAGTTTGATAAATTTTGAACTATCTTTGTCAAACATACATTCATGGGAAAAAAGAAAGTCCATTATCTTCATCTTTTATAGTGTTTTATATGTCAAGACATAATGAAAATGATCTACTCATTGACAGATTTTAAAGCACACCATTCATGTTTAAAGCTGCTAAATAAAAATAAAATCAAGATTGACAGTCTCAGACAAACTAAAAGACAATTATTAGGCATATGTTGCAAATGTATTTCCACAAGAGGCTGCAGGACCGAGCTGCATGGTGCCCTAGGCAAAAAAGGATTTTGGCGCCCCCTACTGCCCAGAACAGAAACAACGTAACTCAATAACTGGATGACATTGCAAAAAATATTTATTTATACTAAAATGAACAGTAGAGATGATAGATATAGACAGATATTTAATTATTACTTATTTTGTTCTTTACATGAGATGAATTGTGTGTCCAACAGTTTGTTCAAAAAAAAAAAAAAAAAGAAGAATTTGGCGCCCCCTCCAGCAGAGGGCGCCCTAGGCAATTGCCTAGTCTGCCTATGCCCAGAACCGGCCCTGAGAACGAGAAGGGAAACCTTCTGAATGTCTTTTTTTTTAAAGTAACTCAACAACAACAGACATTACAAATGGGCTTATTTTAACAATTTACTGTAAAGGTTAAACCAACCATCATTCAGACAACTTATCTATAATAAACAACTTATAATCTGATCCAGAACCTTGATCTATCTAACTCTTATTGCTGTTTTTACTGATTTATTCATAAATAACATTTTAATCATGATAAAGTATAATATTATTGTTATTATAATAACAATAATAAATAAAATAATGTCATTTTTTTTACTATACTGTATCTTGTGGTGCTTGAATTTGTGGAAAAATTATGTGACAGACACACAAATTCAAAACTTTGTGTAAACAACTTTTGAATAATTTATTTTAGATTTTTTTATTTTACATTTGTAATACTGTTCAGTATTTTGTAATGTTTTGACACTGGGATGGAGAACTGGACTCTCTTTGTCTTTCATTCTCCAGCCACAGTGTCAGGGTTCGGGGGTGGGGTGGGGGGGGGTATTGTCCTCTTATTTCCTCTCTGTTTCTTGTATTTCTCACCTTTCCTCTGTTTCTTCCCTGCTTTTCTATTTTCTGATCTTTTTTTACCTGTTTTCTCTCTTCAGGTGAACCTGCTTCTCTTCACCCCGCCTGCTAGAGAGGCTGCAACACCTGAGGTCAATCTGCTAATTACACCTGCTCTCCTGAGAGTATATCCACTCAGAATTTACACCTCTTTGACACCACACGGTTTATTTATTCATTATAAAACCCCTGGGCCAAATATTTTTGTCTATTAAAATTTAGACTTAGTTTATTGTGATAGTTTGTTAATCTTCTAGTGACATTTTTATAGCCTTGCTCTTCTTCAGCTCATCTGTCTCATGTGCAACTTGAATGTGGAACCGGGATCAAGTCTCTTCATTGCTCAGCTGTTTCCCATCTCTACTCATGAATGAAGGAGTCATTCACCATCGCCTTGTTTCTGGAAAATAACTCTGACTCTCATCCTCTGCTCATCCTCTTCATCTCTACTGCTGGACCTCCAGCCTCTGACTCGCACCTACCTGTCCTGCACTTCCTGGCTCTCCTGGTTGGCTCCTCGGTTCCCCTGGATCCTGTTTGCTTCTCCTCCTCTGAACTCCTGCAAAGAAAGATTGCTGTAAGCAGCATTCATAAAATAAATTTAAAGGTAATAATTTACTCAATTACTCACCTTTTTGATAGCATCTTGGAACAGAAGCCTGGGTCTGTTATTTCAAACCAATACGACATCCTAAACTCAGAGGACAAACACAACTAATTTATTCTGAAAAACCAGATCATCACAACTTAGTTAATCAGCTCATACATGAATCACAAGACTTATTATGGTATCTGCACATCTTCTATCCTTACATGAGATGACGTGTGTACAGCACAGGAGTAACACCACAGATGAAGGGGAGAAGCGCCACCTAGTGGTTTCTCTACATCCAACATCACAAACATAAAATTCACTGTTACAATTAACTTTCTCAGACATTCTCATATTTTTCCTGGTTAAAGAGTTTATCAAAGTAACTCTGTCAAAATAACAACAAAAATATATAAATACCTGGAGAATTATTTTGGTCACATAAAATAATAATAAAAAAAAACATTAATTATTATTTTATTAATAATAGTTGGCCCCAAACAATTCAGACACATTTTTTAGTGACTTAGATGTACACAGCTGGAAAAAAGAGGAAAAATTAACACTGAATAAAAGATCAGCTTTATTATGATCCAATATGTTTTTTTTTATTATTCAAAAGCAATTTGCAGCTGAGACACAAAAGGTCTGATTGAGTTAAAATAATTAATCCATTGTGGAATTATCTGAAAAAACTGTTTAAATATCTAACTATGTAAAAGACAACTGCTGCTAGTGTAACTTTTCTTGCATAAGAGAACTAAAACATATTCACTCACGTTTTATGAACTGAAATAAAATCACTTGAAGTTTCATACGAGATCCTGTTACACATCAAGTCGTAGTCGCTCTCCAGGAAATTTCTGACTTTGACCAAAACGTTTCCATATTCCTCAGATGACACTTCATGTCAGTTTTAGAACCCAAAAGAACAGCTTTCAAAAATATATTAGTGGAGCTTTTTTGGTCTAATAAAAACAAAAATACCCCTATAAAACCTGACGGGAGTAAGTAAAAAAAACTCTTCTAATAACTATGAGCCCAAAGCAACAGCATAAATATTAAACTGCTAGTAATATGTAAGATGCATCAAAACTAAACTAAATCAAACACAATCTACAATGAGAAGCACATGACCAAAGGAACAGAAACATTTTCTTTAAAATGAGAAGAGTTAATGATCATCATCAAAGGAGCAAAAATTCAAGAGCTGAAAGATGCAGCAAGAAGAAAAGCTGCTGCTTGTTATGGACCACCTTCTGCTGATGTTCTGCTGATCATGTCCTGGATCAGAGATTTGCAACTGTGTTTTTTTTAAATAAACTTTATTGATCAAACTGAACATTTTAATAAAAATATGGACAGAGAGGCCAAAAGAAAAAAAGAAATTATGAAAAATAAGAATAGCACAACCTAATAGGTGACAAAACTAAACAGATGGGGAGAAAAGAAAACGTATATCCAGTTATTTTAATTAAATATAAATTATAAATTCTGAGTTTTTAATAGAGTCAGCATATTTTTTATTTCACAAATGAAAATGGTTAACAATGGTTTGTCATTAGTATATTTACATTTATTAATATAATTTTTTGCTATAATAAAAATTAATATGCAAATTCTGTTATTTTCCCTATATAAAAAAAAACTAGGGATTCACCGATACTGGTACACTGTAAAAAGAGATTTGTTGACTGCACTCGACTCAGTCTAGTTTTTTGAAGTGTATTCAACTTGACAGTGATAGTTCATGTAACTTAACTGAATCAAAGCAACAGGTAAACTAGACTGAGACGAGTACAGTCAGCAAATCCATTTTTACAGTGTATCGGGTTTTGGGGCCGATCCCATAATGTAGCTACTAGTATTTGCTAATTAACCGATACCATGAACAGATACTTAAAATGTGGAAACTCTGCAATAATTTTACAAAAAATGTTTATTTTTCACTTTTGTGGTTATTTTTATTATTATTTTATTTTTTTTTATCACCATCATTTGTTGTAACAAACAGAGAAGAAAATAAAACCTGTCTTCCAATACATTGCATTTTTTTTAGGTGGACGTATCAGCAGTAGTACTCAGATCCAAGTATTAGTATCATATCAGATTGAAAAAGTTGTATCTTTGCATCCCAAAAGACCCAAAACGACCCCAACTGTGTTGTTAGTAAAACCTCCAGATAGTGAAAATCCTTTTGATAAAGAGGACATGTCCAGTAGAAATAAAGACTGACTCCTTGTTCCTACAGTTTCCATATAAAACTTGGTAACTACAGTAATATTTTATTTTTTTCCTGGTTGAAGTCTCTCAGCAGATTTATTTTTTTATCACAGCATCTGATAATGAAGATATTTTATTAGCTAAATCTAGTATCCGGTTTGTTGCCTCCTGCCTCTCTGATGCACCACCAGTGGACGCCGTTGTTCCGCCTGGTGACCCCCCCCCCTCCCCCATTTCAATCGGGGACGAGCTGATCTCATGCAGCGCCAAGCAGGATCCGTGCGTGAAAGAGCGGGAGGAGGAGAGAGAGAGAGGTTTTGAAAAGACTTGACAGGATGAGTGGAGCTTGTTATAAGGACACAAACACTCTTAAGTTCACTCATCTGTTTCTATTTTAACACACAAGACTACAGGAAACAAACATCCTCACAGAAACCCGCGTGCGCTCCAGTCTTAAAGACCTTTACAAGTATATATTTACATCATTTAAGGTTATTTACAGGTAAGATGAGCTTCATGGATTGTATTAACTGTATTTTCTTAAATAGGTTATTCTGTTGAAAGCTGGTTTTATTGTTGGTTTCACAGCCCCCCCCCCCTTTCTCTCTCTCTCTGTCCACATGTTTCTCTCCCCTCTGCAGAGACAGACCCAGTGTGGGACCACCGGACCATCATGACCAGGACTGCAGATGTTGTGCTGCTTGTGCTGCTCACTGCGTCCCCGCTGTGCCGGAGCGCGCTCGGTGGGTACGGGTCGAACCTGTTCGCAGCGCAGACCTCTCCCCCGGACCCCTGCTATGACGAGCACGGCAACCCGCGGCGCTGCATCCCGGACTTCGTCAACGCCGCCTTCGGGAAGGAAGTGAAAGTGTCCAACACCTGCGGGAAGACGCCGACGCGCTACTGCGTGGTGACCTCCACGGAGAAAGGAGACGAGAAGACCAGGAACTGTCACACCTGCGACGCCTCGGACCCCAAGAAGGGCCACCCGCCCATGTATTTGACGGATCTTAACAACCCCCATAACCTCACCTGCTGGCAGTCTGAGAACTTCATCCAGTTCCCGCAGAACGTCACCCTGACTCTGTCCCTCGGGAAGAAGTTTGAGGTGACATATGTGAGCCTGCAGTTCTGCTCCCCTCGTCCTGAATCCATGGTTATTTACAAATCCATGGACTACGGAAAATCCTGGGTCCCCTTTCAGTTTTATTCCACTCAGTGTAGGAAGATGTACAACAAGCCCAACAGGGCTGCGATCACCAAGCAGAACGAGCAGGAGGCGGTGTGCACGGACTCCCACACCGACATGTACCCGCTGACCGGCGGCCTCATCGCCTTCAGCACGCTGGACGGTCGCCCGTCCGCGCACGACTTCGACAGCTCGCCGGTGCTGCAGGACTGGGTCACAGCCACAGACATCAAAGTGATCTTCAGCCGCCTGCACACGTTCGGAGACGAGAACGAGGACGACTCGGAGCTGGCGCGGGATTCCTACTTTTACTCCGTGTCGGACCTACAAGTCGGGGGTCGCTGCAAGTGCAACGGGCACGCGTCTCGGTGCGTGAAGGACCGTGATGGGAGTCTGATCTGCGACTGCAAGCACAACACCGGCGGGCCAGAGTGCGACAGGTGCAAACCTTTTCACTACGACAGACCGTGGCAGAGAGCCACAGCCCGGGAGGCCAACGAGTGTGTCGGTAGGTCTAGCACGCGCAGTCCAACACGCACGCGTCTGGGATCTCTTATAACTTTAGGAAAAACACATTATCATCACTTTATTAATAGCTAATAATAATATTTGATAAATAAGCTTCTTGAGCGGATGTTTCATGCTGCATGAAATATGAGTCTTTAAAGTTGTTTTTGCGGGCCATAAGTTGGACATTTAAACCAACTCCAGCAGGACTCAGATCATCCTAAACCAGAACCTTAATACAGAATAAAAGCCACACCATCTCATTTATTTGATTATGTCTGTTCTTCTATTTTTACTTTTAACTTTCATACAACCATTAAAATCAATCAAAACATCAGAAAATGTATAGGAACTACAGATAATCTTGAATGATTAAACAAAGATAATTGTATAGATATTTACTTATTTGCATGATGGGTATGATAATCCAGTTAAACAAGACTAACTGAAAAACAAAAAGTGATAAACTTACAATATTTTTTTTAATGTTTTTTATTCCAAGAGAGGAAAATGAATCTGTGATCTGAGCCTCTTGATTCAGCAGCTTCTGAGAGAAAGTCACGAGTTACAGGCTTGTTTTGTTATGATTTAATTTATTTACTAAACATTATGTTAGTTTATTCAGGGTTCTGAGAAGTTAAGCATCTCGTTACAAATTCGAGGCCTAAACAAAATAAAAAATAGGTTTAAAATATTTATAAGATATTCAAAATAATTTAATCCAAATAACAGGTTTTGAAACCCTTCTGTAAATTTACTTGTTTGTTTATTTTTATTTTTTATACCCAGTTTAATAGTATTTGAACAACTGCACAATTAAATCTGAATATCTTTATCTTCACTGTAACAAGTACAATGAAATTAGGTAAAAGTCCTGAAATCTTTCATGAACAAATACTCATCATGTCCCTTTGACACGTAGCAGCTGATTTAAAGGTTTTTACTTGCAGTTTTTGTTCCTAAAAGGAAAATTGGAAGCCGATGTGAAAAAAGGCAGTTAGAGTTAAAATGTAGAAAAAAGTTTGAAAGGATTATTTGTCATTTTAAACTCTCCTTTCAGATTTGTTAGGAAATTATTTTTAAATACTCATAAATCTGCCCCATCCAAGCTAATATCAGCAGCAGAGTATTTAAGCACATTTTGTTTTAATTAATACAGTGATGGAAATACTAGATGTAAAGTATCCAGATATTTCTGTAGATGTTGGAGTTTTTTACCTTTTTAAAATGTTAAAAATCACCAGTAATGGGATTTTTTGTTTCTTTTAAAATGAACACCTCAATAGTTATAAAATATACAACTACTACTACTACTACTACTACTGTCATTTAGCAGACGCTTTTATCCAAAGCGACTTACATTGAGAGAACATACAAGCAAGAATTCAAAGAGAAGGAAAAAAAAAATATAAGGAGGCGGACTGTTTGGAGTCCAGTTTAATTCCGACGCTGATACATCAAGTGTATCAATTACAACTAAAGTGTGTATCTCAGATTGGATCTAGAAAGACTGGACTGCATCCCTCACATTGTCTCACATTGTCAGCTAGAATAACATAAAACATGTGTATTTGAGTCACAGCTGAGAAAATCTCCAAATCTTGAGGACATGAAGTCCTTGAAGTTAATAACAGCATAAAAAACACCGGAGTGTTGATTTTATCTCTGTTCATTCAAATAATTTATCTAGAAAAAGTATATATAATCAAATCAAATCAAATCAAAAGCCTTTATTGTCATTATATGGCGGTGCATACAATGAAATTAGGAGCGCTGCTCCACCTGGTGCTCAGACACATAAGTAAAAAGAAATAAACTAAACAGAAATAAGTATAAAGACATAAATAAGTATGAAGACTAAAATAGTAGCATTGTATAGATAAATAAAATATGATGTACATTTTAACGGTAGACATTTAGATATTTACAGTGGTCTGGGTTAATAAAAGTTATTGCACTAGAAAATATTGTAACAAGAAAATATTGTAACAATATAGGGTGAAGTTTAAAGCTGAGATTTATTTGCCTAATAATTTTGTCAAATCCTTAAACAATTTGAAAAAAACTACATGAAAAACAAGCACTAAGCTCTTTCTAACACGTGTTTGTTTCTGTTTGAATAAACTTTGCTGATTTAAGATCTTGGAAACGCTATTTGCATCTTGATCGTGGATTTTCTGCAGCAAAGCAAAAGCTTTAAATACAGTGTATTCAAAAAGCTGAAGGCCTGTTTCAGCATCAACCTCAAACATGTTACAATCACAAAAAGGAACAATAATTCCGTCGCATCATGTGACAAAATCTCCAATAATTATTAACGAACAGAGAGAGAACTGCAGGTGTTCTATCTACATATAATTTATATTTTCTACAGTTTTTAGAGCTGTGTAGTTAATTTGGTGTTTTTGCTCAGATAAGCAACAATGAGTAAAGAGTACTGTGTCTTTAAATATTCTGGAATACCAGAAAGAAAGTTTCTGCATGCAGAATGGGGGGGAGGGGGGGGGGGGGGGGGGGGGGGGGGGGGTGCTCTGAACTGCAGCAGAGTGAAGGGGAGGGAGCAACGATGCTATACATGAGAGCAAAAGAATGATGTGGTAAGAAAACATGAGAAGACAAGACATAAAAACTACATTTATTATTATTATTATTATTATTATTATTATTTATTTATTTATTTATTTTTTTATTATCTTTATTTAACCAGGGTTAGTTCCATTTAGGTCAAAGAGTTGCTTTTTTAGGGAGACCGGTCCAGAATGGCAGAAACAAAAAATATAATACATATCATTGAATAACATTTCTACCTGTTTACATTAAATATTTGCAGATGAGGTGAACTGCAATGATCGGACTGTTTTATCTTTAAACTCATTCAAAGTAACACAGACTGTCAGGTGGTATTATAATCTGTCCCATAATTAAACTTCCATGTCTCCTGTTTGACAAACGAGACAAATATGAAGAAATAGTACCCATATATACAGTATCTATCTATCTATCTATCTATCTATCTATCTATCTATCTATCTATCTATCTATCTATCTATCTATCTATCTATCTATCTATCTATCTATCTATCTATCTATCTATCTATCTATCTATCTATCTATCTATCTATCTATCTATATATGGTGGTTAAAATCTCAGTGCTGCATGATACAAACTGTCCAGCAGGTAAAGACACTAATAATTACTTATCACAAATATTTTATTTACATTAAAATGTTGAAAACAATTCTGCTGATTGAACATATTTTTTGTAATTTTATACATTATCCATTTTGCGACATCCATTTTTTAAATCCTCTCCAAACGAGAGGAACAAAAATTTGATGTTCAAGACCAACTTAATTTCTTAATGTGAATATTACTGAAAGGTCAGATATATTTAAAACTATTTTATTACAAGCGGCAGTAGATCAGGAAGTAGCAGGACGGTTGCTGCTTCTGTCTGAAAACAAAATCCCGTTTCTGTTGTGTCCTTGGGCAAGGCACTTGACTTACTTTACCTGTTTGGTGTTGGTCAGAGGGTCTGATGGTGCTGGTGGTATAGCTGCCTCACTTCTATCAGCCTGCAGCTGTTATTGCCAGTGAGTGTTTGCATGAATATGAACTTGTAGCGTGAAGTGATTTATGTACCTCGTACTTGAATTTGCTGTATAAATCTACATAATTTAATAAATTTAACCACAAATTTGATCAAGTCAATGTTACAGATTCAGAGGGCCGTAGTAAAATCCCAATTATTGAGCCCTAAAACAGCAAAGACCATATTCTTTAAAGAAAAAGATACAAAGTTGAATCAGATACAACATGTAACATTTTGTTTTAAACCAAATTAAACATCAGTGTTTGTTAGCTTGTTGGTCCGTCTGTCTGTCTGTTAGCAGGATAGCTCAAAAAATATTTGGATGAAATTTTCAGGAATGGTCTCAAACGGCCAAAAGAAGAGCTGTTTCATTTTTGGGGGTGACACGGATCACCATCTGGATCCAGGATATTTTTAAAAAGAAAACCGCTGTTACCCAAAAAGTGATTTTTGTTAATTACTAAAGAAATAATAATGAATCAATGTCAGTCTAGTTATTAAAGATGTTTTAATGGTCAGTGAATCTGATAATGTCGATACAACAAAGATGAGACTTTAATTTTTGGTATGAATCACAATATGGAGGAACTGAGGTGCCTGATGGAGGTCTGAACTCCACCAGTGATTTTCTAGTTGATGTATTTTATTATTAATTTTTCGGTTAATGCTTTCTAAATCAAAATCTGTTTATTTCACATTTTTTGTTACCATTTAAAACTTTTTTTTTACAAGCACTATAAAATACTCCAACCTTTGTGATCACATGTTCTCAAAACAGGAATTGAGGATTATTCACAACTGAAAATAAATTGGTTAAGTGTTACCTTTCTCCAGTTTATACATCCAGCGTTGAAAGTAAATTCAAGTTATAGTATTAAAGATATGAGAATCACAGCTTCTTCCTCTTTTTCTTTGGTCTTTTCTGTTTTTTTCTTTCTCAGCTTTTAATGATTTAGGGTTTCATAGTCCGAGATTAAAGTGGCCCTTCCATTAAAAACGTTTTTTTCTGAGGTTTCTGTTGAATATTTTAGCTCCACACGTGTTCTTACCTTCATAGTGGGTGTGAAAACAGGTCAACAACTTCTCTTTCAGTTTTAATCTCTGAAACTACGCAGGTGGTGATAAAACCCGAGTTCTCCCGAGTCCGAACAGCCTGTATCTGTTTCGTCACAACTCCTTTGTTCGTTAGTATTCGGCAGCTCCTGCAGTTGAAACCACACCTAGCATGCTGCTGGCTAAAAGCTGTTAGCATAAGACGTAGCAAACAGGAAGAGAGTACGTCTGCTGTTGCCATGCGCAGTGGGGCAGGAAACAGTATACCTTGCTCTCATAGGCTAGTTTGTTAGCCAATCAGAGTCCAGCAAATTTGAATAATGAATATGAACGAGCTGCTGAAGCCTGACGGAAGGAGCCGGAACCACCCGAATTTTAACGCAGACAGATTGAAAGGTCTGTTAATCAGTGTTTCCTGACGTTTTTTAGATATAAAATGTTTCATATTATTGGTTAGTACTTAAGAAATAACCACAAAGTCCTGAAATTTGTATGAAATGGCCTCTTTAAGAGGGAGACGGGGTTTTGTTGGTTGTAGCAGATCAGACTGTTTACTGTTTGTGTTGAAATTTGGTTTTATCTCCTCGTTAGACATGAGTTTGGTCATAAAAAGTGAAACCCGACATTTGAAATTGTTTTAAGTGAATTGGACAACATGGATATTCTACAGTGAATTGTTTAGGTGTTTGCTTGCTGTTTTGTTTGGAATCGTTCACCTTGAAGTTCTGGTGATGTTTAAATGCACCGTTGTGCATCTTTATGAATCAACATCCTTTAATCTTTAAAAATGGCCGAGTGGTGCATCATAAGATTCACAAAAAACAGGAAGTAAACTGACTAAAGTTGTTTTGTATTTTGCACCAACTGCTTCATTCACACATGCACGTCTTTCTTCAGGTCTGCAAACAGGAGGGTAACGGCTTCTCTTTTACTTCAACTGGTTTCCATGAACTCTTATCAATGTTTATGTCTGGTTTTGTAAACCAGCAGAGAAATAAGTCACACATGATCCAAACAACTGGCTTAGCCTTCTGTTTTAGATTCACAGACCTGGCGTATCTCTCAAAGAGACAGAAACATAGTCACCATGCCAGAACATACTGTAAGCAAGACTGATGGTGCAGTGCATCATGTGCTGGAACTAAACAAGAAAAAGGGCATCCAGTGTGGGGCAGATACTGAAATCCTGCAGCATAGCTCTGCAAATGTATGTTGAATTGCCCGTATATGTGTGCCAACAAACTCTCAACTAAAATTGTGTGTGCACGTGCACGTATGTGCATGCTGAGTGATTTGTGCATGTATGTGCATGTGAGTGCTGGTGCTCATAAGTTTGAGAGGCCTTTCAAAAAACTCCTCCTGACTTAAATAAGAGTCTGTGCAAGAAAGTTTGGATGTAGAAAAACATTTCAGTCGGGGTGTTTTTCATTGTCAGATTATGTTTGATGAATCATTTAAAAAAGGGGCGACGGTGGCTCAGTGGTTAGAGCGGTTGTCTTCCAATTTGAAGGTTGGTGGATCGATCCCGTCTTCCACATGTCAAAGTGTCCTTGGGCAAGACACTGAACCCCATCTGAGCCCCCCGTTCTACGTATCGGGTTGTGTTAGCGTTAGCCCCTACCCTCTCCCGTGTAAATGGGTGAATGACAAAAAAAGAGGGGGGTCGTAGGCGCTATACCATTTTACCATAAAAATTTGGAAAAATAGCAGAGGTCAATTCTGTTCCCGACTTTTGAGACTTAGTTCAAATCACTCAGCATGTAAAATCACTAACAGAGTAAATATATTTATGAATTTGAGCAGGTTTCTTTCCTTTTGCCTCAGATAAAAATCAAGTATTTGTTTGAAATAACAGTAAAAATCTTAAATTGCTTCTTTTTGCACCTGCTTAGTGAAGAAGCAACACAAGATTTCCTTCCTAGGAATCATTTGCCCTCAAATAGAAGTCAATTCTGTGACACAGAACAAAAACAATTAGCATCAGTGTTTGGCAGCATCACGTTATGGCTGGAATCTTGGAGCTTGTTGCTGCTTGTCATTCAGATGAACTATTCAATTCTGATAGAATTTTAGTTCTGTGTAAATGATTCATTCTGCAGGGTGGAAATTAGTTTACATTTTTGAATAATGCTGTGATAGAAGATGCATGTGTTTGTGTTTGTGCTGGAGGATTAATATCAGACATACTGCTGTAATACACTTTCAGAATTTTCTGTATGTTGTCCATTATTAATCTAAAAAAACACAAGATCTGTTTTTTTTCTTGCAATGCTCGGGCTGTTCTACTCAAGATGATGGAATGTATTCTAATCTAAAAAAACATAAATCTTGTAGTTTTTCTGTTTAAAGCCAGACTCAAATGTAGGAGACTGAACAACTGATGATATGTAAAAATTGTTTATTTGATGGAAAATATAACAGCAGAAAAAAAACAATGACAACAAACTCCAATGGGGTAAAACAGAAACAGGTGATCCAGGACCAAACTGGGTCAGACATGAAAGAAAAATCCCTTTGGCAAAACAGTGTCCAAAATCCAGTAATCCAAGAACTTAAAACAGAATGTGGACTAGCGATGATCAAAACCTTAAAGGTTCAAGCTATACACTTACAAACAGGAGAAGACTGATGATGCAGAGAGGCCAAAAATTCACACAAATCCAGAAATTCAGTAAAGGGTCAGATGAAGACAGAGTCAGGAGACAGAACAGGGGTTGGTAATGATCCAGAAAGAAGACATCATGAAATGATTGTTGCACGATTAGATTGTGAGTGCGGTACAGAAAAGGCTAGCCAAAACCACACGAATGAATCTAACAGAAAAACATGATTTAGACATGAAGGAAACACCTGCGATTAAATAGGAGAAAACATGGAAGAATTAATCAGACAAAAGATGTTTTAAATCAACTTAAATGGACAAACTGCAGGACAAGAAGAACCAGTGTGAGATAAACTAAATAGTAGAACAAAACTAAACAGTACTTGACGATATTTTACAATAAAGATGTTTGCAGTAGAACAATAGCAGACAAGGATCAGGACAAATCTGTTCTATACCTTTGAACAACATAAGCAGAACATGATTAAGCACAGACCGTGTTTGCAGCTTGTGCATTTAAAGGATCCATCACTGTGCATGTGTGCACTTTGGTCACTTTTCAGTTATATTCTCAGGAGAGAAGTTTGGAAATACAGAAAGAGTTTTGCATGAAGCGTAAAGACGATTTTTTTTACAGTAAAGACATTTTAAGTTTCAGTTCACCAGGTTGCTAGTCAGGCTTTTCCACTGCAACAGATATAAAGAAACAAAATAACCTTCTCTTATAATACCTGTCTTTGTCTTTGTTAATGTTATTTATCTGTTGATATTTTGTGTTCACTTGCCTCTTTGTTCTCTAACAGTTAGACAAATGCATTTATTCTTAGTCTGTCTGTGTCTTTTGGTCTATAACGTGTGCCAGTGGGTTTCACATAAACAGTAATTCTGTCCAGGATGAGAACAGTTTGTCAGGATCTGTTGTTGAATTAATTGGTGACGTGATACTCTACTGAGATCTTTGCAAGGTGACGATCTGTGTATATTGTGGATTTGGCCTGAAATGCAGTTAACTATGTTTTTGAGAAAGAGCGACTGAGTGAGGACATGTTTGTGTGCTTTGCAAAGGGAACCCAATGGACCAAATTAAAGGTAATTAAAACCCACATGAGACAAAATCAGCTTGTGGTTGAACATTAACACATGATGCTATAGTACACGGCTCATGAGATGCATGGCTTTCTCTCCTGTGTTTTCTAATTTACAACACCCCATTGAACAGCAGCTATTCAATTTGCTTCAGTTTTTTAATTGAACAACTTACATTTATTTTGCAGTAACTGTTTTGATTCTTTAATTAAAACTTAGTGCTGCAAAACAAGAGATGTCACCTGGTCTTATCAACTTCTTTCTATAGGACATTCCAAAAGTCACAATTTGAGTTCCTGATGAAAAAAGATGTCCAGCATTCAACTAAGACGTAAACTCACAGACTGAAAACATTAACATGGTTACACAGACAGCTGCAAACTGTTAAACTGTTTATTGGTGCCTGCCATTTATAAATCGACTCATTCTTCACCTCTAAACAGATTACATCTCCTGTTCAGTCAGTTGTTCAGGTGAACACTCAGGTATTCATACTCTTTCAACACCATCCCTTCTTCTCTCATGATGGAAATGAGTTTTGGCATGTTGCTGTTCCTAAAATCCACATTCATCTCCTTTGTCTTGTTCACATTCAAGATGAGATGATTGTTACCACACCAGGACACAAAGCGGTTCACCAGTTCTCTAGATTCATGGTGCGTTCACCTCGGCCGCTTTGTAAACGTCAAACAACGTTCACAACGCTTCAAGTTTGAAACTTGAAAGTTAAAGCTTGTAATGCTTGCTAGTTAGAGCCAAAAAGAACACGTAAGCGGGGCTTCCTTTGTTATCGGATGTTCTGAGCTATGGCGGATCATATCAAGAGAGTGGCTTGGCTTTATTTACTTCATAAAGCTAGACAACGTCAACGTCGGGAGCATCAGCGCCATTTGTGGACACACCCCATTCTTCAGACACATTCTGAGTTTGAGGAGTTAAACCATTTGCTCCAGGAGCTCCATATTGATGAGGTTTGCTTCCAGCGCTACTTCCGTCTGTCCCGTGCCCAGTTTGATGACTTCCAGCCTCATTCAGGTTACGTGCAGTGACGTCACTACAATGAGACGCTCTGATTGGTTGACACGCCGCTTCAATAGCGTCAAGAGCATTAAAAGTTCAGCTAGCTGAACTTCTGCGTTGCTCGCGTTTCAAGCTTCAACGCCTGAAACGTTTGAAAAGCTTTGAAAGTTGACGCTGCTAACGGTCACAAAGTGCTGCAGAGACTCTAACGGACTCCACCATAGACTTTACATGTAATCTTGACGTTTCTGATGTTGATGGTTGGGCCGGTGTGAACGCACCCTCAGTCTCTTGTCTACCTCTGATCCACCAACAACTGCAGAGTCATCAGAGTATTTCTGTAGATGACAGTACTCTGACCTGTACTGAAAGTCTGAATGGTGAGAGTACAGTCCCCTGTGGTGCTCCTGTGCTGCTGATCACCTGGTCAGACATAAGCTGGATTCATACTAACGCAGCTCCGACGTGTTGGAGGCACGCACTGCCATGATACAACGTCGTATGGGCTTCCAACTGCCTCAGATGGTCGGTTGGAGTCACGCTCTATTTTCTAACTTTCCGACGGCTGCATCGGATGACGCACATCTGTGATTGGTCAGCCAAACAACCCAACATCATTTCCGGCACGACATGACTTCCCTTCTGTAAACAGCGCCAGTGTTGACAGTCTTGAAGACAAATTTGTCTGCATTAAAGGAGGTCTGAAGGGCAGCAGTGGCGATGCTGGTGGCCGTAAAGTCTCTGCTTTTTATTTGTTCCTCTCCCTGTTCAAAGCACACATAAAGCACCGGGAGACCTCTAAGTAAGGAACGTGTCTCCTGCTGTCCTGGCGGAGACTTTCTTTGCAAAAGGGTCGGGGTAGTATGAACAGAAACTGGCTCCGTCAGTACGCCGCCGTGTGGGAGCACATTTGCCTTTTGCATAAGCATGAATCCAGCTATAGTCTCAAACTGTGGTCTGTTTGTCAGGTGTCAGGTATGTCACAGATGAACAAATTGGAATCAGACAAATGTGACTTAAATCAGCTCAGCACTGTTTCCTGAGTCCTAATATTATATTCAAGCCTGTATCAACTGTATCAAATGCAGCACTGACATCTAACAAGACAAGAACAGAGATGACTTGACACAGGACAAGTCCATTTTCAGAGGCCATATGGTTCAGTCATGCAATGATCTCTAAATCCTGACTAAAAACTGTGCAAATTGTAATGTTTCTGTTTGGATCAAACTCGAATCCACAACACAATAGAACCAGTAAAATACAAAATGAAAGTTTTAATAATTTCTTTGTCTGACAATACAGAGAGAATACTGTGAGAGTCGTCCAGGACGCATCTTGATCAGATGCCTGAGCCACCCCAACTGACTTTTCTCAATGCAGAGGAGTAGTGCCTCTACTCTAAATCCCTCACGGATGACCGAGCTTCTCACATATCTTTAAGTCAGAGTCAAGACACCCTGCGGAGAAAACTAATTTTGGCCGCTTGTATCCGCTATCTCATTCTTTAGGTCACTACCCAAAGCTCGTGACCAAAGATTGGGGTAGGAACATAGATCGACTGGTAAATTGAGAGCTTTGCTTTTTGGCCCAGCTCCCTTTTCACCATGATAGACCGGTGCAGCGCCCGCATCACTGCAGAAGCTGCATCGATCCGCCTGCTAATCTTGTACTCCAGTTTTCCCTCATTCGTGAACAGGTCCCCGAGATACTTAACTCCTGCGCTTGAGGAAGGACCTCATCCCTGACCCAGAGAGGGCACCCTACCATTTTCCGGCTCAAGACCATGGTCTCAGTTTTGGAGGTACTGATCCCCATCCCAGCAGCTTTGCACTCAGCTGCGAATTGCTCCATAGAAAGTTGGAGATAACTGTCCAATGCAGCTAATAGAACCACATCATCTGCAAAGAGCAGAGACCCAATCCTGACGCCTCCAAACCAGATCCCCTCCATTAAGGTTATGAACAGAATCGGTGACAACATTGTCTTACTGTCATTGCCCATGTGAGTGTTAAAGTCCCCCAGTAGAATGATGGAGTCCCTGGAGGGAGCACCCTCCAGCACTCCCTCCACAGACTCTAGAAAGGGTGGGTAGTCTGAACTACTGCTTGGCGCATAAGCACAAACAATAGTCAGCACCCGTCCCCCCACCCAAAGGCAGATAGACGCTCAGGTGGGCACTGGTTTGAAAGCATGAAAGCATTTAACAAACTTGCATCAGACAAGAGACATAGGGGATCTTAAAGAGGGAACACAGCAGGTGTAGGGAGTAACGCTGATGAAAAGTGGACCGGTGAAACAACTAGAACCTAATGGACAGGGAAAGAGGTAACAGGTGCACACACATGGCACGAGACTAAACTAAATGTAATACAAATGAATTGACCCCCATGCTATAAGACCGGAAACCAAAGATCAAACTTATGACTGAGAATTACATATCAAACATACATACCCTTGTACACATTATACTTAAATCTCACATACTGACAGGGGAAGACACAAACTAAAAGGTCTGGAAAATACTAAACAGGTGACGTAAGACAGGATGACACATGACAAGAGGTTTCTTCCACTAATCAAGATGGGGAAATAAAGATTATTAACAATCAGCTGGTTTCCTTAGATAGGAAACTTTTTTACTGACTGGTAATTTCTAGTTCATCAAAATTATTCATAATAAAATTTGACTGAATTGATTGTATATAATTGCTATTGAATTTTAACTTGTTGAACTTGTTGTTTCTGGAACTTGTTGTTTCTGGAAAGTGCTTTGAAGTTACTTTTGGTATAAAGTAACTGAACAGAATTGAACTTGCAGAAAAACACGATTGGTGAGTGTCTGTAATATAGTAAGAAAGAAATTATACATGTGAAGGCACTGGCAGCTTTTTTAAGTCAAAGTGCAGTGTGTGCATGTTTACATGAGCCTAATCCTCTGACCTCAGCATCTCTGCATGGCTGCAGGTTACCAAGAGTAGGGCAAGTGTTTACACTCAGAGCAAATTCATACTGTAAAACCAGAAGGAACAGGAGAAAGAAAAGTAAGGACAGAACAGATCCTTGAACGTAAACTCTTTGCACACTGCTTGCTTTCTTGTAGTTCTAGACAGAAAGAAAGACATCAAATAAGTCCTAAAGCTTGTGCAATACATGTTGTTACTGTATATCTTTCTAACATTTCTTTAATCAGTCCACTTAAAAAAATTAAGGCATGCAAACATAAATTATAGGTCATCCAAATCTTGTGGCAGACAAGACTGTAAGATCATCAAGAACCATGAAAAGAAAGAAGGAAAGCTAGTGTTTCCTTTGTGTGTGTGAGAGAAGTAACAAAAAAGGAGGCTTTTGTAAATGCAGCAGCTCAGCACTGGATTCAAGAAGAAATCCAGGCAAAAACTTTTCTGGCACCATTCGCACTGCTCGCTGACAGGACCACCAAGCACAAGTTTGAGCACAAAGCACAGGTCCCTAAGACTCAAGCTACAGATGATTAATGGCTGAATGAAGTTACACGTCAGTACAGCAGTCTTTATTGCAGAGCAGAGCGCCCCCTGATGTTTCAGTTGTCACTTGAGTGAACTGCAAACAGCTGGAGCTGAGTCCTGAGCAATAGTGTCAGAAGTTCTTAATTATGTTGTGATCTGTTCAACCTTAGATGTAGCTAGATTTAAATTGTTCAGTACAGGTCTGAAGTTAAAATAAATTAAACTAAATGAAACTATTTTACACACACTCACAAATCTAACCCCCAACACACACTGGAAAAACTATAGGGAAGATATTTTTTCTGGCAGCATGCAAGCGTGTTTGACGAACAATGAACTTGTTTATTTCAGCTTGATGTGTCAAAGGTGTTCACTACAAAATTTTCTGTGTAAACATATGTGTGTGTGTTATTGTACAAGTCTGTGTGTAAGTTATGCTTGGGTGTGTAGGTGTGTTTATGAGAGTGTGTTTGTATTTCAGTGTGCACTTGTCTGTAATTCTCTGTTTAATCAATCATATTGTGTGCAGCAACGAGTCGTAAAATTGCTATAGCATCTTTTTTCCTTCCTAGCAAGTATATGAGGACAAACAAGCAGGTTAGAAAAGTTAAATATTCATACAGTGGGTTGACATGGTTGCACAAAGAGATCCCAGTCAGCAGAGGTCAGCACAAAATAAACAGATTTACTATCATCACTGAGCATATTGAAAGGTCAGTACTACTACAGTATTAGCTAATTTTTGTAGTTTTGTGCAAGTTTTTAACAATTTTTAGATTTCAGGGAGATTAGTGGACCACAGCATCACATTTTTCCAACTCTGTTTTTACATAGAAAATCACACCCAGTGAAATTTATATTTGTTGTTTAATTGTGTGGCGTTTCCTGGTAGGAACACAAACAAAAGTTGTTGGTTATTTCAGCTTGCCAGTGGGTGATATAAAGTTAATTAAACAAGTATCAGCTCTCTAAGTGGTGTGAGTGGCCATGAATCGAAATCATCTTAATATTTTTTGTATCACATCAGTGTGTCTTTCACAAGCACTCAAAATGTTCTTCCATCCTAATTTAAAAATAAAAAATAATACAAAACAAGCATTTTTTTTTAATGAAAATGCATTCTTAATTGGAAAATTTATGTAAAAAAGTGGTTAAGCAAATCAAATAACACATTTTAAAAACATTAATATACACAAGAGAACATTTGTGAACACATAACCTGAAAATGTTTAAGTTTCACTTACGGGACTGGAATTAGGGAGGTAACCAGGAGACATCTTAATCAGATACACAAACCACCTGAACGGACTACTTCCAGTGCGGAGGAGCAGCAACTCTACGTCAAGCTCACCACATAAGACAAAGCTCCTTACCTTATCTCTAAGGCTGGACCACCTTGTGGAGGAAGCTCATTGTAGCTGCTTGTTCTGGTATGATGTTTTTTGGTCAGGATGCAGATCTCATGACCACAGGTGATGGTCGGAACATAGTCAGACCAATAATTCAAGAGCTTTCCTTTTTGGTTCAATTCCTTCATTGCCATCACCCACGAACAAGACTCCTAGATACTTAAACTCCTCCACTAAAGGGAGAATTCTACCTTTTTTGGTAATAGGTCAGGGCTCAATGACACAAACAGAACCTTATCATTCACAAAAAGCAGAAATGAGATCCGGAAGTTTCAGAAACAAATACAATCCTTGCCTTGGCTATGCTGTTGAGATCCTGTCAATGAACACCACAAACAAGATCAGTGACAAGAGGCAACTCTGGGGTAGTCCAACCTGCACAGGGAATGAGCTTATTGATGTCGACACAGCTCTTGCTTTGGTTGTACAAAGACCAGATATCCCACAAAAGTCTTGGACCCCATATAACAGCAGCACTACCCACAGAATGTCCGAGGGAACCTGGTCGAAAGCCTTTCCTAAGTCCAAAAAACACATGTGGACCAAAGAGGCAAACTCCCATAACCCTCCCACCAACCTTGCAAGGGTAAACATCTGGTCAACTGTTTCATAACCCAGGAAAAAGCTTCACCACTCTTCCTGAATCCAAAGGCTGGTCAGAGCCTTCTTTTCAACATCCTGGACTAAAAATTCCCTGGGAGGCAGAGAGGTGGGATCCCCCTATAATTAGAACACACACTCCAGTCCCCATTTTTGAAAACTGACCACTACCCCAGTCTGCACCTAATGGAAACAGAAGGTACAACACTGTGGAAGACAGCTTTGTGGTAGCAATGCCTAATACTATGTTCCCTCTGTCGAGCTCATTGCTGGATCCACTTCAGTTTGCCTACCAGTCTGGTATTGGGGTGGATAATACTGTCATTTTACCACTACAGTCATATAAAGTGTTTGTAGCAGAACCCAAGTGAAGTTAAAACTCAAGAGACTTCAAGATAAATTCAAGATCAAACACTTTTTGTCAGGAACACAATTTGGATTGAAATCAAGAATGCAGAGAAACAGAGTGGCATGGCTTGGTTAAAAAGTAGAGTTTACTGAAAAGGGAGGCATAAATAAACAAAACTGTGGGGAATTCCTCTATAAGCAGAGCATAGATGTTTGTCCAGGAACAAACACAGTAGTCCTCTTTGTGAAAATGAAACACAGTTCCATTCAATGAACAAAATGGACAAAACCAAACCCTGGTCAACAAGTACCACTTGAAGACTGGCTGACAGATGATGTCTGGAAGGCCGGTTGACAGATGGTCTGGAATGCCGGCTGCTGGTTGACATCTGGAGGGCAACTTGACTGGTGACATCTGGAAGGCTGGCTGACTGGTGACGTCCTGTGAGACTGGTTTGAGCTAGAGCACAGGAGCCAACTCGGGAGGCTGACCAGGAGGCCACACGAACCGACACTGAAACCCCATGGCTCTGGAGGACAGCTGGGAGGCTGCACAAGTGGGTGATGAGGCCCTCAACATAGCTCTGGAGGACGACCAGAAAACTGCCAAAACTCTGGACATGGTTCAGGAGGTTGGCCCAGATGCTCTGCTGACAAACTCTGGGACTGGACCAAAATCAGACAGATTGGAGACAGGCAGACTTGAGATGGGCAACCTCGATTCACTGAACCCAGTTGGGGGAATCCTCTAGGCAGTTGTAAAGACAGGAACCTTAAAGGCAGATGTGGAGCCTGGGACCCTTGAGGCTGATAGCTGACTGGGCCCTCTGGAAGCATGACTCTCAGGAAGATAGGACACAGGACCCTCTGGCGGACGGCCAGCAGAAACCTTGGGTAGATGGCTGACTTGACCCTCAGGAGGACATCTGGGCATGAGACCCTAAGAACAGCCAACTGGAGCCTCTAACTCAAGGCAAGACAGAGAAGCATTATGGATTGTGAGCCCATGAGGCACATGACGTGGTCGAGGAACATCACCAACCTTGAGTTACCTGGTCCCTTGGAATGGTGGAGGGAAAACAAAAAAAAACAAAACAAAACAAAACACAGTAATTCCTCTTTGAGAAAACAGTTCCATTCGGTCCTCAATGTAAAACTTAGGGCCGGTCAATAGCAAAAGAAAGGAACAAACTTACAGTGTCCAGAGAGGGAGCAGGGAGGCCATTGTCAGATGAACAAATTGATGGTCGAGTAATTCAGGGAGAGCCAAAACACAGAGAAAGTACAGGCAAGAGCCAGGCAGGAGGCAAAGTCAAAACAATACAGGTGGTCAGTTGCACTGTGAGCAAGACAAGACCAAGGAACATGAACAGGACTATGACAAGATAACAAGACTGTGGAAGTACTGGATGATTGTCACTGAAATCGAACAATAGTGCCAGATCCTGATGGGAAACAGATGCAGACAATGACATAATCACAGGAAGTGCAGAACAGGAAGTGACATAACAAAACCTAGACAATGAACCATTAAAACTAAATAAAAACTCCAGAAACAATAACTAGACATGAAAAAACCCTGATTCATAACTTAAGAAAAAACAAAAGCTGGTGTGACAGCAAAGCTGGGAGTACCTAGAGTCATCCAGAGTAACACAAAAACAGAGATGATGGCTGCAGCTGACAATGAACAAAGGAAACCAAGGTGTGTATATGGGCCGGTGATAACAAAGTGATGACAACTGGAGAGTAGGAACAGGGTACCATTAGTAATAAATGGAATCAGATGTGAAAATTAAGTGGCAAGAGTGAAACTGATGAGCACAGGATACTAGACAATAGCTAGAATTAGCTAAAAGGTAAGGTAAAACTCCAGATATAAATAATAAAGACAAAGAAACACAATGAGAAGGAGGAAATTGACAACTTAATGTCACTATAAAAGGTATATTACAAAATGGGAGAACTAAACGTTTTTTAGGTATAAAATATTTCATATAACAGGTTAATACTTAAGAAATAACCACAAATTCATGAAATTTCAGGACTTTGTGGTTATTTCTTAAGTATTAACCAGTAATATGAAACATTTTATATCTAAAAAGCGTCAGGAAACACTTATTAACAGACCTTTCAATCTGTCTGCGTTAAAATTCGGGTGGTTCCAGCTCCTTCCGTCAGTCTTCGTCAGCAGCTCGTTCATATTCATTGTTTGAATTTGCTAGACTCTGATTGGCTAACAAACTAGCCTATGAGAGCAAGGTATACTGTTTCCTGCTCCGCTGTGCATGGCAACGTCAGACGTCGTGTCTTTCTGTTTGCTACGTTATGCTACAGCTTTTAGCCAGCAGCATGCTAGGCATGGTTTCAACTGCGGGAGCTGCCGAAAACTAATGAACAAAGGAGTTGTGATGAAACAGATACAGGCCGTTCGGACTCTGGAGAAATCGGGTGTTATCGCCACCTGCGTAGTTTGAGAGATTAAAACTGAAAGAGAAGTTGTTGACCTGTTTTCACACCCACTATAAGCTCAGGAAAAACGTTTTTAATGGAAGGGTCTCTTTAAGAATGATACATTCATTCATAGCAAAATTATGGAAAATATCACCAATAAAAACACAAAAATACTTAGATATCAGGTACGAACACAAAAACTCTGGAGGTTCTTTGCTGGCATCTTGGATCATGTTGGCAATGATTTCGGCTGTGACAATCAGATCAGATATTCACAACTTATAATAAAATATTGAAGAGGAGTAAAGTCTGAGATAGTTTGTCTTGGATAATCTGTGTCAAACACTTGTTTGAACTAAAGAAACTTTTCTCCATCAGTGAAACTCAAAACATTTATACATCGTTCCCACTCACATCTTAACAGCTCTCTTAAGTGAGCAAAGAGGTTTTTGGTCTTCCTTACAGAAAACGGTAAATCAGTTTAGTTCCAATCATCTACATGCTTAGAAAAAATCTTTTACCCCTTTGTCATCACATCCGTTCACACATGAGACCCCTGAGCATTAAAATGATATGACTCTGCCAGCAGTGTCAGCTCAGGTTCCTTAAAAACTTGTGCACAGGAAACATACAGAATGCATTCAATGCTCCAACTCTGTGGCAAACGGCTTACAGTCTGATTGTTATCACACAGCAAATCGTTGTCTGGATTCAGTTTGTGTAGATGCTGCTTGAGCAATGGATTGCTCCCAAAGCTGTCAGTCCCTCCGCCTATTAAGACAGCTGCTCTTAGTGGGCATTGTTCAGTGGGAATCTATGGGGACCTGACAGACCAAAGAATCTTTATTCACCCTAAAGAGTCTTTCACTGCTGTAAGGCTGAATGGGACCTGCCAGCGTCATCCTCCATCCATGGCATTTTTATGGCATTGCTGACATACACACAACGCGCTCTCGCCAGCCGCTTGGTGGCTCAGGCAGGCTTCCTTTATTCTCCCACTGTATGTCAGCTTACACATGAAGTGCAGGAGATCGTCTTTTTTTAAAATAAATAATCTTTATTTAGAACTTACACTTATTTGGCTTAAAGTTAGACAGTTCATAACAAATTACACAAAATAAGTAAAAGGTATACTTGTATAGAGCATTTTTAAGTCAGACTTTGACTCCCAAAGCACTTCACTAGACAATTTTGTCATTCACACACGTTCACACGTTTGGTAGTGATAAACTACGTATGTATTGCAGCTGCAGCTGCCCTGGGGCACAAAGTGACAAGGCAACGCTGCCATTGCACAGGCGCCACATTGCCATTTGACCACCTCCAAAAAGGCAGGGTGGGTAAAAAGTCTTGCTCCAGGATACAACAGCAGATCAATCTTTTCTGGATGCAGCAGGGATTCGAGCCAGTGACACCTCAGTTAAAAGACAACCTGCTCTACCTTCTGAGCTACTGCTGCCTCCATTGCTGTATAGCTTAAAATTTGCTAAATATCTTAAAAGTCCCAAGCCTGAGGAGTGTTTGATTTGTTTTCCTTCTGCTGCAAGTTGTTATGATGTTACTAAAAACTGTAATTAGGGAACATTTTCTGTTCCAAAATCCCTTTTTGCTTGTTCTTTCCAGATAGGTGTTAATGACACATTACCAACCAGAACAAGTGTATTATTCAGGTTAGGTCCCTTCAGCAGTCCATAGAAACAGAACTGATCCACAGTAAAACCTAAATTTTATCTCAGATTCAAAATTCAATTCAATTCAAAATTACTTTATTAAACCCCAAAGGTAGATGAAGGTGTTTTAGTAACTCAATGTTTCTTCATAGAGTCATTATAGAGGGTTCTAGCTGTGGACAGGAAGGATCTCATGTAGAGGGTTCTACAGCAACCAAGCTTTGGCTACATGCAACCGATAACCAAGGGGGCCTTATACACAGAGGGACCTCACGTGGATTTTGGGTCTGATAAATACTGAATCCCCAGAGGTCAGTGCTCATTTGCATGCATTAGCTCTAGAATTGCAGAAGTTATCCAAGTAATGGTTGAGAGACCAAAGGAACCAGAACTGATTTAATGAGCCATTTGCAGTTTCACTGTACAGCCTGTGTTTTTGGACTTGTATGACTTAATCTTTGAGACAAGCATATGCCAGTGGCAGGATCAACCAGGTAGCTTTCCAGGGGGACCAGGCAGGGAAAGGTGTGAGCTGGGCTGGCCAACCAGCTGCACTCCCCCCCATGCTCTCTGTGCTGCTGCTACTGCTGCGCGCATGCCTCGGCAGCTGCTCTTGCTGGTCCACATGACATTGTGCTCTCCGGAGGAAATCCGGTGGAGCTTTGGACCGCTTCACCCTCCCGACTGTGGACAGAAGGGCAGTGTTCCACTGGTTCAGTCGGCTGGGACAGACGGGGCAGATTGGTTTCACTACCCACAGTTTATAGCCTGGGGCGATTGCTCGCACCAGGCCAAAGTGGAGAGCCTGCAGTGCGGTGGTACCTTCCAACCAAGCGCCAGACACATGTTGGGTTCAGGGCATGGAAGGGGCCCTCTGATGGCAGACCACGTTTGCCCATCAGTCAAGTTCTGCATTGTAAAGCTGACATTTGACACAAAATCAACCACAATGCATTGCATGACTCAGTTACCAGTAGCACCACAAGTGTCCTATCTGTGTAACTTAATCTGTGACCCAACTGTGATGTGTGCGGCATTGAGTCATAGGCTTTCTTGTGGTCAATTCAGGCAGTGCACAGGTTTGTTTGAATGGGCTTACAGTCTTGAGAAATGGTTTTCATGCATTAGCCAAGTAGATATTTAAAGCTGTTATGATGTCTGACAGGAGCTTCCATGTTGTACAGAGTCAGGTCATTGGCTGGTAGTTGAATGGGATTGACCCTTTCTGGGGGTATTTCATGATCTTTCCAACCTTGTTTCAACCGCTCTGGGTGGATCCCATCTTTTAGCAGCTGGTTCATTTGTGTGGCCAGGTGTTCATGAAGAGTAGGTGTAAATCATACCAGGGCCTGGTGCAGTTTAACTCTT
The DNA here is from genome assembly GCA_006937955.1 of Pachypanchax playfairii. NCBI lineage: Eukaryota > Metazoa > Chordata > Actinopteri > Cyprinodontiformes > Aplocheilidae > Pachypanchax > Pachypanchax playfairii. The sequence goes on from SSNP01000044.1 coordinate 3,617,696, forward strand.
CACACTTTAAACTTTGTCTTGGATGTCTGCCATTGCCCCTTTTCCACCGACAAATCGGCACGGCGCGCTTGAGAGCGGTACAGTATAGCGCGGATCAACTTGCTTGAGACTGTGGAAACATAAAGCGGACGTAAGTGGGGATATGGGCGTGCCCATCTGGCTATGAAAAGTGGGGCGCAAAAGTCTTTGTCCGCGATGTCACAACGCGTGAAACAACAACAACAATGGCGGATATACGTGTGTTTTTGTACTGTGCACTCTGTCTGTGGTTCATTTTGGTTGGTTTGATTTTTGGTTCTTGTGGAGGAAGTCGCCATTGTCCAAAGTCAATTGTATTTTAAAATAAAATATTTGTATGGTTGCTGGGAGTTTTTTTTAAAGCCTTTTGCGGGAGCGCTTCTATATCACACCACATGAACACCACACACAGCCGGGCCAATCAGGGGCTACCACTAGGTAGGTAGTCCTGTCACTGGTAGCAGTTTACTGGACCAATCAGTAGACAGGCGGGCATGTGGGCCCACTTTGGGCCGCTTTGCACCACCGAGGAGGTGGTCTGAAAAAAGAGGCCGGGTTGGCGCGGAATGACGCGGTTAAGACCCGAGAAAGGCGGTGGAAAAGGGTCCGCAGGGGGCTAAAGTGAACCGAGCCGCACCGTGTTCTGTCGGTGGAAAAGCGGCACATGAAGATGTACAGACGTAGACAAGATCGTTGGTATCCTTCGGTCAATGAAAGAAAAACTTACAATGGTCACAGAAATAACTTTATTCTGACAAAAGTAATAATAAATACAAATTCTATGAATATTAACAAATGAAAGTCAGACATCGCTTTTCAACCACGCTTCATCAGAATTATTAAAAAAAAAAAACTCATCGAACAGACCTGGACAAAAGTAATGGTACTCCTAGTAACAAAAATAATGTGACCAAAGGGACATGTTAATTCAAGGGGTGTCTACTAATTAGCATCACACTGCTTCAACACAGTTGAATCATTTAAACGGAATTACCTCTTCAACATGCCATCAAAGTTGGCAAAGGCCTACTAATGAGCCATTAATTTGATTCAGCTGTGTTGGAGCAGGGATGCATCTGAAACAGCCTGGACAGTAGCTCTCGAGGACCAGAGTTGGAGACGCCTGTTCTAGAACCTCAGTTATGGACAAGTTGCAGTATTTCTGTTACATTTCTTTCATCATTGCATCTTTCTGTTGCTCTGACAGCTTGCTAATTTCTCTGTGTTACCTTAATCTTAGCTTCAATCTTCCCCCTCCATGGGTGTGGATGCTTCCTGTGGGATTTGCTCCATTTTGTAGCCAAGTATTTCAAGAATCACTGTTGCCGTGGTGTATACCAGTTTTTTTGTGACTGTGATTGTGTGTGCATGTGCCTTGTATTGACACACTCTAGTAGACCTTCTCAGGCCACTTTATCACTCAGACTTAGTATGGGGTGCAGGTCATGATCATGATCTTTAGTGTGTATGTGTAATGCGTCGACTCCCGCTGAATAACACAAACATGTCCATGTTTTCGCTGTTTTCAAAGTGCATGTGCATCATGCTAGTGTTGGGAGTACTCCAATTACTTTTTCGTGAAATGCTTAATTTAATGCGTGTATTACTTTTTTTTAAAAAGAAATCGGTAATTTAAATAATTTCTCTCAATAAGGAAAAGAAAATCACGACGGCAGCCTGATTTTTTTCTGACCCTGCAGACATATTAGCAGAACATTTTACTGTACTTTTACTAAATATGGACTGGGCCATTGTGCAGGTGTGTCTTATGATCATGGACAAATCATGAACCACTGGACAAACTATCATTGTCACAGTTGAGTGTCTTAGTCTTTACACTTGAACAACCATGACAAGAGAAACTCAAAACATATGTTAACAGTTATTTCATCGTTTATTTATCATAACGGATGGTCTCTAACCCTAACCCTTAACGGTAATAAACAACACGTATTGATAATTGATTTAATGTTTTGTTTCGCCCCACTGACAATCCACAACACTCCAACCAGTTTAAGTTTCACACTGAAAGATCTGGTACTCTGCTAAACACAAACGCACCGTGTTTCTACATAACTATAAAATGAACTCTGTCAATGAAGTTGCAGCAGGTGATTTCCGTTTCCACTGAAGGGGACAGAGCTTTTTTTGTTTTAACCTGCAAATTGGAAAAAATGAAGCTTTTTTTCTCTCTACTTTTTGTTTTTCAAATGTGGTTTTAAAAAAATTGACAAAAAAAGAAATGATTATGTGTTTTTTCTGATTTTATTTTGAAACTGAAAAACCAAAGAGTTCTGCTAAATTTTAATTTATGTTCTTCAATTTTTCTGATCCTTTTAATGCTATCCTGATTTTAAAGGAGGGGTTGGATAGGAAAGTGTATCCTCCTCTGCTGGTGTTTATTTTGGTCTGTTATAAACCCCCAGCTTAAAATTAACTTTGACTGCGATGAAAAGCTTGATGTGGGAATGCTGGTTTGGTTCTCACAGCTCTTAAGTAGCATCAGTTGGATGTCCAGGCAACATTTTATCCCCCGCTGAACATATACAGGCTCTAACCAAAGGCATGGGGAGTTGCATAATTTTCCCAAATCTGTAAAAACATGCTGAATTATGAAATACAGACAAGACAAATAAGTGAGCAGCTTGACTGATTAAAAAAAAAAGAAACCACAAAAAAACCCAGTGGATCGGATGACTGAGTAAAGGCTGCTTTACAGCAAATAGAATTTGTCGACTGGAAATTATCACTGACCACATTTGTCATTTATTTTAATTAATCCTAATGAATATTCTGTATGACTCAGTTAGCCAAATCTCATTAAGTCAAGCCTTGGAGCAGCAGCAGATTGATCTCTGTCTCTCTTGCTCTTCGAATTTTTACTTCTCATAATTTTCCACTCATTTTTGTAAAAATGTAAAGGTCTTATTAAAAGTTTGGGAAAAACTGGCTTTGTTTGAGGGTCATTGGAGACAAAAACAAAGGCCGCTGGGCTCACGGGGAGCTGAAGTGCTGTGGTTAATTGGCTACCATTAATAATTTACACAAGCCAGATTTCTTATCCACACAGTTTTACAACTTTGTCAGGATTCCTTTCACTATATAAACAGATACAAACACCCAGTGAGTTAACCTCACCAGTAAACTCATACAGCCTGCAGGTTGTTAACGTCACTCTCTGAATTAAACTGAATTAAAGCAGAACTAAGTAAGTTTTGCTCTCGCTCTCCCCCTACTGGTCCCCTGTGAAAGCTCACTGTCGTAACGTTCCCCCGCCGCCGCCACAGACCCCCCCCCCCACCTCCACCCCGCCGCTGCCCCCCCAACAACAGAGAACGCTTTTGCAAGAAGAAAGAAAAACAAAACCAAGAAAATGTCTCGACAGGTGAGTATTATTGTCATCTTTGCGCTCCTAAGGGTGGCGTTGCTAACAACGGCAAGGGCTTCATGCTTGTATTTATGTACGTGAGTGTGAGTGCCGTAAAGCAGGTTTGTTCTCGCGAGATTAGTCGGGTCCGATCCACTGAAAGTTGCAAGTGCTGCTTTCAGGACACAGACCCCGGAGGGAGGGGAGGGACCCACGAATCACCCCGCCAAGTCCTTGTTTACCCCCACAGGGACTCTAGAAAACATTTATTGAGGTGAAAAAACTAACTTAGTTCTGCTTTAAAGAACGTTTTCAAAACACCAAATGGTGACCTTATTTTGAAGATACTTAATAGTTCTTATTTTTAAAGTTTGTCCAATTTTCAGATACTGACAGCTTGTTTTTTTAACAGCTTGAAAGTATCAGAATATTTACCAGCATCATGGAGATCCATTTACTGTAGATGTTTTAAAGATTTACTGTTATTACAGATTTTGTGAAAAATGTAAATATTTTATTTATGTAATACAGTAATTATGTTAAGAGAACTTACCAAAGACACACACAATATAAAATGTCTGTCATCTCTGAAAATAGCGATATCAGACGGACATGCAAAAACGGTATTTTAGCACAAACAATATTTGAAGGGGGGACTAAAAAAGAAAGATCCTGTCTGCTTCCTGGATCACAGCTGTTGGTAGGAGGTTTTCGGTTGACATCACGCTAAGATGAATACAGATGAAAACAGCTGAAATGCTAAAATCCTTAAGGAGTTGTGAAAATAAGACTCTCAAGTCAGAATAAGTGACCAGCTGGATGTGATGTCTGCTCTGATCAGAACATGCAAATAGCTTTCCTTCATTATTATTTATTTAATGCTTGAGTGAGTCCTTTCAATAAATCAAGTCTCTGACCAACATTACTTAATTATCAAGCCTATCAAGTCTGCCCCTGCTTCTTATATTTTCGCTCTAATTTAGAGAGAAGGCAACCGAGAACGAGATCAGCTGTTGGACTCGAAACACTCTGAGAAATTAATCAGCCAACTTTCCTAAAGTTTCCAAACACAAATTGGCCTCTTGTTAAATTCTACTGCTGGAGGTAATAAAATTTGAAGACATTTTGAGGAGAAGTTAAGTTCAACTTCACACAAAGTTTAAAAGCTGTGATTAAGTTTTGTCCAGCTGTAATGGTGAGCCACCGTTAAAATACATGTTTTAATAGATACTTGTTTTGTTCATATTTTCATTTGATATATTGTGTGAGTTTACAATGCCCTGAAATAAACTGAAATAAATGAAAGACTGTTAAAAAAAGTTTAATTTTCTGGTTATTTGACTGAGAGGTGTTTCTGTGTACATGTACTGGTCCCACTCGGCGTCGGCTTGCACCGCATCATGACACTGTGTGCTTGCAGTGAACAGGCACAGAAAGATCAGCATTGGCAAACTATAAACTATGTAGTTCTATTGAATAATGTGTATGTAGGCCTGGGCGTCGTGTTATTTGTACATAATTGATTATTGTTGATCATTGTTTCAGTTATGAGTTGTCAGTGCTGTAAATCCTCTGCTCTTCATGCATGAGGACAGGTAAAATGCAGAGAAGTAATAAAGAGGGATCAATAAAGGATGTATTATTATCATTATTATTATTATTATTATTATAAATTAATATATGTGAATAATGGGTACATTATTGTGCATATACAATTTTAAATGTGATTTTTGCATTTTTTTAATCCTGTAAAAAAACCATGTGGAATGGTTCAGTCCAACATTCTGTGAGGGTATTTAAACGCATCGTGCACTCAAAGTTTTTTGTGGAGACTGTAGAATCCCATTATGAAAGAAAAATAATTCTCTGAACGGTCATCATAATTTTTGTGGCGTCTCTGTTGGCTGACTGACCCATTGTCATTCAACCACGTTGACACCAGCTAATTCACCATTTTAATTTAACATTAAAGATCCACTTTACTCGTCTTTTTACAGTTCGCCAGGGGATGGATTTTTCTGGTCTCTGACTCTCTGCAGACTAAACAACATTAGTAATAAAAATTAATTTTGTAAAATGTATTTAAAATTTTCTTTGAAATTTTAAATTTTCTGTGAATTTTATGAAAAATACAGAGTTTTAAAATTATTATCAAAAATATATAAATTGAGAGGCTCTAAAAGTGGTTATACATGCAGGTTCTGCAGTTCCTGTATAAAATATTAGCTTTATTTTTCTGTTTTGTGCTGCTGAATCACAGAAAACATGTAAAAGTTCACTTGGTGTTTGTAAGTTTAACAGTGATTCCTTGTATGTGTAATGTTAGGATGTTGTTTAGGATGTAAGCAGAATGAGCAGTTTAAGGTTTACAGTTTATTATAAATCAGAGCAGCAAGCAGGGACAAAAAAAAAGAGGCAGCAGAGCATGCTGTTTGTTTGTGGTGAAACAGTCCAGGGTCATACACAGCAAATCAAAAGAGAGAAACCCAGTCCAGAATCTGAATTACAAATCCAAGAATGAGCAGAGGTCAAAACTTAATGGGAGGCAGCCTGACAGACAGGCAGGGGAAAGGCAGAGGCGATGTCAGGAGGCTAACCCTAACTCTAACACTGTTGATGAACCAGACAATCAGAGTCTAGCAGAATAATCCAATACGGACAGGCTAAGATGAAGTCATGAATGGTAAGAATCTTGAAGTGAATCAAAAACAGATGGACAGACAGGAACAAATGGGTCTGGAAGTGTGGGTCATTAAACAGATGAGCAATGTGTTGGTGGCAGAGGGGAGCATGTAAAGGGAAACAAACAGGTGTGTGAGTGTGTGCAGGTGCAGAGAATGACGTGACTACTAAGCTAAATGAGGGAGTGCAAACATGATAACCCTACTAAATACAAGGCAATTCAAACAGAAACAAAATCTCAGGAGCAAAAAAATACTAAGAACAATAAGGGTGGGACAAATTGAAAAAAGTCAGGAACGGTGATATGGACAGGGACAGTCTGGTGTTGTAGTTTCTACAAGAAAAGTACAAAAACCGCAAGCCTCACCCTGAACAGAGATAGTCAAAATTATATTTACACATGAAACATAAACATGTTTACTTGACACTGAAAAGGTAAATAAAAACACTTCTTCTCTTGCATCAAAATGTGCACAAGTGCTTTATAAAATTATCAGTCAAGTTAGTAAACTGTTTATTATTTCTTCTGAAACAAGCCAGAATCCAGTCTGTCCTCCATAATCTACATAAAGGAACGGTGCAAGAATAAGATTTCTCTGGGACCGGTAGACGACGAAGTCTTGATTTTCAGTAAAATATTGAAGAATAACTGTAAGGAAACTAAAACTTTTAGTCATTGTGAAATCCGAACAATAAGCAGATGTTTTGTGCTGCAGGATGCCTGATGGTATATTTAAATCCATACATTACAAACATAAGTGTAAATTTAATTATTACTGAGGAGCAATTTAAATGGAATCTAAAATTAAAAAACAGGTTCTATCCTTTTTTAAGCCAAAAGGCATTTTGTTTGTGAAAAAGGTTAAATGACACTCCATGCCATTGAGTTTACATCAAGTGGTTCTCACTCTTAAAGCAGAACTAAGTAAGTTTTTTCACCTCAATAAATGTTTTCTAGAGTCCCTGTGGGGGTAAACAAGGACTTGGCGGGGTGATTCGTGGGTCCCTCCCCTCCCTCCGGGGTCTGTGTCCTGAAAGCAGCACTTGCAACTTTCAGTGGATCGGACCCGACTAATCTCGCGAGAACAAACCTGCTTTACGGCACTCACACTCACGTACATAAATACAAGCATGAAGCCCTTGCCGTTGTTAGCAACGCCACCCTTAGGAGCGCAAAGATGACAATAATACTCACCTGTCGAGACATTTTCTTGGTTTTGTTTTTCTTTCTTCTTGCAAAAGCGTTCTCTGCGCGTTGTTGTTGGGAGGGCGGCGGCGGGGTGGAGGGGGTGAGGGGGAGGGGGGGTCTGCGGCGGCGGCGGGGGAACGTTACGACAGTGAGCTTTCACAGGGGACCAGTAGGGGGAGAGCGAGAGCAAAACTTACTTAGTTCTGCTTTTAAAGTGGTATATAGAACTTGGGACAGAATAACACAGCACAAAGCCTTCAGCCATCTGCGTGCCAGGCTCGTTAACACCCCCGCGCGCTCCGATGCTGAGGTCGACCAATATTCCTCACCAAACCCACTCAGATCCCTGATCAGAGCTGGACAATAAAATATCATGAGTTCAGTTCACTAATCATGCTCTCCAGCCCCGCTGATCACACACTGATTCTGATAAAAGCAGCTCCTACATGTTTGTAGCTCAGTCAGCGGCTCTTCTCGTGGAAACCAAAACTTCCTGCAGTGCCCTCCTAAGATTCTCTGTCCTCCTCACACACCATCCTGCACGCCACACTTATCCAATAAAATCAACAAAAGCAATAAAATCCTCCGTGGTGTATCTTCCGGTCAAAAAAGTGGCCTGAAGCGTTCATCCACTTCAGCAACATGCTGCAGCTACGTATTAGCTAGCTGCTAATAAAAACGTTTCCACACAGAACTTGCTCGTCACATGGGAAACCCACTTGTGGCAAGCAAATAAGGTATACAATCACCACATGGTGCTTCCAGCTGCTTAACCTGCAGACTCCACAGTACCAGCCTCACTGTGCTGGATTATTTACGATATTAAGCAACCCAAAATGCTGCCCGCTGCTCTGCCAGCTATTGGCTGGTAGATGTAAACAAAATGCCAATGTCGTGCCCGTCAAAATTAATATTTTATAATATTTTACTCCAAATATAATTTTTAAAGGAAATGCTGTATTTTCATTCTACAACCCTCTAAACACCCCGTGGAGGTATTATTTTGTTATAAATATTACTTTTATGAAAATATTCCATATACCACCTTTAAGACATGCTGTGTCTTTAAACAATTTAAATTTCAGTCTCACACTTTCTCAACCTTCTTATAGTTTATCTACTACAATCAATATGCCCTACAGTACAATGGCATTATCCTTTCAGGACCTGCATTATGGGAGGGTGTGAAACTCTCTTTGTGGAGCTACAGAGACATTCTTGAGAGTCTGAACTACTTAGAACTAATCCATTGCCAGCTTTTCAGTTTTCTACAGGGATCCTTGTTACCTGCTGGCATGCCCAAAGACAGCTCTGACCAACTATTGCCTCACACTAAAGCAAGATTATTCAACTAAAATGTGGAGAGGTCTAGTTAAAGAAAAACTCTGTCCCTTCCTAAAAACAGCATCACAGATGTGTGTCCAGGTCAGTCTGTTATCCAGGTGAACACCAGGTATTTATACTCCTCCACCACCTCCACTTCTCCATGATAGAAATGGGTTTTGGCATGTTGCTGCTCTTCCTAAAATCCAGGCCACAAAGCAGTCCACCAGTTCTCTCTACTCAGTCTCTCTGATCCACCAACAACTGCAGAGTCATCAGAGTATTTCTGTAGATGGCAGGACTCTGACCTGTACTGACAGTCTGAGGTGTACAGAGTGAAAAGGAATGGTGAGAGCACAGTCCCCTGTGGTGCTCCTATACTGCTGATCACCTGGTCAGACACACAATCCTTCAGTCTCACAAACTGTGGTCTGTTTGTGAGGTAGTCCTTATTCCAAGGGATTGTGGAGGCATCCTCCTGTGTCATCTGGAGTTTTTACACAGTAAAACAGGATGAATTGTGTTAAAGGCATTGGAGATATCAAAACACATGATCCTCACAGTGCTACCTGCTTTGTCCAGATGACAGTGGGTTTGTCGAAGCAGGTGTATGATGGTGTCTTCCACTCCAACCCTATGGCGATAAGCAAACTGCAGTGGGTCTTGAAATTTGCTTCTTTGTTTATTTAAGTGGGCCAACGTGAGTCTCTCCAAGACTTTCATGATGTGGGATGTTAGGCCAACAGGTCTGTAGTCATTAGGGGACAATGGATGAGATGTCTTTGGTTCTGGACCAAGGCAGAATGTTTTCCATAGAACTGGTACCTTCTCCTGGGTGATGCTGAGGTTGAAGAATCCCACATAGCTGATCTGCACAAGCCTTTAGGACTCTGGGGCTAACACCATCTGGACCAGCTGCCTTGTTCCTGTTCAGTCTCTCCAGCTGCTTTTTCATCTGACTGCTAGATAGAGACAGGTGGGAGGTGGAGGCAATGGGGACACCAGCTTCTTCTGCTATTGATGGAGATGATAAAATAGAAACAAGATCCACAACTGAGGTAGAAGGTGAAACAGTTGAGGTGTGACAAGGTAGCTGTGGGTGAAAGGAGGGTGGGAAGTCTGTTTAGTTTGGGGCAGGAGAGAAAGAAGTTGGACTTGTCTCTAAACAACCCGTCTAACCGATCCTCCTTCTGCTTAAAGCATGTGATCTTCTTCATCACCAAACATATCTCTTATTTTGTTTTGCAGGAGCTTGTTCTCTAGCTTTTTCCTGTAACACCTCCTTGTTGCTTGTTCTCATGCTTTTACTGTCTGAGATGTAGGAAGAGGCTTCAGAAAACTAGGACTTTGTTTTGGACACTGTCATTTGGCCTCATGTACAGAATTGACTTGCTTATATTAAAGTTCAGTTTCAGGTCAAGGTAACATGTCATTTAATCTAACCCAGTATGAATTCATTAAAATAGAAAAAAAAAACATCTGTAAATGACAGTAATCTCAGTTAATGTAATTTTTGTATAGTGTACTGGTAATTGGCAAGTGTACTGCTACAAGGCTACTGCTGTGACTACTGGTGCGTTACATGTAAAGTCTATGGTGGGGTGCGTCAGACAGACGTCAACGGCTCTGCGTTGCTTTGTGAGCGATATGAGCTTCAACTTTTCAAGCTTTTCGAGCGTTTCAGGCGTTGACACTTGAAACGCTTGAAAAGCTTGAAATGCAGGAAGTTCAGCAAGCTGAACTTTTGACGCTCTTAACGCTCTTGAAGCGGCATGTCAACCAATCAGAGCATCTCATCGAAGTGACGTACCTGAATGAATCAGGAAGTCTTCAAACAGGGCGCAGGACAGAAGTAGCGCTGGAAGAAAACCTCATCCATATGTAGCTCCTGGAGCAAATAGTTTAACTCCTCAAACTCAGAACACATCTGAAGAATGGGGTGTATCCACAAACGGAGTAAATAAAGCCCAGCCATTCTCTCTATATGATCCGCCATAGCTCAGAACATCCGATAACAAAGGAAGCCCCGCCTACGCACTCTGTTTAACGGTCAAGCGTTACGAGCTTTAACGCCTATGCACTCTGACTGGCATGGGGTTACAAGCTTCAACTTTCAAGCGTCAAACTTGGAGCGTTATGAGCATTGCTTGACGTTGACAAAGTGGCCGGTGTGAACGCACCATACTAGTGTTAGGCCTAGTATACTACTAGTAATAGAAAGAAAACCAAATAACAACAAACAAATAACATCTGCATCACGATTGTCATTCATGCTGCTTGTTATTACATTTTCCTGAAAAAAAAAATTGCCAAGTGCATTTTTTATTATAATGTGGCAGAATTTATTACACAATACGCTGGGACAGTTAACATAAAATGCCTCGGTTCAGGCATCATTACAAAATGAAATGAAAACGTTATAACATTTTGGACTTTTATTACATAATCATGGTGGTGTTATTACATAGTGCAACTTTTGTTTCGTTTTATAACCCTTGCATGCATGACATAGGATAAAATCAGTCAGAAATTTTCTCCCAAGCATTTCTATTCATCTTTTGGTAGACAGAAAATAGAATTTTAGATGCAAAAGATACAGTTTTGAATTTTGATCTTCATTTTTTTTCCCTGTACTTGTCAAGAAGGTTTCTACATGTCCACTGTGGTGGACATCACACATTTTGACTTTGAAATAATTATTTCACAAACAAATGTTAATTACTATAATATTATGTCTTTGCACTTATAATAATATTAGAATACCTATGCAGTGTATAGAATTATACACTAGAAGTCAGTGTGGTGGCTTGTGTGCAAGTAAATCACTGGCACTCAAACAAGTGAAAGGAAACAGTTTTTACAGTAAATAGCTGTCCACTGTAGTCACCATCACTATGAAGGAACTAGTTTGTGTTTGTTGCAGACTCGGGTTGTGACCAACATTCTGACGCAGGAATGGACAAAAGTAGAGTGCGTCACTAGTAAAACTCTAGATTTCCTACTAAAAAGGGAGCAAAAAAATCACTGATGACATGACATGGAGCTGTTGTTTGTGTTTACTGTGTACATTCTAGATATTGTAATTAGGGTCATGTAGAGAAAAAGATGTCTCTCAAAGGTCCAAAACACAACTGTACTTACACACTCATCCTTGTGAAGCCACAAGGGACGATGCCGAGGGAGTTAAACATTCAGCATTCCTCCTTAATAACAACATAGTAAAATGCTGAAAAACACTGGTACACAAATCTAATAGTGGAAATCCGTTTGACCCAGACACATTTCATACGCATGCACAATGTAGAGAATATAAACAAACACAATGAAGCTACAAATTATCAGAAGAGCTACATTTAAAAATGCATGAACAAAATAAAAAAATGCATGAATCAGTCTGTGATGCCAGTTAAAGAGGACCTGTGTCCCGCACAGCCGACCCTTAATGAATTTGGACACGTCTGCCTCGCTCTGCTGCCAAAAAGTCATGAATAAACATCCGTCAACTAATTAAACTTAGCTCTACCAACTTTACTTGCCAGTAAACATGAAGCAGAGAGAGGTCTCATACACATTCACAGGGATCTTTAGGGAATAGAAAAATGTTAATGTTGGGTCTTCACTTTCTGTTTAGTACAGTATGCACTCCAGAGTACAGCAGAGAACCCTGATAAAAAAAAACAAATGGAGAAACAGAAATCAGGAAAGTTAAGAATAAATAATTTAGACTTTTAAAATTTTATCACTTAAAGAGGTCCTTCCATTAAAAACAGTTTTTCTGAGGTTTCTGTTGAATATTTTAGCTCCACAGGTGTTCTTACGTTCATAGTGGGTGTGAAAACAGGTCAACAACTTCTCTTTTAGTTTTAATCTATCAAACGATGCAGGTGGTGATAAAACCCGAGTTCTCCCTAGTCCGAACAGCCTGTATCTGTTTCATCACAACTCCTTTGTTGGTTAGTATTCATCAGCTCCAGCAGTTGAAACCACACCTAGCATGCTGCTAGCTAAAAGCTGTTAGCATAAGACGTAGCAAACAGGAAGACACAACTTCGGACGTTGCCATGTGCAGCGGGGCAGGAAACAGTATTCTTTGCTCTCATAGGCTAGTTTGTTAGCCAATCAGAGTCCAGCAAATTAGAATAATGAATATTAATGAGTTGCTGCCCGAAGCCTGATGGAACCAGACGACTCTTGATGCAGACAGATTGAAAGGTCTGTTAATCAGTGTTTCCTGATGTTTTTTAGATATAAAATATTTCATATTACTGGTTAATACTTAAGAAATAACCACAAAGTCATGAAATATGTATGAAATGGCCTCTTTAAAAATAAAATCTTGTTGCTCTTCTTCAGAGTTGAGACATTTTTACAGTTTGTACACTTAACCAATATTTTCTGAAAACTAAAATGAAAATAATTTAATATACTGATTACTTTGATCACTTTAAATGAATGTTCAGTGATTACTGTTTTTGAGCATTTATTTACTTGGAAATTGTCTAGGTGTCATGTGGAGTGTTTTAGTTCGACCCAAATTTTGGCAAACACAAGAAAGAGGATATGATACTACTCTTAATAAAGAAAAAAAAAGCTGACACAGCAACAAAACTGGGTACTTAGAGGAATCATTAAATACAGGAAAACACTGAGGCAAAACCACGAGTTGGTGCCGGCAGGTCCAGACAAAGAACTAAAGAAATTAAGGTGTATTTATACAAGGAAATTAGTGATTTTTGAGTGGGGATGGCTGGAGAGCGGAGCAGGAGACAATCAGCAGGATGGGGTAAAGGTGAGGAACAGAAGAGACAAAAGGAAACAGAATTACTGAAACTAAATAATACAAGGACAAAAACTACACACACACGGTATCAAAGCAACAAGATGAGAACATACATTATATGAGAGAAATCACAGAAACACTGAAGACAGGGAATCTGAAACTGATGAGACACTGAGAAACTAATGGAAGTAATACAAAATATATTACAAATGGAAGAACTTAAAAAAACTAAGAAGCATTAAAGAGAAAAAGACAGAAAATAAACAATCTTTTAAACAACAATGAAACAGGAACAAGTGGAAATAGAAATATAATGGACTGGAATAAATACAAAAGTGAAATGAAAAGAAATGAAAAACAATAATTAATATAACAGGGAAAGAGGTAATAACAAAAACACATTAAGGCCAAAAGGACAAAATCCAAAAGTAAAATAAACAAAGTAACAAACCCGGAACAGAAATCACAAAAACCCTAAAAATAAATTCACAGGAAATCCTGGCAAATATGTCCTGTCAAATAAAACAAACACAAAAGCCAGGTCACCTGATCAGCTGCTCCTGGGTGTTCCCAGGATCAAGGTGTAAACTCAGAGGTGATCATATTTTCCCACATTGTGGAACTATTAGCGTTTAGAGATCAGACAGGCCTCTTCTCTCCCTGTTTTTAAATCTCTTTACAAACATATTTCTTTTACTGGTTTTTAATGTGCTTTTAGCTTCTTTTAATTTGATTTTTTAATGTTCTTATATTGTTTTATATTTGTTTTCCTCCATGTAAGTCCACATAGAGGTTAATCAACATTGATGTTGTTTTCATTCACCAACACAATGTGAAGACAATCAGATCTTGACGTCCCAGCAGATGAATTCTCTGTTAAATATCTGCCAAATTTGGTGGAATAAACTTCTTATTCTTTTTCCAAGGAGTCTTTTATAGTTTAATTAATACCAAATATGTTCAGATCCCTAAAAAGTGTGTGTGTGTGTGTTGGGGGGGTTTGGACTATAACATTAAGCACATAAAAAAAACCTTGCAGGACTCCAGTGTTTTGTGGGAGCTACATTATGGACTATGCAATTTTTACATATGCACCTGATATATTCTAGATCACATCAAGTGCTGCAGTCACTTTATTCATGTACAAACTTCCAACTCTTTCCTGGTTTTGGTTTGATTTCGACAGACCATGTAAAACTAAAGATCTGATGGTTTTACCGTTTCAAATAACTCTGTTTGTCTCTCCATAGGCTTTTTTCAATTTGACGTGTTTTCAATGTGTTCCTTGTGTAACAGGTGAAACATCTTCAAAAATGAGAAATCCAGTTGTATCAATAAAACTCTTTTTAGAATCTCAGTTAATATGAACCACCAGAAGGGATGAAAGTCTGAAAAACACTATGAAAATCATTAATAGCACGACGTCAACATAATTACACCCTGCTGTTTTTTCCACAGCCTGCAACTGTAACCTTCATGCCAGACGGTGTCGTTTCAACATGGAGCTCTACAAATTATCTGGGAGGAAGAGCGGCGGAGTCTGCCTCAACTGTCGGCACAACACAGCTGGTCGTCACTGCCACTACTGCAAGGAGGGCTACTACAGAGACCTGTCCAAACCCATCTCACACAGGAAAGCCTGCAAAGGTACAGAGCTTACTTCATCCTTTTCAGCCAACACTTTCCAAAAAACTTAAAAACACACTAAGATAGAACTTATTACAATGTGTGTATATTTATATTTGCCTTTGAAAAAATGAAAAAAAAAACTGATTTTCAAGACTTTTGCTGGTAAATGTGGATTTAGTCTCTTCTTTAATCTTGAGCCAGAATCCTTCAGTCAACACAGATGAGTTGGGGGTTTTCTGGGATTGTTAAAGAGGCCATTTCATACTAATTTCAGGACTTTGTGGTTATTTCTTAAGTATTAACCTGTAATATGAAACAATTGTTATCTAAAAAACGTTAGGAAACACTGATTAACAGACCTTTCAATCTGTCTGCAATAAAATTCGGGTGGTTCCGGCTCCTTCCGTCAGGCTGCTTCATCAGGCTTTGTCAGCAGCTCGTTCATATTCATTGTTCGAATTTGCTGGACTCTGATTGGCTAACAAACTAGCCTATGAGAGCAAAGAATACTGTTTCCTGCCCCGCTGCGCATGGCAACAGCAGACGTCGTGTCTTCCTGTTTGCTACGTCTTATGCTAACAGCTTTTAGCCAGCAGCATGCTAGGTGTGGTTTCAACTGCGGGAGCTGATGAATACTAACGAACAAAGGAGTTGTGATGAAACAGATACAGGCCGTTTGGACTCGGGAGAACTCGGGTTTTATCACCACCTGCGTAGTTTGAGAGATAAAAACTGAAAGAGAAGTTGTTGACCTGTTTTCACCCACTATGAAGGTAAGAACACCTGTGGAGCTAAAATATTCAACAGAAACCTCAGAAAAACCGTTTTTAATGGAAGGACCTCTTTAAGGTTAGGGGAGATATTGGTGGGGCCAGAGATGGACATTCCCTTACTGACATTTGACTTACTAAGTTGTGGTGATAGGATAATGGGACAGGCAAAACAAACAGCGTAGGTGCAAAGTGATCCCTGATGCAGCTCAGAGACAAATAAGATCAATGGAAACAGAAAAAAACAAATTAATGTTGGACGGGTGAAATAGGGTAGGAGGACGTGCGATGGGGGAGGAAGAACAGTACACACCCCTATGCAGGTGTGTTTAAAACTCCCTGCTGAATGAATTGCCTGCCATCAGCTCTCTATATGAAGGGTCATAGAGAGACGGAGGAAGAGGAGCTGAATACCTGTGCAAACACACTGAGAGACACATGACAGAGCTCATACACACCTTGACAGCAGTCACTGAAGACAGTAGGTAAATAGTAGCAGTCTGCTGACAGTTTATGCCTCAATTTTCTTTTGTAATTTGACAGGAAGTAAATAAATATACTGAGCCATCAATCAGTTTGACAGTCACCTTGTCTGAACTATAAAACACCTAAAAAAAATCATAAAAAATGTGACGTTAGTTCAGAAGACGCTACAGTTTGATTCAGATGTTTTAACCCAATCATGATGAAAATGATCTTCACATTTTTACCTCTTCATAGATAGTTTTTTTTAAACTGACATACCTATGTGACAAGAATCCTTTTCAAGTGTGCATAGTTCATTAAATTCCTCACATCCTGCAGAACTATCCAACACATTGACTTTTTTCTGCACAAACACAAATCAGTCATAATGATTTACAACCATCCACCACTGCATTTCAGTCACCGATGAGCAATATTCCAGAGACGACTTTAACACCTTCTGTGGCTTTGGACTCCTTTTCATGTCAGACAGGAATGTAAACACACATTCAACACATCACTATGTTGTGTATTGTTAACCCCCATCATCAGCTGTGGGCAGCAGGTGAGATTTTTGTAAAGATTTGTGCTTTTTTATTATTAGTTTTACCTTCCTTCTTATTTGTCCAAACCTCAACCTTTCAGCACTTTTTAACTTACAGTTTGTTTCTTAAAATAAATAGTTAGTTTCATTGGCTTTATATTTTATCTTGCAATTAAGAAATATTAACTCAGCTGACTTGTGAAAGAAGCTAAAATGAGACAGTGGGAATCTTTTGAAATTTTATAGACTCCAGGTTGCTAATTAGTCATATTTCTGTTTTTATGTATTTTTATCCATTAAAATAAATAGAGGAACAAATAATTATTCACCTTTAAACTGGTCGCTATATGATTCTATGATTACATTTATTGCGACACAAATACAAATTGTACACACTAATTATTACAACAACCAGCTTGATTGGGACATTATACTTCAGGTATCACTTTATTTGGCGTTTTAAATGACCATCGTGATGTAATTCGCAAAACAAAGTAAAAAACAAACAGAACAAAAAAACAGGCCAACATGTGATAGACCACAAAATCTTTTTTTTTTTTCAGAATAATCAAATGCTTGGTAAAGATGTGTACAAACATGTTTAATTGGTATGTGGGTTCTACTTTGTGAGTAATGAACAATGTCCTGTATTTGTATTTGTATAGCACTTTTCTAGTCATTCAGATCACTCAAAGCGCTTTCACACTACAAGTTTTACATTTCACCCATTCACACAACAACATATATAAATCGGGGGGGAAAGGGAGGGGCTAACAGTCTTACAACCCGATATGCAAATCGGGGGGCTACATGGGGTTCAGTGTCTTGCCCAAGGACACTTCGACATGTGGTGGTGGAAGCCGGGATCGATCCACCAACCTTCTGATTGGAAGACAACCGCTCTAACCACTGAGCCACAGTCACCCGAAGAAGAGCAATGCCACGAGGATAGGGAAGAGAAAACAAATCCCAGCCAGAGCCCTCTGGGGGCACTGTATGGGATTACAAAGAACACCTCAGAGGGAACATCAGAGGGAAATTATTGCAATGTGTACTGTGCGAGTGCACGTGTGAAAGAGTATTGTCGGGAGGCTGCACTCGAAATACTGGACAATTGAGACTGTCTGCCAGGACCCTCAAGAGGCCGGCTTACTGGACACACCGGGAGTCAGTGGGACCCTGGAGACAAGTGTGGTGACTAAAATATGATTGCATTCCTGAAGCATCTCTGTTTGCTAAAACCTAGCAGTTTATTTGGGAAGTGGGAAACAGACACATTTTTGTTTCAGAATGACCCTGGTGATGTGTTAGCTTATTTAACATTAACTGCACAAAACTGTCTGCTGATTGTTCATTCATGAAATAACACTGGTTTCAAAACATGTGTTGTTGAGTTGGACCTTAAAGCAGTACAAAATAACTTTTTAAAGTTTAAGCTACTGTTATGAAACTTGTCTAATCAGCTTCATATTAGACATCATTCTGGACGCCTCTGGTCCCCTAGAGCCCCTTTCAGACAGGCCATTAAAAATGGTAATGTTCCCGGCTTCATCTGATGTGCTTTTCAGTCTGAAAGCGCCGTTGCAGAGTTGGACCCCATAATCTGGTCCGGAACCTTTACTACTGAAGACCTAGTAACAAGAGCGGACTTTCCCTGGCACAGTGTTTGCATTCAGACAGACAGGAGACGTTCTGGAAAAACGGGAGAGGTGTGGGGCAGTGGGGAAACGGGGGGAATGCTGAAACCCAACGTATCTCACGTGAACCGCAGTGTATAAGAACATGTAATTTCCCCCGACCAAAACACGAACCAAAACACTCTTATCACCTGAACCAGGATAAGAGAAACGAGCACCGTGAGTAGTTTAAACTTCCGCTGCACGAAGCTTAATCTCACATAACAACCCCGCCCCCACCCCCCCACTCCCCTCCACCCCTGGACTTTTCTTGTTATATGTGAAAGCAGCTGAAAGGCAATGCTGCGGGAAAAAGTGGCGTCTCTGAAAAGACAACTTCGGTTAAAGACCCAACTGAATTGTTCGCAAATATTCCCGAATGTCTTTCTGAAAACAGCTTAAATAACTTCACTGACAAAATACCACCATAGTACGAATTAACAACTAGTTTCATAATGAGATGTCATTAGAAGTTTATACAATATTCTTGTTTATGGCGAGTTTGTCCTGTTAATTATTTAAACGTATTTTTATGATCCTTCCCTGATATTTTCTATATAAAAGCCCTCTGGGTCCTTATCGGCCATTGTTGGGTCCTTCTCATCTGGGTGTGTCCAAACATTTGCCTGTTGCTCTGACAATGTAAAGAAAGTAAAAATAACATCATATTTAGGGTTTCTGTCCTGGGAGAATTTATTTGATAGGGAAAATGTATTTATGGAAAAATATAGAAACAAAAATAAACGATAAATCTGTTTATTGAAGTCGCGACTGTGGAACGGCACGTGTGTATAGCACATCTCAACAGGTAGCATATTTCTGCAGAACACCGGTTCCAGCCACAGCCGTCTGAGACACGGCTGCAAAAAAGTTATTTAGTACTGCTTTAAGACAGCCTGCGTATGTTCAAACACCTTCACCTATCTCTCATGATTTTAGTATTGTTTCCACCCTGCTGTTAATTATCCACCTGCACTCTCTTTTGATAGCACTGGTTTGTACCTCTCACGCATGTGTCTGAGTTTGAGACCACTCACTGTGCCTCTCTTTCTTCCTCTGTTTCCTCACAGCATGCGATTGCCATCCCGTGGGTGCTGCTGGCAAAACCTGTAACCAAACTACAGGACAATGTCCCTGTAAAGATGGCGTGACTGGTACCATGTGCAACCGCTGTGCTAAAGGCTACCAGCAGAGCCGTTCGCCCATTGCCCCCTGCATAAGTACGTGGAATCAGTCCTTAAAATGTCTTAATCTGCATATATGAATAAACATACCTCAGTGTCATCCATCCATCCATCCATCCATCCATCCATCCATCCATCCATCCATCCATCCATCCATCCATCCATCCATCCACTAAATGGTAGCATCTTACCATCCCAGCTGATCCCAGAACGTGATTCTTTCTTCCCTCATCAGACACAAAACCACAGCTAGTCCCGCAGCGTTGGCTCTCTTTATTTGCATGGGTGTCTTTGATTTGCCTCTGTGCTTTGATTTTGCTCCCCACTGCTTTTAGATTTACCCCCCTTTTGTTCACTTTTTAAACAACACACTGTGTATTTGTTGTAGCCACCCTTCTCCTTTGGAGATAAGGGGGCTGACGTCTGTGCATGCTCTGAGTGTCAGCTTTCTATCTGCTTTTAAATACACCACAAACTGATGGAGGGGTGAGAGAATCTAATCTAATTCCATTTAAATTAAAGCAAATAATCAAGACATTAATGTTCTATACTCTGGATAAAGTGATTTAATACAAAAGAGAATGATCAAGCTGTTACTAGGAGGACTCAGAGAAGACCTTTACCTTTACCTAGTTAAATCATAGTCACATTATCACTATCAGTAGAAATCAATAGTCTTAAAACTGAGTATCAATATGTCGAAAGTGGATTAAATGGTTAAACTAGTTTGTAATCAAGAACTGTTGACGTTTCAGAGTAAATAAGTACCGTGGTAAAAATGTTGTGGGTTACACAATGAAAACAGACATTTAATGTCTACACATAAGATGTGTAAGTTGTAAAGTCCTGACAAATGCCCCCTAAACATGTTTAATTAGACAAAATATCTGCAGGTGCTGCTCAAAGCATGAGATTCTTTTTTTTTTTATTTTGGACAACAGTTGCTAAAAGTTTGACTTCTCAGTATGAGCCTCTTCTGCTACGTGCCGTAAATGACTCCCCTCTGATCCTTAGAAATAAGGATGGAATAAATGCAAAACCATAAATTCCACAGGAGGATCAATAAAATATATATTGTTATTATATTTTATGAAAAAGACAAATACAATCTAGAACCTAATTACTTGATGTTTACACTGTTTATTTTTGTATTGTTTCTATGCTTGCAGCATATTCTTTCTGTAAAGACTATAAAGTTCTAGTTTCAGCTTTCAAGATCAGTAAAGTATAGGATTCAATAAGTCATTTAATGTATTTAACAAATGTAGAAAATACTTTTACTCAGCTTCATATAAATTATATTTTGCTAACTAATAGTTGTTTATTGCAACGACTACACAAAAACATAAAGGTCTTGTCTGTTGAAAAATGTATTTACTTTTGATCAGCTTTTATTTTTTATCAGCTTTTATTAAAAAAAACATGAAGTGATTCAGATAATAATTAAACTAATCCTTTATTGTTTTGCTCTGTCTTTGAGTAGAGATACCAGTTTCTCCTCCTACAACTCCATCCAGCATCACAGAAGAACCTTCTGGTGAGTGTTTTTATTTAGTGCCCTTCCCTCTACCTCCACCTCCTCATTCTTTCCCCTCCCCTTCACTTCCTCCCAGCTGGAGCCTTCTTTTCTTACATTATCAACAAATTAGCCATTTCAATAGCTATTCCACCACCATGGCACAATGCTTCTTCCCATTTTAATCCCCTGCTGCCTTCTCCTGCTAGCCACGTTCCACTCACATCAAAGTCTTCACACCTCATCAAAACATCTCCAAGCCTCCATAAAGTTCCTATTTTGCTTTCTCTCCAAATTATTCAGATTACAGACATTCATCTGACTTCACTTCTTAATCTATCTTCAGTGTAACTGCTACCCATTCATCTCAGCTCAATCTGTCTTCTCATCTTAATCCACTCTGGACCGCCTGCACAAAGTCCAGAATGCTGCAGCTCATTTTCTTACCAACACAGTCAGGTGATCTCACATCAAAAATACTTTATTAATCCCTGAAGGGAAATTAAATGTTGTTATAGCTCAGTTCTTCTTCAGGGCCCCAATGTAGAAGGTTCTAGCTGTAGACGGGAAGGATCTCCTGTAGAGGGTTCTAGCTGTGGACAGGAAGGATCTCCTGTAGAGGGTTCTAGCTGTAGACGGGAAGGATCTCCTGTAGAGGGTTCTAGCTGTGGACAGGAAGGATCTCCTGTAGAAGGTTCTAGCTGTAGACGGGAAGGATCTCCTGTAGAGGGTTCTAGCTGTGGACGGGAAGGATCTCCTGTAGAGGGTTCTAGCTGTGGATGGGAAGGATCTCCTGTAAAGGGTTCTAGCTGTGGACGGGAAGGATCTCCTGTAGAGGGTTCTAGCTGTGGACAGGAAGGATCTCCTGTAGAGGGTTCTAGCTGTAGACGGGAAGGATCTCCTGTAGAGGGTTCTAGCTGTGGACAGGAAGGATCTCCTGTAGAGGGTTCTAGCTGTGGACAGGAAGGATCTCCTGTAGAGGGTTCTAGCTGTAGACGGGAAGGATCTCCTGTAGAGGGTTCTAGCTGTAGACGGGAAGGATCTCCTGTAGAGGGTTCTAGCTGTGGACAGGAAGGATCTCCTGTAGAGGGTTCTAGCTGTAGACGGGAAGGATCTCCTGTAGAGGGTTCTAGTTGTGGACGGGAAGGATCTCCTGTAGAGGGTTCTAGCTGTGGACAGGAAGGATCTCCTGTAGCGGGTTCTAGCTGTGGACAGGAAGGATCTCCTGTAGAGGGTTCTAGCTGTAGACAGGAAGGATCTCCTGTAGAGGGTTCTAGCTGTGGACGGGAAGGATCTCCTGTAGAGGGTTCTAGCTGTAGACGGGAAGGATCTCCTGTAGCGGGTTCTAGCTGTGGACAGGAAGGAGCTCGTGTAGCGGGTTCTAGCTGTGGACGGGAAGGATCTCCTGTAGCGGGTTCTAGCTGTGGACAGGAAGGATCTCCTGTAGAGGGTTCTAGCTGTGGACAGGAAGGATCTCCTGTAGAGGGTTCTAGCTGTAGACGGGAAGGATCTCCCGTAGAGTGTTCTATCTGTAGACAGGAAGGAGCTCCTGTAGAGGGTTCTAGCTGTAGACGGGAAGGATCTCCTGTAGAGGGTTCTAGCTGTGGACAGGAAGGATCTCCTGTAGAGGGTTCTAGCTGTAGACGGGAAGGATCTCCTGTAGAGGGTTCTAGCTGTAGACGGGAAGGATCTCCTGTAGAGGGTTCTAGCTGTGGACGGGAAGGATCTCCTGTAGAGGGTTCTAGCTGTGGACGGGAAGGATCTCCTGTAGAGGGTTCTAGCTGTAGACTGGAAGGGTCTCCTGTAGAGGGTTCTAGCTGTGGACAGGAAGGGTGTCCTGTAGAGGGTTCTAGCTGTAGACGGGAAGGATCTCCTGTAGAGGGTTCTAGCTGTGGACAGGAAGGATCTCCTGTAGAGGGTTCTAGCTGTGGACGGGAAGGATCTCCTGTAGAGGGTTCTAGCTGGGGACGGGAAGGTTCTCCTGTAGAGGGTTCTAGCTGTGGACGGGAAGGATCTCCTGTAGAGGGTTCCAGCTGTGGACGGGAAGGATCTCCTGTAGCGGGTTCTAGCTGTGGACGGGAAGGATCTCCTGTAGAGGGTTCCAGCTGTGGACGGGAAGGATCTCCTGTAGCGGGTTCTAGCTGTGGACGGGAAGGATCTCCTGTAGAGGGTTCTAGCTGTGGACAGGAAGGATCTCCTGTAGAGGGTTCTAGCTGTGGACGGGAAGGATCTCCTGTAGAGGGTTCTAGCTGTGGACGGGAAGGATCTCCTGTAGCGGGTTCTAGCTGTGGACAGGAAGGATCTCCTGTAGAGGGTTCTAGCTGTAGACGGGAAGGATCTCCTGTAGAGGGTACTAGCTGTAGACGGGAAGGATCTCCTGTAGAGGGTTCTAGCTGTGGACGGGAAGGATCTCCTGTAGAGGGTTCTAGCTGTGGACGGGAAGGATATCCTGTAGAGGGTTCTAGCTGTGGACAGGAAGGATCTCCTGTAGCGGGTTCTAGCTGTGGACAGGAAGGATCTCCTGTAGCGGGTTCTAGCTGTGGACAGGAAGGATCTCCTGTAGAGGGTTCTAGCTGTAGACAGGAAGGATCTCCTGTAGAGGGTTCTAGCTGTGGACAGGAAGGATCTCCTGTAGAGGGTTCTAGATTCTAAGAATCTTCTGGCTGAAGACACTCTGTTGTTGAGTTACTGTGTTCTGAAGAAGATGATGAGGGTTCTCCATCATGTTCTTCATCCTCCTTTGGACAATCAACTTAAGAGACCCCAGATCAGAACCAGAACAGAATCAGTCCTCCTTACCAATCTGTTCAACCTCTTCATGTCACCTGCTCTGATGCTCCGCCCCCAACAGGTGACTGCAGATGTGAGCAGTTGACAGACTTCTTCCTTTATTACTCCTATTTTGGCAGAACTTCATTTGCTTCCCATTTCTTAAGGCATTCAATTAAAAATTCTACTTTGTTTCCAAATCTCTTCATAATCTGGCCCCTTCATATCTCTCAGAACTGCTTATTAATTACAATCCCTGCTGTGCATTGAGATCAGCTGACCATCTGCTTTTACAAATCCCAAGTATGAACTATAAATCTAATTTACCGGTCCTACATTATAGAACAATCTCCCTTTCTCCTTGAGACAACTTCTTCTTTTGATGCCCCTCCTTGTGGTCTGACATGCCCACTCTTCCTGTCAACATTCTACCAAATATCTCACCAAACCAAACAAGTTGCCTTGTTAAACAACCTAAATAAGCAAGTTACCAATTGCCACTTATCTTCAAAAATCCATGTCTCTGCTTTTGCTTTATCTTTGCAATCCACCGTTTTTTTTCCCGCTATGTGCTAGATGGCGCCACCTCTGGTTTATCCCAAATTTATTTTATTTCTTCAGACTTTTGGCACTGCCACAACCATCAACCCACCAGTTGCAGACCCCTCTGCCAGTGACAGGGGATTCTACCTGCTTTATACCAGACAGATGATCTGTTTACCTCATGTATCAGAGATTAATCACTGGTGCATGAATATTAATCTATTTGCAGAATGTGCCTCCTTTAATCTCTCATCCTCTCACAAGTAAACAGTCTAACCATCGCACATTGGGGTGATGTCGGCATTGCTACCTTTCCAGCTGGTATTTTAGACACACAGTTATATCCACCTTCTTCTTCTACATCATTTCAACCAACTCTCCAGCTTTTCCTGTTATAGTCCTACATTACATAGTCCTTTTCTTTCAACACTCTCCTCCTTTTTCCACCTACATTAGTAGCTGAGTTTACATTAGCACTCTGACGTTTAACAGCACTGGTGGTGGTCGTTATTAACGTGGGCTTCGATAGATCCAATATGGAAATCAAACTTGTTCCCTCTTTAGGCTGCATTCATCATTGTAAAGGGTTATTCAATTACAAAGTAAAGAATGTTTGGAGGAGAGATTGAAATTTTTCTGTTTCTGCTGTGTTCCATTTTACCATTTTACAGATTTAGATCTGTAACATGTTTTTTACGTGTGATTCCATGTGGAATAGAATATGGCTGCATGGGTCACGTACGACAGCCTGAAAACCTTCCAGAATCCAACAAACAACATGTGTTTGTTAAAATAATTTACATTATTTTCAACTTAAAAAAAGATTTTCTATAAGTGACATTCACATGTTCTTTTAAAGAAATATGTGTATTTCAAACTTGATGGGATTTATGAGTAAACAGCACAAAGGGTTTGTTGAGGACATTTAGTAATTAAAAACCAGAGTAAACCTCCAGAACAAGTAGGTTTTTAAAAAGATATATTAAAAACATTGTTTGAAGCTTGTGGGTCAGACAATGTTCCTTCTGCCTGCTTTATAAAGTTACAGGCCCAATATATTTGAATGGAATTGTGCAGCAGTTCCAAATGTTTCCTGCTGATCTCCAAACCTCCACCACCTTTTATTCTTCTTCTTAAGTCTTTTTTAACTCTCTTTACCTTCTCTGTTTTAAGCTTTGTCTTTACTTAACATTATGGCTTTGGACAACTGGAATCAGGAATCTGTCTACTTATAGAGTGTATTAAAATGTTCCGTAAATCACCAAGAGGTTACCATAATAGAATATTTGAAAATAAATATATACATTTTCAAAAATATACAGAATGAATAATATGATTTAACCCTATAATGCCCCTTGTATTATATTTGCTACATAGTTTGGATCATTTCTAACATGGCTGCTCCCAGTAAATGAGCCACTTGTCTTTTTTTCAGGTTAAATCATTATTATATGGATGAATGAATTATTATTAACTCATTTTTATATTACAATTAAACCGTAAAAACGGCCAATTTAATAAATGTGATACAAAAAAGCTATTATAAATGACATTATACAGCAAAAAACGTTTTTGAATTTTGTTCTAATGGTGCGTTCACACCGGCCCAACCGTCAACGTCAGAAGCGGCAAGTTTACATATAAAGTCTATGGTGGACGGGCGTCAGACAGACGTCAACGGCTCTGCGTCGCTTTGTGAGCGTTATGAGCGGCAACTTTTCAAGCTTTTCAGGCGTTGACGCTTGAAACGCGTGAAAAGCTTGAAATGCAGAAAGTTCAGCTGAACTTTTGACGCTCTTGAAGCGGCATGTCAACCAATCAGAGCGTCTCATCGTAGGGACGTACCTGAATGAAGCAGGAAGTCTTCAAACAGGGTGCGGGACAGACAGAAGTAGCGCTGGAAGTAAACCTCATCCATATGTAGCTCCTGGAGCAAATGGTTTAACTCCTCAAACTCAGAACGCATCTGAAGAATGGGGTGTATCCACAAACGGAGTAAATAAAGCCCAGCCACTCTCTCTATATGATCCGCTATAGCTCAGAACATCCGATAACAAAGGAAGCTCCGCCTTCGCGCTCTTTTTAACGGTCCAGTGTTACGAGCTTCAACGCCTATGCGCTCTGACTGGCAGGCGTTATGAGCTTCAACTTTCAAACGTCAAACTTGGAGCGTTATGAGCGTTGCTTGACGTTGACAAAGTGGCCGGTGTGAACACGCCATAAGGCTTCGTAAACATCTCATTTCAAAATAATCAGAATTTTCTGGCTATTTTTTAATAAGTTGGATCTTACAGGGTTAAAATAAAACAACATTTTACAAAAATTAATTACTGAATCTGAGCTTTATATATCATGTGTAGTGATATCCAGCACTAATTTAAGTTTGAAACCTCTCTCCATGCTGTCTTATTACTCCCAGTGTTTTACTGTGGTATTATAAACCTCTTTGTAACTATTTTACAATAAGGACTATGACGCTGCAGCTAAGCATGACACAGTTCTAGAGATTTCTTCTCCTTTGTATTATGGACAATGGGGCTGTTTAATGTAGAGGCTAAAATCATGCAAGCTGTAAGGTGTAGCACAATGATGAACGCTCTGTAAAGCCAAGGGTCCCGTTGGCCACCCAGGCTTGAGGCCTAAAGGATTAAGATATTCCTCACAGAGCCTGAGTTGTTGTTCTAACTGGTATCACCAGTTTGTGATTACAAATAGAGACGGTGTGTGAGAGCGTGAGGTTTTTAATGTTTGCTTTATTTTTTAGCAAAAATAACCATAAATGCTTTAACCCTGTAAGACCCAATTTATTAAAAAATAGCCAGAAAATTTCTTATTATTTGGAACTGAAATGTTTACGAAGCCTTAGAACAAAATTCACAAACGTTTTTTGCTGTATCATGTTATTTATAATAGATTTTTTGTATCACATTTATTACATTGGCTGTTTTTATGGTTTAATTGTAATATAAAAAAAGAGTTAATAATAATTCATCCATATAATAATGATTTAACCTGAAAAAAAAGACAAGTGGATCATTTACTGGGAGCAACCATGTTAGAAATGATCAAAACTATGTAGCAAATATGATACACGGGGCATTATAGGGTTCAACAGTAGTTCATAAACTTGTGAAAAAAAACTAACAACAAAAAACTGTATGTATTTCAAAATATTGGCCAGATTGAGATTTTAACTAAATTACAAAGTATTTGTGGTATTGGAATTAGGGGTTATACTACAAAGACATCAAGGAGGAAAAAAAGTAGTAAAATCATAAGAGTTGCAGTGAAATTGACATCTAAGATTAGATTAAAATAAAGGAAAATGGAAAGCAG
Organism: Pachypanchax playfairii; assembly: GCA_006937955.1. NCBI lineage: Eukaryota > Metazoa > Chordata > Actinopteri > Cyprinodontiformes > Aplocheilidae > Pachypanchax > Pachypanchax playfairii. The sequence goes on from SSNP01000044.1 coordinate 3,645,487, forward strand.
TGCAGAGCTACTGAGGAAATGTGAGAAAACTTTTGACATAAAAGTAGAATTTGAAAACTTGAGAACTGGTGGTTTTAAGAATGAGGAAGGGGGGTTGGGTAGAAGGAAAGCAGAGTATGGGGGATAATGAAGTGGATAATAATTTGTTTCTTGCAGTAGGGATCTCTACCCTGTCAACCACACGAAAGGCTGGAATGCGTAGAGAATAGCACTGATGGTGTGGCCCAGACAAAACATACATTGTGTTGGTAGGTCATGGATGGTGTGAGTCGCCCCTCCCACAGGTCATGACAGAGATGTCTGCATGGCAACGAAATGTGGAGGAGATTAATGGCTGCTGACCTGTGGTGGCTGCTTGGGCCTGTCAGAACACACAGGATGTGAAAGTAACTAATAACGATGAGAATTAGATTGAAGACGATGATAATGTCAAGTATAGTTTGCATGTATGTGGGTTTTATCAGAGACTGGAAATGATCAGAATGTGTGACAAACCCCTCATCAGATTTTTAACATTAAAGACCGTGTAAAGGGAATTCTTCTATTTTCTTCTAACCACATTATAAACATAATAAATATACTGTTCTAAACATGTGAAAAACCTCCCAACAATTAAAAACTGAATTGTGGAGCTAGCCTTCAAATTGCGTTTCAAGAGTTTTCTGTTTCAGGATTTTATGGGCGGGTCTAAAAGGATAACCCCGCCCCCTGCTGCTCTCGTCATATAAAACCGTACAGTGCGGTAGCTTCAGTGGTTTTCCCGCTCCTTCATCCGAGGGATGACCGTCTGAAAAAGCTTTGGGTCGATTTTGTGCAGAGGAGCCACACAGTAGACAGTAACTAAACCAGCATGATAGGTAGGAGCTACTTCTGCCACCTGCTGCCTTCATATGCTAAACAAAGCTCAGAATGGCGTAGCAGCACATTCCGCTCCTTCACTGATCAACAAGTCTGAAGCATTGCGGTTGTGTGGAAATATTTCAACTCCTCAAAAAGCAGCGATGTGCAGTTTTACATGTGGGTAGAACCTCAAACTTAACGAACCAGCCGGAACTCAGAAACGGAGGAAATGCAGTGATGTGGGGAAGAGAAGGAGGTGCTGCTAGAGGATGAGACAGACAGGTTTCAGCGCCTGCAGTGGACACGCCCCCAGCGTCTCAGAGCAGAGAAAACTGATCCTTTTTTCATTATTTTGTAACCAAATTTCATATGCTTCACAGTGTTTTTAATCATTCAAATTTGGCTGGATGACTAATAACTAATATTCCTGTGCAGTGACAAACTCAGAACACACATTTGTTGTTACTTTACACGGGCTTTAAGCTTGTCTCACACACCCCATCTGGTCAGATGCTACATTTTCACTACAAAGTCATGTGAAAGTTTAGAAGAAGAAGTAATATCAGCACATCAGACACTAGTGTAAAACCTAGCCATGCTCTAACAGCCATCCCATCATATAAAGCACATTGACACAAAGGAAGAATGTTAAGTCAAATAAAAATATTCTCCCCACAAATCTTCCTACCTGCTCTCAGGCTGATACTGGTGGTTTTAAAAATATCAGTTTAATTAATTGGCTGATCAACCAGTCCACTTCTATTTGTGAGCAGAATCATTTGCACCAAAGTGCCTGTTAATTTTATTAAGGATTGATGAATGTCAGTATAAGAAAAGGAACCAGCAGAGCAGTGTCATGTATCTGACTTTCATCTCTGTCATTGTGATTTCATTAATGTAATCTGACTCATCTGCAGGTGTCCATCAGCACCATCTGTCCACACCCCTTTATAAAGGTGGTGATGCTGGCAATCTGTTGCCAGTTTGTTTACTTGTCTCTCTAACCAGCGTTACTTAAGGTGTTACTTAAAAAGAAACAAAGTTACACTTCAACATCAAGATACTCGTAAACTTCTCAAGTTAACTCTGATAACCTCCTGCTCCGATCCAATCATCTGTTTTTGTGCTGCAGACCGTTCCTGTGTCTGGTGCCGTCTAGTCCTGAGGAGAAATCTGCTCATATACACTCACTGGCCACTTTATTAGGTACACCATGCTAGTAACAGGTTGGACCCCCTTTTGCCTTCAGAACTGCCTCAATTCTTTGTGGCATAGATTCAACAAGGTGCTGGAAGCATTCCTCAGAGAGTTTGGTCCATATTGACATGATGGCATCACACAGTTGGCGCAGATTTGTCGGCTGCACATCCATGATGCGAATCTCCCGTTCCACCACATCCCAAAGATGCTCTATTGGATTGAGATCTGGTGACTGTGGAGGCCATTTGAGTACAGTGAACTCATTGTCATGTTCAAGAAACCAGTCCGAGATGATTCCAGCTTTATGACATGGCGCATTATCCTGCTGAAAGTAGCCATCAGAAGTTGGGTACATTGTGGTCATAAAGGGATGGACATGGTCAGCAACAATACTCAGGTAGGCTGTGGCGTTGTAACGATGCTCAATTGGTACCAAGGGGCCCAAAGAGTGCCAAGAAAATATTCCCCACACCGTTACACCACCACCACCAGCCTGAACCGTTGATACAAGGCAGGATGGATCCATGCTTTCATGTTGTTGACGCCAAATTCTGACCCTACCATCCGAATGTTGCAGCAGAAATCGAGACTCATCAGACCAGGCAATGTTTTTCCAATCTTCTATTGTCCAATTTCGATGAGCTTGTGCAAATTGCAGCCTCAGTTTCCTGTTCTTAGCTGAAAGGAGTGGCACCCGGCGTGGTCTTCTGCTGCTGTAGCCCATCTGCCTCAAAGTTCAACGTACTGTGCGTTCAGAGATGCTCTTCTGCCTACCTTGGTTGTAACGAGTGGTTATTTGAGTCACTGTTGCCTTTCTATCAGCTCGAACCAGTCTGGCCATTCTCCTCTGACCTCTGGCATCAACAAGGCATTTCCGCCCACAGAACTGCCGCTCACTGGATATTTTTTCTTTTTCGGACCATTCTCTGTAAACCCTAGAGATGGTTGTGCGTGAAAATCCCAGTAGATCAGCAGTTTCTGAAATACTCAGACCAGCCATTCTGGCACCAACAACCATGCCACGTTCAAAGTCACTCAAATCACCTTTCTTCCCCATACTGATGCTCGGTTTGAACTGCAGGAGGTTGTCTTGACCATGTGTACATGCCTAAATGCACTGAGTTGCCGCCATGTGATTGGCTGATTAGAAATTAAGTGTTAACGAGCAGTTGGACAGGTGTACCTAATAAAGTGGCCGGTGAGTGTACATTCTAACAACAGGTTTTTTGCTAAAAATCTGGTGGTGGTGCATTCTTCACTCATTACAAGCAGGCTGATCACATGACACCTGAAAGTAAAATCTCAAATCTGGTCAAGATTTCCAGCAGCATCTACACTGTTTGCTGAAAACAAACCATCTTTTACTCAGTGACAAAACAGTGAGAGAAGACATGGGGGGTGGTGGGGGTTTCTTCTCTTTCCCTTCTCTCTCTCTCTCCCTCTCTCTCTCTCTGTCTTTACTCGAAGGGATCTAAGCTCACAGCACAAATGCGAGCAGGCCGGTGAGGAGCAGAGGAGAACAGTGCTGGGCATCACACTGGGCTGTATAATCTAATTACATGCTTTATTTACTGCAATTTGTTTCTCAGTCTGGTTGAAAGCGAGCCCCCCTCCTGGGGGCCAGTGGTACCACTGCTGTACCACCTTGGCCATGTTCACACTTCATATCTAATATGAGTGAATTAAACTCGTTTTGAATCATGAACTCCTTCATCTTTCTATAATATTCTGTATGTGCAGTCAAATAAAACAGTTCTTCATATGTCCTGAGTGGTTTGACTGGTCTTACAGGCTAACATATGCAGACTCTGAATCCAAACACGTTGGGGACATTCTTGATCTAACTTCCCTATTCTTAAAGAGCCAACATGAACATATAAAACTACATGTGTGTGCTTAGCATGATCTCCGTGACATAAGATCAACAAAGAGCTCTGTGAGTGCAGCTTAGTAAACAATAAACAAAATGAATTTTCAACCTACAAGCATCGAGGCGTAGCAAAATAAACAAGTAATTGTTAAAAAAAAAAAAGGAAGGAAGAAATGGCATCTGTCTTGGAAAACAAATGTGAGAAAATAAAAGTAAATATATTTAAAAAGTTGTTGGACATTTTTTCAAAATAAAACCATATAGAGCAGTATAAAACCATTTACAAGTAACATGCAGCAGATGGTAGCACTTATAAAGTGCAGTCATAGTGATAAAGTTACGTGCACAAAGCTTCATTATAACCTTTTCAGCAGTTCATCGGTCCAATTTTATCTTGGACAAAACTGTCAGAAGCTCAGAAGCTGTACAGCTTCCTGCTCAGGAGCAGACATGTAAATCACTCATGTGCAGAGTAGGTGGAGTCTGTTAGGATGCAGACTGCCCTGTTCTTACATCTATGGTATAAAGATTTGACATGAGAGTTAAACTGCACCTGATGGTCCTTTGTGCAGACTTCACTACCGCCTGCAGTGCCACTTTCTTTTCTACTGGCTACCATAACACAGTTACATCGGGTGTCTGTGTTTTATCTACACACTTGTATAAAGATATGAAGGTGTTGGCCCTGGTGAGCCTTGTGTTCTTTAACTTCTGGAATTTATGTTTTGTTCTCTCTCTCAAAGCAGTCACTTAACTCAAAGCTCTTTGTTTTCTACCCTGTTGTTGCACATGCTCATACCTTTTGGGAAGAAGTTCAGTTCTACTTTATTAATTGCTAAGCAATTAGATGTTGTAGAAATATATTTTTTTCTTCAGGGAGACATTAAACAATCAATCGAATCAAAAATACATTATTAATCCCCGAAGGGAAATTAAATGTTGTTGTAGCTCAGTTCTTCTTTAGGGCAGGAAGGATCTAGCGTTCTGTGCTGCAGCGGATTATGAAGAATCTTCTGACTGAAGACACTCTGTTGTTGAGTTACTGTGTTCTGAAGAGGATGATGAGGGTTCTACATTATGTTCTTCATCCTCCTTTGGACAATCAACTCAAGAGACTCCAGATCAGTCCCCAGAACAGAACCAGCCCTCCTTATCAATCTGTTCAGCCTCTTCATCATCATCATCATCATCATCAATTTATTTATAAAGCACATTTAAAAACTGCAGTGACGCAGACCAAAGTGCTGTACACAAATAAAAACAACAAATACAGAGATAAAAATAAACATACTATAAAAACAAACATAAAAACAATAAAATAAGGTCAGCAAGGGGTTAGACTGCCCCAACAGAGTTAAAAGCCTGAGAATAAAAGTAAGTCTTTAAACGGATCTTAAAAATACTAAGTGATGGGGTGAGTCTGACCGTCAGAGGGAGCTGGTTCCATAAACTAGGGGCGCAAACTGAGAACGCCCGCTCACCGCGGGCCTTATAGCGGGCTGGACGAACCTGCAGCAAGTGCTGCTCAGAGGACCTCAGGGAACGCCTCGGGACATAGGGACAGAGAAGCTGCGCCTAGTAGGGTGGCCCTAGCGCATGCAAAGATGTGTTGGATTCCTGATTAAAATCCATCCAGTTAAATTGATAGGATGTGAGTTTATTTCTGAGTGAACAGGTTGGTCATTTTTCTGTAAAAGTAGAATAGGGTCTGATATCACAATGGAGCTAGTATAATTTACATTTCACTTGCCTGTGAAAGGACAAATATGTCCTCCCATTAGGAGTTTATTTTAATAAAGGTATAGGTAACACATCATACTGTGATAGACGACCCTAGGCGACCTGTCCAGGGTTTAACCCACCTCTTGCCCAGTGATCACTAGCCGTATTTACATGTGCAAAATGTCTTCAATTTGATCTTTGTTCAGATTAGAATTTGACCATGTACATGGACCCTGGAAACATCTTTCTGATTATGACAAGCGTTTACATGCACCACACGTTTGATCAGGTTAGCGCATTTTGACATACGCAGAATGATCCAAAACACGGGATACGGCAGTAGAAGAGGAAGCAGCAAACTTCCGTTGTGAACAATTATGGCTATGTTTGTTTAAAATAGAGTGGTAGCATCTTCTTCATGTTTTTATTTTTTCTGGAAACATTTTTACATCTAAACCTCCAGCAGTGCATTTGTGTCCGAAACTGACTAGTTTTGTTTCACGCCCGCCATGTTTTCATCCAGCGTCTGTAAATGCCAACGTAAGATACGTCAACGTATGTTGTAACAGACATGACCCACATTCGGAAGGAGCGTTTACATGTGCAGTGATCGGATCAGCTATCGGAATAACCTGTCTCGATCAGAAAGAAATTTTGATTCGACCAAATATAAGTAGTTTGATTGGCATGTTTACATGAAGCTTTTTTAACCTGATCAGGCTTTTAATCTGATTAATTGTGTCCATGTAAACACAGCTAGTGTAGATGGGCACCAGCTTCCTGTGACCCTGAATACAAAGAAACGGGTAAAGAAAATTACTGACTGACTCATTTAACACATCACAGAAGAACAAATGAATGCTTAGCAAGCTGATTAAGCCATTAATATTGCTTATTCAATATCTAAAGGAAACATGTTTTTTAGATTCAGTTTATTAAGATTTTTGACTTTACTGCAAGTGTTTTTATGTTGCACTTGTCTGTGGTTCTGCTGCACTGAATTTATCCTTGAAGCTGTTTCATTGAAAACAATTTGTTCAGTATTTTTATAGAGGGCAACAGTCCACCTCTCAGTTACCAACTTCTCAGCGCACTGAAAGGCAGGAAACAAAGTGTTGTAGTAACTACATCTACTTAAAACACGCAAAGCACATTTTAGCTCAGCATTACATGACTGCTTCCACTTCTCCTGCTTGTGATTCACACACAAAGGGGACATTTGTCCTCACGGTAGGGGACTGCCTGGCCCTAAATAGGCATCCTGGGGCACTCTCTTCGGGGCCTGGAACTGTGTCTCAGGGGTACACTAATGGGGAATGAAAGACTATCAAAGGGAAGTATCATGATGGCATCAAGGGGGGTTATAAGAAAACAAAGGGTCCTTTCCAAAGCCCCCATTTTGATCATTTACATGGTAATCAGGTCCGCCTCATACAGACTTCTCTGTTCATTTGCTTTGCTTATTTTTGTTACTTTCTTTATTTACTACCAGCTCCATTAAGCTTTGCACCCTCCCTAACCAGGATAAAAGGCAGCCTGCTTTTCTGATTTGGGAATTTTTACATTACTTTATAACTTTACTTTACTAGTACATTACTTTACTAGTAAATGTCTTTTTTTGTCAATTAACTCTTTACTAGTATTCCCACTTCTTCTTCTCTTATTTTAAGGATGGGCAGAATAAGTACTGTCAGAGCTCTTCAAAGTCACCTCAGGTGACTGGCGTGAACCTCTCAGATCAAACCATTAGAAACAGGTTTCATGAGGGAAGCCTGAGGGCCCAACATCCTCTTGTGGGCCCTCAGATCTGTGTTGGATCTGAAGAAGCTTCTGACTGAAGACACTGTTGTTGAGTTACTGTGTTGTGAAGAGGATGATGAGGGTTTTCCATCATGTTCATCATCCTCCTTTGGACAATCAACTTAACAGACTCCAGATCAAGGATCCAGATCTAGATCAAGGGCGGCGTAGTCTAGCAAAAGTGCGATCGCTCTTCGTTCGAAAGATGGCGGGTTCGATCCCCGGTACTGGAAAGCTACGTCGAAGTATCCTTGGGCAAGATACTGAACCCGCCGCTGCCTCGGGCGGCCGTAGTCTGTCAGGAAGGAGGTCACCCTCCGATCGAGAAACCGGAGCTTGATCCCGTATCCCGGCAAGAGGCTACGTGTTGAAGTATCCTTGGGCAAGATACTGAACCCCGAAACTGCCCCCCGGGCGCTGTTCAAGATAGCAGCCCTCTGCTCCTCACCTCACGGTGAGGATGGGTCAAATGCAGAGCCAAATTTACCCACGAGAGATTAATATAGGAAATAAAATTAAAAAAAATTAAAGAACATAACCCATCCATCCATTCATTTTCTGAACCTGCTTCTTCCTGTTCAGGGTCACAGGGAGCTGGTGCCTATCTCCAGCGGTCTTTGGGCGAGAGGCGGGGGGCACTCTGGACAGGTCGCCAGTCTATCGTAGAAGAACAGAACCATCCTTCTTTATCAGTTTGTTCAGCCTCTTTACATCACCTGCTCTGATGCTTCACCCCCAACAGGTGACTGCAGATATGATCACACTCTCTACAACAGATTTATAAAGAATCTTCAACATCTTGCTGCAAATGTTGAAGGACCTGAGCCTCCTGAAGAAGTCCAGTCTGCTCTGTCCCTTCCTAAAACCAGCATCACTGTTGTGTCTCCAGTTCAGTCTGTTATCCAGATGAACACAGAGGAATTTATACTCCTCCACCACCTCCACTTATTTTCCCATGATGGAAATGGGTTTTGGCGGGTTGTTGCTCCTCCTAAAATCCACAATCACTTCCTTTGTTTTGTTCACATCCAGGATGATTGTTTCCGCACCAGAACACAAAGTGGTCCACCAGTTCTCTGTACTTAGTCTCTTGTCCATCTCTGATCCACCAACAACTGCAGAGTTATCAGAGTATTTCTGCAGATGAGGTGTACAGAGTGAAAAGGAGTGGTGAGAGTACAGTCCCCTGTGGTGCTCCTGTGCTGCTAATGGTGCTACTAAAATAACACTGGTGAACTTCCTTGATATATAATATCAATGAAAACTAACAGCCAAGAATTCCAAGTCTGGGTTGCAGAGACAATATTTTACAACAGTACATCCTGGATGTCACCATCTTTGTTAAAAAGGACAGCAATCCCACCTCCTTTTCATTTGCTGCTCCTCTTCAAACCTCTGCTCATATTATTTGAAAGCCAGTCAGAGACACGCAAGAGTTCAGGATCTGCTCCTTTAGCCACATCTTAGTTAAAAACATAATACTACACTTCCAATACTCTGACTGGGTCTTCAAGAATGTTTTATACTCAGGGTTGCACATAAGTGGTCCGCAGGTCCGCACACACTGTCAAAATATAAAATGCGCACCAGATGAAAAGTTGCAACACGCGTTTGCGTACTTAACATTGGTTTGGCTGAGCTGCGTGAATTTTTAGGTTAATCAGAGGCGGTTCATTGTCAAATAAATGAAGAATCCCGTTGACTTCTTTTGTTTGACTGATATGTTTCTCAGCCAGAGCGCCGAAGTTCCAGCTGATCAGCTGATGCTGCGTCTCTCTCTGTCTCTGTGTATCAGTTTGCCAGTGTGACGGATTTTCAGTCAGTCAGATCAGTGCAGCTGACTGCAGGATTCTGCATCGCGTCAAAACTGAAAAAATTCACTGAATAAGACAAATAGACCATCGTGGCACAGACGTGTATAACTACCTTTTTGTGCTATAAAATACAGAAAACCACCTGTTTTAATCAACAGTATCAGCGTATTTGTCTGTGATCCGCGCCATTTTGAATGCGCACAAAGCACTATGGGATATGCAGTCAATGCCCCATAACTGTCCAGTGTATCTTTTTATCTGACTGCATCACATTACAAACATCCTCATCATTTCAAAACAAAAAACAGTTACAGTAAATGACAGAAGCCCCAACAGCTGACTAATAAATTTCAACACCAAACTGTTAAATGTAGATTAAAGTGAACAATCAAACCTGTAAACAATCCAACCTGAACTCTGAAGGGTTTTTTTTTTACCAGTATTTTTATATTTTACTGGTTTCTCTTGATTTTTTCAACAATTAAAGGATTTTTATTGAAACAAATATAGAGCCAGGTAAAGTAAACAGACTGAATTTGAAGCTTGATGAAACCAAAAACAAAGCAGAGGAGCTCGGAAGAGACACAGCGAGACACATTTAAAAATGTGAGGACCAAGCAACAACCCTAGGTTCTCTTCTGAGAACCAGGCCAAAAATATTATGTGCACCCCTGGTTATACTCATTGATATTATTAGCAAGAGATCAGACTTGTCATTTTAACTCGTCTGGGATTTTTGTCTCAATTTAAGTATTATTGGAGCTACTCTTTCTTGTAAACAAGTCTCTTGTTGCCATGGTTACGCATCATAACAAATGGCAAAAAGTAGCAAATTAAGCAAAAATTGCTTAATCAGCACAGCATCCAAACTAGAATAGGTAAAAATAAAACACCTCTGTGACATCATGTTTAAATCCAACAGATGCCACCAGGTTGCACCTCAGACTGTCCAGGACACCATCCATACACAAGGAACCTCAAAGTTTTCAGGCTTGCATACAAGCATGTGAGGGTGATACAAACCATTTTCAGTTACTGCAAAAACAACAATAACAACTATTATTATTATTATTATTATTATTAATGTTATATTTGTGTTATCGAACTGCAGATTTCTTGTTCTTTTCAGTTTTACTGTGCACCTTTTGTTTACAGAATAAAAATAATTTTGTTTTTAACCAGCAGGTTAAAATGTTAATGTTAATGGTAAATGTTCTGAAACCCTGACTGCACAACACGCTTATATGCACAAAACTGGTGGCCACGTTCCTGTATCATAGGATATGACACAGGAACATATACAGTGGGGCAAAAAAGTATTTAGTCAGCCACCAATTGTGTAAGTTCTCCCACTTAAAAAGATCAGAGAGGCCTGTAATTTTCATCATAGGTATACCTCAACTATGAGAGACAAAATGAGGAAAAAAAATCCAGAAAATCACATTGTCTGATTTTTAAAGAATTTATTTGCAAATTATGGTGGAAAATAAGTATTTGGTCAATAACAAAAGTTAATCTCAATACTTTGTTATATAGCCTTTGTTGGCAATGACAGAGGTCAAACGTTTTCTGTAAGTCTTCACAAGGTTTTCACACACTGTTGCTGGTATTTTGGCCCATTCCTCCATGCAGATCTCCTCTAGAGCAGTGATGTTTTGGGGCTGACGCTGGGCAACACGGACTTTCAACTCCCTCCAGAGATTTTCTATGGGGTTGAGATCTGGAGACTGGCTAGGCCACTCCAGGACCTTGAAATGCTTCTTACGAAGCCACTCCTTCGTTGCCCGGGCGGTGTGTTTGGGATCATTTTCATGCTGAAAGACCCAGCCCCGTCTCATTTTCAATGCCCTTGCTGATGGAAGGAGGTTTTCACTCAAAATCTTACGATACATGGTCCCATTCATTCTTTCCTTTACACGGATCAGTCGTCCTGGTCCCCTTGCAGAAAAACAGCCCCAAAGCATGATGTTTCCACCCCCATGCTTTACAGTAGGCATGGTGTTCTTTGGATCCAACTCAGCATTCTTTCCCCTCCAAACACGACAAGTTGAGTTTCTACCAAAAAGTTCTATTTTGGTTTCATCTGACCATATGATGTTCTCCCAATCCTCTTCTGGATCATCCAAATGCTCTCTAGCAAACCGCAGACGGGCCTGGACGTGTCCTGGCTTCAGCAGGGGGACACGTCTGGCACTGCAGGATTTGAGTCCCTGGCGGCGTAGTGTGTTACTGATGGTAGCCTTTGTTACTTTGGTCCCAGCTCTCTGCAGGTCATTCACTAGGTCCCTCCGTGTGGTTCTGGGATTTTTGCTCACCGTTCTTGTGATCATTTTGACCCCACGGGGTGAGATCTTGCGTGGAGCCCCAGATCGAGGGAGATTATCAGTGGTCTTGTATGTCTTCCATTTTCTAATAATTGCTCCCACAGTTGATTTCTTCACACCAAGCTGCTTACCTATTGCAGATTCAGTCTTCCCAGCCTGGTGAAGGTCTACAATTTTGTTTCTGGTGTCCTTTGACAGCTCTTTGGTCTTGGCCATAATGGAGTTTGGAGCGTGACTGTTTGAGGTTGTGGACAGGTGTCTTTTATACTGATAACGAGTTCACACAGGTGCCATTAATACAGGTAACGAGTGGAGGACCGAGGAGCCTCTTAAAGAAGTTACAGGTCTGTGAAAGCCAGAAATCTTACTTGTTTGTAGGTGACCAAATACTTATTTTCCACAATAATTTGCAAATAAATTCTTTAAAAATCAGACAATGTGATTTTCTGGATTTTTTTCCGTCATTTTGTCTCTCATAGTTGAGGTATACCTATGATGAAAATTACAGGCCTCTCTGATCTTTTTAAGTGGGAGAACTTACACAATTGGTGGCTGACTAAATACTTTTTTGCCCCACTGTATATGCATATAGTATGCACAAAACATTTGAAGGTATCATACATGCATCTCACTGAATCCTGCTGTTTCTCAGTAGTTGCTTGACCATGCACATCCTCTGGTGTTCTCCCACACACTGTCAGGTGCCCGGAACTAGGCTGCTCTGGCGTTCATGCACGCATGTCTGGTGCGTCTGCCTGAAGCTGTCAGAGGGTCGGATAAATTTACTCACCAACTTCTACAGTGTGAAATAGTGTCAAAAGTAACATTTGTTCTATGAGTTTTTAGTGCCCGATCCTGAGTTCTTAATGTCCAATATGGCAAATCGTTCTGTTCTGTTGCTAACTGTAACTTCATCTGTGCCGTTAACCTGGCATCGATGCACGCGTATCTGGCACATCTGTTCGTGTCATAGCAGCTCTGCTCTAAAAGTCTATCTGTTTGAGAGTTTTATTCTCCTAATATATTGTGATTGCGTTATTACATCATTTCCGATTATCTGTTATAATACCAAACACTGCTACCCGTGTTTACAGTCCAAATGACCACTGACGGATAAATGCACACAATGCTTATATACACAAAACTGCTGGGCACCGAGGTCGTGCATATAACTGTTGTCCACTGTATATTATATATACATACACACACATACATATACATATATATATAGTGTTTATTCAAGCCTTTGATGACCTTCTTGTGTAAATGTTTTGTCTCAATATGTCTCCCAGGTTTTTGTCTTTTTTCTTTGAGATGATATAAATCCAAACAATACAGCTCTGAGTTTGTCAGCTTTCCAGGTGCAAAGAGCTGTGTGGCAGTTTAAAGAAGCCCACAAATAAAAACCTCATGCCTGTGTATGAGGTTTTTATTTGTTGATGGCTCCAATGTGCCCCCACCTAACACTTCATGGATGGCTAATTCTTTCCCCTCCTGACCTCCCTTTGTGTCGCATTGACCCATTTCACACCACCCCTCACCCTCTATACCAACACACACACACACACTCCCACTCCCTCGATTAGCTGCCAATCCTGAGCACACTCAAACACAAAAGCATGACTCGGTCCTCCCTGGGGGCCTTGAAGTGATCCCGGGGTTATTATTTCCAGGATGTCAGGACACTTAGGTGACAAGGTGAGGTGAGATTTAGCTGGAGGTGGAGCAGGTATGGAGCATTGTGCATGGGACTGGATCCTTTCACAGTCTAACAAGTGATTGGAAAGATAGCAGCTGTGACCTGAAGACCTGAAAATAAATCATTGTTGCTGCCAGTAGCTGTACGTACTGAGACTGGATGGGATTCTGCTTTCACTACAACATTACGCTTCTGCTGCTGCTGTGGTCACAAGTAAAAAGAGAATTATGAATAATGTACCAACTGCTCAGCGAGAAAAGTGTTATTTTACAAGCAGTTTTAGCTTATTTATGTATTTGTTTGTGTGTCTGAAAATAGACAAAAACAAATGAGGAACATTAGTCTGCCTCTGTCACACAACAGTTACCACAGGTGGTAAATTTCCACATTTTGTAATTTTATTACATATATTAAAGTGTTTTATCATAAAAAGAAAGCCCAGAAAATATTTTTAAAGTTAAGTAACACAGTTTTTTTGTATTGTTACCATTTTACACTGAATATGCCACAATTTTTGATTTGTTATAAAAAAATCTCGCAAAAAATAAAATGTTCCTAATTTTGTAAATGTTTTTTACTGTAATTCAATAAAAAAAATGACAAGACCCATAAGAAATTAATAAAATTAATAAATAAATTAGTTAAATTAATAAAAAAAGAAACTTGTATGAGAATTAATTTTCAAGTTTAACTATACAGTATAACTGTTTAGTTTATACTAATAAAAATGACAAAACATAAACAAGTTTTTAAATATAGAATAGAAAATAAAGACTAAAAGATTAAAAAAAATAAATAAAGATTGTAAATTAAGTCTTCTGGTAAAGAAATTCTTTCAGGTATTTTTAAGTCAGCATGATATTTTAAATCTGCATGTAGTACAAATAAATCCTTAATAATTGATGTGTTTTTTTTACCTATTTAACCTTATTCCCTCTTTTTTCCCAGACTGTGACTCTTACTGCAAGGCCTCAAAAGGAAAACTGAAAATCAACATGAAAAAGTACTGCAAGAAAGATTATGGTGAGTCAACAGACTGTTTATTAAATGAAATAATATTTATTAAATGTAAAAACATGTTTTTGCATATTAATAAATTAATATGGAGTAAATATCTTCACTCCAAGGCACACAATCCTTTTTATTCCATCTATCATAAACACAAGATGTTTCAGAGACACCACAGTTGGGCCAAAAAGAGGAGGGTTTTATACATTTCGGATATCAGCTGTTTAAGAATGGCGACAAAAGATCTAAGTGAAAACAACAAACAAGGTGAAGAAATAAGCAGAAAACAGAAGGAAAGAGAGAGTTTGCGGATGTTTCTGAGTAAGAAGGACCATCTTGACAAGCGTGCAGTGGACAAAGCTGAGGTGGAGAGACAGACAGTGGGGGCTCTCTAATAGATCCTCATTAAGACACCCCACATCCCCCACAACCAGAAGGTCTGGTGCTCTATTCCTGTGACCATCTGTATGCCGCTCCATTCAAGGTGTGGATAAGAAGTATGACCTTCCCCCTTTCTCTGTCTCTGTGTCTCCTCCTGTGTTTGAAGTCATGCAGCAGAACTGCTCAACCAAGACCGGGGTGTCCTGCAGCATACTTGTAGGACTTGACAGAGAGGCCAGGGCATTGTTCTAGAAGGATTTGGAGGAGTTAGGGGTCAGCTTATTGACACCTCCACTTTGACCCAGGCTTGACTCTAGTTGGTGCCGTGAGAAAAGTCTGGTCTCTGCAGTAAGCTTTCAAAACTTGTTCAGTTCAAATTTAAAAAAATAATTATTTCTATTAGATCTTTACAACAAATATTATTTTTAGCTAAAAGATATACATGTCAACACCTTGCTAAAAATAAATAAAACATGTAAGCAATGACCATATGAGTAAATATTTCATTGAAAAAAAAAATGAACAGACACTAAACTGAATGCTCATGAGATTTAAAAAAAAATGTTTGTTTGTTTTGTTTGTTTGTTTTATTGAGATCCTCATTAGCTTCTGCCTACATGCAGATGCTAGTCTTCCTGGGGTCTCATACACTCTCATATAAAGATTTATTTTACACAAAAATAACACACACACGCACACACATCCCTAATTCACATGATCCATAGAAGCTCAAGATGAAATCACATATTTGGAACAAAATTACATACACAAACTAATATCAGGAAAAGAGCTAATCACACCAATTAACATTAAAATAAAATACAACGGTTTCATATACATCCTTTTGTTTCATAGTCCATCAATACTTAGTTTTCAGCCTTTAAACAAGATACACAATCCTTAATTACAGAATTCATAATCACAATTCAATGTGTAAACAAAAAGATTTTCAGTTTCTTCTGAAAAGAAATTTTATTATTTTCAAATATTAAAAATCTAGGTAATGCATTCCATGCAACCACAGCTTTGTAATGAAATGCTCGCTGCATTTGATTTGTTTTACTATATGGTAGAACACCTTTCATCTCATTTATCTGTCGTGTATTATAGGTATGATTGTCTGAGAAAAACAATAACTTACTATATATAGTTTTTGGTATTTTTGTAATTATAATTTTCCTCAAGTGTTATCAAAAAATACTTCAATCTACTCTTCACATTGAGCCAAGCAAGTCTTTCATGCATAGTATGTGCATTGAGTACATTGGATGGCTGCAATTAAATAGGAGAAAATACAATTGGGATTTGTGAAGCAGTGCACAAATGTGTTTAATGTATAGAATATATAATAAGTAAGAAGTAGATGTATATATATAGAGAGTGATATATGGGATCTGTAAAATCACTAGTAATAATTACTTAAACATAAGCACAAACATTGAGGATGAGTGTAATTTTATAACAAAACTTTTGGGAAGATTTCTTTTAACATTTTTGGCTGATAAAATACAACCAATGAGTATTTCTGTTCAGACCATTGAAGGATTTGGATTATTTAAATTGTTAAATATCTTCTTAACTACTAACTTGAAGTTCCAGAACAAGAATCCTGTGTAGAACATGCCAAACACAAAATCAACAGTCAAACAGCATAAATCTACTGAATTTAGCGCCACAGAGGAAAAGCTTTGGACTCTGAAAAGATCAGCAGGAAACAGGGCGCCATGCTGCGCCGGGAAACAAAGCAACAAGTCTTTGTGGTTAAACTGCAGCGAGTATGACAGGCTAAAGGACGTAACATAAAACATATTAATACATGCTGGGATAAGAACAAGCAGAGAAGATCCACATTCTGAGAGCCACATCACTTCATTCTCTGTGTGATAATGTCTCTAATAGCCGTGCACTGCCTCCTAATCACATTCCAAATCCCACCAACGTGCATGGACGAAGTGCACGTGGAGCTGCATGCCTTTATAACTAAGCTGAAAAGTCATTAAACCACAAGTTCCCATTTTTGGAAAGAAGGCAGGATGTTTCAGTGAGAACATCTTGATTAAAGAGGACGTTTTGGGAGCAATATTACATGATGCACCATATGATGTCACTCATGTCTTCTAGTATAACAGACTCATCTTATCCAGGAGACACTAGTGTTAACAGTTTCTTGGATCTGAAAGGTTCACGATAAAATAATGAACAATTTAATTATCATCTGAATTTGAACCCGTCAGTATAATGACATTTTTGTTTTTCGTGGGAATTATCAGTTCTGATGTGATCCTAAGAAGTTTAGTTAGCATGTGCAGGTATGGAAAATTTTTGTCATTGTGTAGTTAGGAATTCAAAACAAAAAGCAAACAAACAAAAAATCGTCAAAATTTTCATTTCGGTTCTATAAATAAATACATTAAATTAATAAATTAATCTTTACACCACAAAAATGAGTTGTATGTACTTTAAATCTGTATAAAAAATCTGGTCCTTGTCTGTGGAACAGCCTGCCGGAGAACGTCACGGCTGCAGAGACTGTTCATGTTTATAAAAAGAGGCTCAAGACAGACCTGTTTAACTTAACTTTTAAGTGATTTATTCATCTTAATTATTTAATTTGAAAAAATTTCAATTAAAATTTCAATTAATTTATTTAACTTTTAATGTTTATGTATTTAATTATTTCTTTTAATGATCCACTTGGTCTTATTAATATAAATTAGTTTTATGAATCACTACCTATTCTTTACTTGTTTTTATCCTTTTTAATGTTTTTATCATTCATTTTTAATCCAGTGTTTCCTCATGGGGGTCGTCCACACTGGGGGGGGTTTGGTCTGCTCAGTTACCTCTGCTGGAATGTCTGTGTTGGGGGGCCGGGGTCCCTCTGTACAGCCCTGTGGCTGTGCTGTGGCCGCCAGCTGGCTCTGACCCAGTTCCTGTGGTTTCACTAGTTCTGGTTCTGGGTGGACCGACTCCTGGTTGTGAATGGACCCCATAAATACATATAGTTTCCTCACAGTGTTGACATGCCAGTTGTTGTTTGTTTATTATTTAGAGATCAAGACATCATTAATGGTGGAGGGGGATGGGGGTGGGGAGGGTAGCAGGAAGTTGGGATCGGAATTGTTTTTGTTTGTTTGTTTTTATCATGTGAAGCACTTTGTGTTGCCAAGAGCATGAAAAGTGTTATACAAATAAAGTTTGATTTGATAAAAATAACATTAATGCTTTAAACCTAAAATATTCATGACATTAAAATCTCTTTAACGTCACGCTGCAGCGGTCCAGGTGCACATCCTGAAGGCAGACCAAACTGGCGAATGGTGGAAATTTACAGTCAACATAATCTCCGTGTACAAGCAGGGTGAGAGCCGGATCAGACGCGGGGACCAGTTTCTGTGGGTCCGTACCAAAGATGTGGCCTGCAAATGTCCCAGGATCAAATCTGGGAAGAAGTATCTGCTGCTAGGAAACGATGAGGACTCACCTGGTCAGAATGGAGTGGTGGCTGACAAAGGCAGCCTGGTCATCCAATGGAGGGACACGTGGGCTCGCAGGCTCAGGAAGTTCCAGCAGCGAGAAAAGAAAGGCAAGTGCAAGAAACCATAAGAGGAGAAAGTCCCAAAAAAAGTGGAGAGAAATAAGAATTCGAGAGAAAAGCTGAGCAGGTAACTGGAAATAATCGAGGTGACAGAGGAACCAAGGACCACGGACAGAGATGCTGTTTATATCGCTGCTTTTATGTAGAAGCATGAAGAGAATTATTTAGAATAATTTGATTTTCTAGTGAAATTGTTGAAGGAATTCACCTTATGGATTTGGTTTGATGGTTTATTTTACTTTGAAATTGTCTCTTTTGTGGATTTGCCAAATTTGCACCCATTACCAGTATCTAACATTATTTGTGTTTTTCAGTGTGAAACCTGTTACTTTATGCTCTAATTTTATGGATATATTATGTTGGTGCAAAAAAGGCAAATGCCACTTAATTACAGCTGCAATTTTGCCTCTGCATGTTTTGTTTTTTTCATTTAAATTATTAGCTTCCAGGTGTAAAATATGTTTCATTAAACATTATCACTTATCTGACTGGTTACACAAAAACATACAATTAGTTGTCAGTGAGTCCTGAATCATCATTCAGCAAACCCATGAGTTGGGACTTATTTATAGTTAGAACAGAATAGAGTAGAATAGAAGACAGAATTACTAAATATTTGTTTATTCTTCAGTTAAATATGCAGGTACCATCAATCTTTACTGATAAAAGTTGGTGATTTTTCTTTAAGAGTGCACGTGAAAGCCTCTTATTTGTGTGTGCAGTTTTGTAAAGTGCTGCTTAAATAGATGTGGGGTGTATTTCAAACCAGTTTCATTTTCAGTATGTATTTGTCTTTATTCCAGCAAACAACAACAACATAATCAAGCAGCAAGAAGCCAATTCTTTGTGCACATTATTCTGAAAAAAGCAGAAGTTAGAGAGTTATTCCAACAGATTTAATATCTATTTAAATATCTTCATAAACATCTTCAGTTTGAGATTATTTTGAAACGGTCAGAGCAGAGCAGCAAAATCAGAGTAGTTCATGCAAATCCTGTTTTATTAACTTTTACTTTGCCATCGATTTCATAAGACATGATTGTTTATATGGATTTATTTATTTGTACATGTGAATAGCAGTAGCAGCTAGCTGTAGCTTCCTGCGCAGCCTACTTCTGGGAGGTGTATCATATTTCTGTGGGAATACTGTAATGTGAAACTGACTGTGATGTAAAAGTTTATTAAGTATTGTTGCATAAACCTCTGCAGTATGTTTGAGATTTTTTTTTTTATGGCAGCAATAAAGTTAAAACTGAACTTCATTTCTGCAATAGGAGGTTTTGCAAAGATATTGTTTAAAATTCCACAGAAATCTTCTTGAAAAGACACGAACCGTCCCTTTCAGTAAGAATTAACTTGTTTTTAATTGGAAAAATGTCAACTCAGATGCCTGTGATGGAGTGACTTCCTGTCCAGGTGTGACCCCGCCTCTCACTCAGTGACCAATGGAGATAGACAAAGGCTCTGCAACACTGCATTACTTGTTTTACCACAAAATATCTTACCTACACTGTGATTTGTGAGTGAAAGTACTTCACTGCAATAAATCTGAGCACAGTGTCACAAAAGCAACATGTACAGAATTTAAAGGTAAATCTAATCCATGACATTTATGCATCACAAAATGTCCCATCAAATGTGTATTAAGGTAAAATGTGCTTTGAACTGATGTTTTAGTATTAATAACAACTATTAAATCTAAACTGGTGTATATTAAGTGGAATATAGTGATATTTTCAGAACAATGTTTGGAGGATGTTAAAAGTAGAAACAAATTAAAATAATAATAATAATAATCCTGCACGTTGTAGAGAAGAGATGAATATGGAGGAGAAATTGTTACTTTCTTGTTAAATCCACCAAACACACTTGTATTAAACCACAATACTGAGTGCAAATAAATACCTTTAAATCCATGCACTCTTTTAAAAACAAAATGCATAAATGTAAATTAAGTAAAATGACAGTAAACCAGTAAAGAGTGGCACCCTGCCATGTTGTGAAATGAGTTGAATCATTGATTTTGTTTTTGTTGTTTGCAGTTCAGTTTGTATTTCTGCTAATAATGAATGGTAACATCTGTGCTCAGGTTTGTAAAAACCAAAAGCTGCGACTAATTTTGAAGAAGGGAATTCAATTTGGTTGAAATCACAGCAAAAAAGGCAAAACGTTTGTGACACATTAAAGAATAAAATAACAATAAACCACAAAATCACATTAAACCTTGAACAGAACAAAACGTCCACGGTGAAAATAAATAAGATACGCTGTATAATGTAAAAGACAAAGTACTTACTGGTGTAGTCCGACTTGTGTTTTGAATTTTCTTTCAAAAGTCAAATATTAATGATTTAAACTCAAATTGATCTTAATTGCTTTTGACTTCTCCACAAAAGTCACAAAATACATACCAGCCCATAATTTAACTAGTTCTGCCCTTCATTGTTCGATTCTAGTCTCAGCTTTTAAGGTTAGTACTTTTTTATTTTCATTTGGTGTACTATTACCTGTAATTACTCTTTCCTGTAACGATCTTCCGGATGAAACGCCATAAACACAACAAAGCATTACTTTGTATTCATACTATGAAATGTAAATGTTTCTGTCACTATTGCAAAGACTTTTAGTAATGCTGTTTTGCAATATCTACTAATATATTATGGTTATTGTATATCAATATATTTAATGACACATGAAGTGAATTTTATTGTCTTTTTATTTTTTTCTTGTTTGTGGTTATTTAGATCATTGACATTAAAGAAATAACTACTGAACAAACCAGGTTGGTAGAACTAAATTCAGATTTTTAGATGAAATAAACACTTACTACATTGACAAATCTTCTGACTCTGCTAACTTGTTTTTTTTTTCTTCAATTTATTAATATGTGCCACCTTTCCCCCAAATTATGCGGGTCGAAGAATAGCAGGAGAAGTATTATGAGAATTTTTTATCTCAATAGTCCGAACCAACTTATAGGTGATATACCTGATTTCAAATTGCCTAGCTTAGAATGTCAACAAATGTAAACAAAGCCACAGAACTCTCAGCCCCTCCCGTCGGGTAGAATTCCCAAGCCACGCCCCCCCAGGTTTGGAAACACACGTAGCCCCAGAAGACGACCGAGTGCAAGACACTGGTCCTCAGTTCATTCAAGTACCGTAACATGGCGGAATCACCGGTAAGTGAAAACAATATAACAACAAACAACTGACATTAATTGTTACTTTGTCCTGAACCTGATGTGGAACCAGCCGGCGGCTGTTTCTCCTGCTGTGACATGGTAGAGTGGTGAACACTCCCAGCAGTGGTGTTCTGCCGTAATATGTCTCAGTTTATTAGGAGCACAGAAGCCAAATAAATGCAGAAGTCCATATGACTGGAGAGACGGTCCAATCATTCCTTCAGGACCGAACCATTTGATTGGTTGATGTTTTTAGACAAATACGGGAGAACCACTTAATTATTATTTTTTTTAATCTTCACAACATATTTTTCTCCATGCTGTGTTAAAACGTTTTTAATGGGCATGAAAAAAAACATGTTAAGCTAATTTGTTATACAAATTAAGTATAGCAGCTTTAATTGTATCTTACAAAACAACGTGATTCTTCTTAGGTGTAAGTAATCTGTGACATAAACAGACAGGAATCCAGGGATCGTTAACTGGAAATGTAATTTATTAGAGAAGATAAGTTGAACTGATTTACAATGAAGAGATAGAGTCATGTTAGTACCACAGTTGAGCTGTTTGTTTTGGCTCAAAGCTGTTCTAGAAACTACAGGAATGCATGTATAAACATAAGTCAGTATGAATAATATAAAACTTGCTGAGTTTCCAGTGTAGATTTCATCTTAATCTGACAAAGACTTATGAAAGAAAATCCCCTAACAACCGTGAACAGTCCCACTGCTGAGGAGATATTACCAACAACCCAGGTTTCAAACTGCTTACAAACCACCTAATTAATTAACAGCATAAAGATGAGTTCATTTATGAGTATGACATTTAAACTGCTATTATAAAGACATATTTATACGTCTGCAAAATTTGTGCAAAAAATAAGAAAATGTAATCAGCATTTGTCCTTCTGAGTAAAAATCAGTGTTGCTAAATGGCCAAAACTTCATTTCACATTTCTTTGGTCAGACTGTCTCTGTTGATGAGAATTAGAAACACAATGCAAGACAATGTTCTAATGAATCCGTCTACACACAGTGCACAGTCTGAGTTTTCTTTTAAACTGGTTTTCTGCATCAAACAGCCATTGAACACAAGTCCACTGTTGGAAGGGTCTTCAGCTACACAGGCCACACACCCACCACTATGATGGCTATAAGAAGTAGTACAATCACCACCAGCATCCCTGAGGGGAGAAACAACAACAAGAAAAGTAAAGAAATCAATAAAATGATAGCAAAACATTCAGCATATTTATATAATGCTAATGTATAACAAAACTAATTTCAATGTGCTGCACAGAAACAAGTCCAATTCACATTAACAGATCCAGATTCAAAGTTAGTTATATAAAAAACTTTAAATCGAATTGTAAAAGGTTATCAGATTTAGTGAGTTATTAAATTAGGCCAAATGAGTTTCATATCTAATAAAACAAGCAGATTGCATTGAGTTCTTGTTTCAACACATATGCCGCTTTTCCACCGACAGAACACGGTGCGGCTCGGTTCACTTCAGCCCCCTGCGGACCCTTTTCCACCGCCTTTCTCGGGTCTTAACCGCGTCATTCCGCGACAACCCGGCCTCTTTTTTCAGACCACCTCCTCGGTGGTCCGAAGCGGCCCAAAGCGGGTCCACACGCCCACCTGTCTACTGATTGGTCCAGTAAACTAGCAGTGACATGACTACTACGTAGTGGTAGCCCCTGATTGGCCCGGCTGTGTGTGGTGTTCATGTGGTGTGATATAGAAGCGCTCCCGCAAAAGGCTTTAAAAAAAACTCCCAGCAACCATACAAATATTTTATTTTAAAATAAAACTGACTTTGGACAATGACGACTTCCTCCACAAGAACCAAAAATCAACCAAAATGAACCACAGACAGAGTGCACAGTACAAAAACACACGTATATCTGCCATTGTTGTTGTTGTTTCACGCACTGTGACATCGCGGACAAAGACTTTTGCGCGCCACTTTTCATAGCCAGATGGGCACGCCCATATCCCCACTTACGTCCGCTTTATGTTTCCACCACCTCAAGCGAGTTGATCCGCGCTATACTGTACCGCTCTCAAGCGCGCCGTGCCGATTTGTCGGTGCAAAAGGGGCAATAGAGCAACACAATCTGGTTACAGTGGAAATGAACCACTCCCTGAACCAGAATGAGCCTTCAGCCTCGACCCACTGGGGTCTGAGCTGACAGGAAAGAGACACAGACAAACACAGGAGGGTTGGACCACTCGTCATCGCTAATGAAAGATAAACAGAGTTAGAGTTAATCGCAATAGTAATGATACATAAGCCCCTTTCAGACAGGCTATAAAAAACCGGTAATGTTGCGGACTTCGTCCGTTTCGCTTTTAAGTCTGAAAGAACTTATCTGGTCCAGAACTTATCCAGCTGAAGACCTAGTGACAAGATTGGACTTTCCCTCGTACAGTGTTTGCATTCAGACAGACAGGAGACTTTCCAGAAAAGCAGGAGGGGTGTAAGACGGTGGGGAAATGGGGGGGGGACGCTGAAAACACACACTGATGAAGTATCTCAAGTGAACGGCAGTATATAAGAACACATGATTTCCCTCTGACCACTCTTAAGTGTAACTGTAACAGTTCCGGTCTGCAAATCAGGCTGAAACATGGAGAGTACAGAAAGACAGCAGAGTGAAGAAATGAGATCAGTATGTCGTCCAGCAGTCTAAGCCTATAGCAGCATAACTAAAGGGATGGATCAGGAGAACCTAAGGTAACTGTAACTATAGGATTGATCAAAAAGGTAAATTTGAAGTCAATTTTTAAAAGCAGACAAGGTGTCTGCGTCATGGATAAAAAGTGGAAGCTGGTTCCACAGGAGAGGAGCCTGATAACTGAAAGCTCTTCCTCCCATTCTACTTTTAGAAACTCTAGGAACGAAAGTTACGTATGTAACTACGGTTCTATGAATCCCGGAGGACCGCCAGAAGGCGGTGCTGAAAGCACTGAATGTTCCCTTCGCGCATGCGCAGTTCGAGAAGTAATACCAAACAAGTCACACCTGTGACCCCGGATGACGTCCCGGAGGTAATATAGCCCTACGTCATCCGTTGCTCTCTTCCTGCAGAATCTTCTCGCGGAAACGCAAGGATCCTGAGTGACAGAGAGCCTCTGGCGGTCCTCCGGGATTCATAGAACCGTAGTTACATACGTAACTTTCGTTCTATTTCATCCCTCCTGACCGCCAGAAGGCGGTGCTGAAAGCACTGAATGTTCCCTTCGCGCATGCGCAGTTCGAGAAGTAATACCAAACAAGTCACACCTGTGACCCCGGATGACGTCCCGGAGGTAATATAGCCCTACGTCATCCGTTGCTCTCTTCCTGCAGAATCTTCTCGCGGAAACGCAAGGATCCTGAGTGACAGAGAGCCTCTGGCGGTCCTCCGGGATTCATAGAACCGTAGTTACATACGTAACTTTCGTTCTATTTCATCCCTCCTGACCGCCAGAAGGCGGTGCTGAAAGCACTGAATGACTAGTACCGACAATGTCACGAGGAATCCTGAGTACATACCTCACAGAGAAGCCTCAGGAAATCCCCGAAGGACCTGGCCCAGAGGAGGAGAAACGGCCACATTGACATTATAGAACCGAGCGAACGTACTGGGCGCCGCCCAAGACGCTGCCGCACAGATAGCATCCAAAGGAACCCCTCTCATAGCTGCCCAGGAAGCAGCAACACCCCTTGTGGAATGGGCTTTAACCCCAGGGGGAGGAGCCCGACCCCGAGCGCCATAGGCACAGCGAATGACCTCCACAATCCAGTGAGACAGACGCTGCTTAGAGAGAGGGCCGCCAACAGACCGACCACCATAACACACGAACAGCTGATCAGAGCGTCGCAGGCCTGCCGTCGCTGCAACATACGCCCTTAAGGCCCGCACCGGACACAACTCGGGCCTGTAACCATCATCGGCTGGGGTTGGGCAAAAACGCGCCAACGTCAAAGGCTGGTTAGAATAAGTGCGAGAAAACACCTTAGGAACAAATGCCGTGTTTGGCCACAAGGTGACACCCGAGCCATCCGGACTCCACCGGAGGCACGAGGGACTAACAGAAAAGGCATGCAACTCACCCACACGCCTTGCAGAGACCATAGCCAATAAAAAAGCAGTCTTGCATGAGAGCCACTTAAGCTCCGCCCGTGCCAAAGGCTCAAAAGGATAACAGCACAAGACGTCAAGAACTAAAGACAAATCCCATACGGGAGCACGTGGGGCGACGTACGGACGCAACCGCCGAGCCCCCCTCAGAAAAAGAGAAACCAAACTATGGCTCCCAACAGAAGAAGAATTGATCATGTCATGATGACACGATATAGCCGCCACATATACCTTAAGGGTTGAAGGAGATCGACCCGAGTCCAGGAGCGACTGAAGAAACTCCAAAACAACGGAGACAGAACAGGACACCGGATCCGCAGCGCGGGAAGCACACCACTGGGAAAAGAGCTTCCACCTGTTCCCGTATTGCAGGCGAGTAGACCTTGCCCTGGCATTCAGGATCGTCCGCCTAACTGACTCGGTCAAGTGCAACGTGGGCCCTGAAGCGGCCAGAGCCACAGCAGGAGCCGATGAGGGCTGGGGTGCCACACCTGCCCCCCCCACTGAGACAGCAGATCCTGTCTGTCCGGAAGCTGCCACGGCACTCCGCTGCAGAGGCTGTGCAGCAGCGGAAACCACGGTCGGGCCGGCCAGTAAGGGGCCACCAACAACAACCGGTGGTTGTCCCTGAGAACCCTCTGAAGAGTGGGCCAGATCAGAGGAAATGGGGGAAAGGCATACAGAAGGCAATGAGGCCACTGATGCGCCAGCGCATCTCGGCCCAGGGGTCCCGGTACCCCCTGGAGGGAGTACCAAAGTGGACAATGAGCTGACCCCTCTGAGGCGAAGAGATCCACCCTCGCCCGCCCAAAACGGTTCCAGATCTGGTACACCACAGCCGGGTGAAGAGACCACTCCCCAGGGGAGGGTCTCCGGCGAGAAAGAGAGTCCGCCACCCGATTGCATACCCCCGGGAGATACACCGCCCGCAGCGAGGGCATATGAACAGCCGCCCAGGTCAGAAGTGCATGAGACTCCCTCAGCAGTTGCGCTGACCGGACACCGCCCTGATGGTTGATGTGGTAGACGACTGATGTATTGTCCGACCGGACCAGAACGTGTTTGCCTCTCAGATAGGGAAGAAAATGTCTGAGAGCCAGATGAACTGCCCGCAGGTCCAGCACATTTATATGTCTCAGACGACGTCCCTGGGACCAGCTGCCCCGAACCGTCCTGTGCTGCCACACGGCACCCCACCCCGCAAGGCAGGCATCCGTGGTGACTACTTCCCTGCGACACACCACCAACCCCATCGGCACCCCCCTGGACAAGTACACGCTGTCCCTCCAGGGGGCCAGCGCACGAACACATCGCCACGTAACCCGCAGCTTCACCTGTTTGTGCCGTCTGGGGTCCAGGTGGAAGCCGTTCAGCCACCTCTGAAAAGGACGCAAAGACAGCAGACCGAGAGGCACAACACCTGTGACTGAGGTCAGCTTCCCCATAAGCCGAAGAAAGAAAGCGAGGGGAAGGCAACTGCCCAGCCTGACCCGAGAGACCATGCTGGCAATATCGGCCAACCGCCGAACAGATGGGCGGGCCTTCATTGTCCCAGAATCCAAAGCCAGGCCAAGGAACGTTGTGGTCTGGCACGGGGTCAGACAGCTCTTTTCTAGGTTGACCCTGAGACCGAGCCTCTCTAAATGAGCAAGGAGGCGACCTGTATGACAGACCGCGCACGCCTTGGAGGGGGCGAGGAGCAGCCAGTCGTCCAGGTAGGGCAGAATCCTCATCCCGCTGGCTTGCAAGGGAGCCAGGGCCGCCTTCACCCACCGGGTAAACACCCTGGGGGAAAGAGAGAGGCCGAACGGGAGAACCCTGAATTGCCAATGACTGCCCCGATAGGCGAACCTGAGGAAGCGCCGATGGTCTGGGGCAACAGGGACATGAAAATAAAAATCTTTCAGGTCTATCGAGGTGAACCAGTCTCCCTCCACAATAGACCGAAGGACGTCCGCTGTGGTAAGCATGTGGAAAGGCAACCGTTTCATGTAACGATTGAGCCCCCGCAGATCTAAGATGGGGCGAAATCCGCCAGTTTTTTTAGACACAAGGAATCATGTGGAATAATAGCCCCTGGGCTGCAGCAGGGGATCCACCACCTCGATTGCACCTTTGGATAGGAGGGCAGAGAGCTCCTGGTCCAGTGCACGGGCTTGGGCCGGATCCCGGATGACAGTCAGCCTGACCCGCCCTGAAAGTTGAGGCCGGCGTCGGAACTGCAACCTGTACCCCTGAGTCAGCGTGGCAACCACCCAAGGGTCGGATGCATGAGCAGCCCAGTAGCTGAGCTGCATTCGGGAAAAATGTCCGACAGCCGGCCCCACAGTCTCACCTTCGAGCCCCACGGCCTCCTGTGCCCCGGGGGGGGCACCGGCCAGGATCTGAAGCCCGGGGCTGCTGCACAGGGCGGCGGGGAACCACACGAGAGTCCCGTGCACGACCCTGCGGAAAACTACGCTCCTCAGAAGCCCAATCCCTCCGTGGAGGGCGAACACCAGGGCCGGCGGTCCGTTGTCTCAGCCTCTGAGGTGGCAAGGGAGGAGGCATAACACGACCGAGGCCAGCAAGCTGCTGCCTAGTCTGTCGTGCTTGCACCGTCCTGTCCAGAGCCTCAAGGGCAGCCGAACCAAACATCTGCCCAGGCTCCACGGGCACACTGCGGAGGGTCCTCCGGCAAGGCTCAGCCAGGGTGGACTGAGCTAGCCAAACCTGACGGCGAGCCTGAACCAGATAAGACATGACTCGCCCCAGATCCCTCGTCATCCAAGCGAAAGCCTGCAGGGCCGCATCACAGAAAGCACCCGCAGTGGCCGCGCCCTCAACCTCCTGGAGGGAGGTAGACAGAGCAAAGAGCAGGTGCGCCAGTGAATTACCCAAGCGACCGGCTCGAGCACCAGAATTATATGCCCTAGTCAGAAAGTCATCTGTAACACGACATTGCGGTCGTGGGCATCGGACCTCCCGGCGCAGGGCTTCCTCAGGTGACACAATCAAGGAAGCAACAGCAGGCTCGACAGCCGGCATGCAGTCTAGTCCTGCAGCCGCCGCGCTGTGCATCGC